>OX333075.1:35751417-36258819 GCA_946863875.1 Alloplasta piceator | reverse complement strand
TCGTCGTCGTCGTCGTCGTCGTCGTCGTCGTCGTCGTCGTCGTCGTCGTCGTCGTCGTCGTCGTCGTCGTCGTCGTCGTCGTCGTCGTCGTCGTCGTCGTCGTCGTCGTCGTCGTCGTCGTCGTCGTCGTCGTCGTCGTCGTCGTCGTCGTCGTCGTCGTCGTCGTCGTCGTCGTCGTCGTCGTCGTCGTCGTCGTCGTCGTCGTCGTCGTCGTCGTCGTCGTCGTCGTCGTCGTCGTCGTCGTCGTCGTCGTCGTCGTCGTCGTCGTCGTCGTCGTCGTCGTCGTCGTCGTCGTCGTCGTCGTCGTCGTCGTCGTCGTCGTCGTCGTCGTCGTCGTCGTCGTCGTCGTCGTCGTCGTCGTCGTCGTCGTCGTCGTCGTCGTCGTCGTCGTCGTCGTCGTCGTCGTCGTCGTCGTCGTCGTCGTCGTCGTCGTCGTCGTCGTCGTCGTCGTCGTCGTCGTCGTCGTCGTCGTCGTCGTCGTCGTCGTCGTCGTCGTCGTCGTCGTCGTCGTCGTCGTCGTCGTCGTCGTCGTCGTCGTCGTCGTCGTCGTCGTCGTCGTCGTCGTCGTCGTCGTCGTCGTCGTCGTCGTCGTCGTCGTCGTCGTCGTCGTCGTCGTCGTCGTCGTCGTCGTCGTCGTCGTCGTCGTCGTCGTCGTCGTCGTCGTCGTCGTCGTCGTCGTCGTCGTCGTCGTCGTCGTCGTCGTCGTCGTCGTCGTCGTCGTCGTCGTCGTCGTCGTCGTCGTCGTCGTCGTCGTCGTCGTCGTCGTCGTCGTCGTCGTCGTCGTCGTCGTCGTCGTCGTCGTCGTCGTCGTCGTCGTCGTCGTCGTCGTCGTCGTCGTCGTCGTCGTCGTCGTCGTCGTCGTCGTCGTCGTCGTCGTCGTCGTCGTCGTCGTCGTCGTCGTCGTCGTCGTCGTCGTCGTCGTCGTCGTCGTCGTCGTCGTCGTCGTCGTCGTCGTCGTCGTCGTCGTCGTCGTCGTCGTCGTCGTCGTCGTCGTCGTCGTCGTCGTCGTCGTCGTCGTCGTCGTCGTCGTCGTCGTCGTCGTCGTCGTCGTCGTCGTCGTCGTCGTCGTCGTCGTCGTCGTCGTCGTCGTCGTCGTCGTCGTCGTCGTCGTCGTCGTCGTCGTCGTCGTCGTCGTCGTCGTCGTCGTCGTCGTCGTCGTCGTCGTCGTCGTCGTCGTCGTCGTCGTCGTCGTCGTCGTCGTCGTCGTCGTCGTCGTCGTCGTCGTCGTCGTCGTCGTCGTCGTCGTCGTCGTCGTCGTCGTCGTCGTCGTCGTCGTCGTCGTCGTCGTCGTCGTCGTCGTCGTCGTCGTCGTCGTCGTCGTCGTCGTCGTCGTCGTCGTCGTCGTCGTCGTCGTCGTCGTCGTCGTCGTCGTCGTCGTCGTCGTCGTCGTCGTCGTCGTCGTCGTCGTCGTCGTCGTCGTCGTCGTCGTCGTCGTCGTCGTCGTCGTCGTCGTCGTCGTCGTCGTCGTCGTCGTCGTCGTCGTCGTCGTCGTCGTCGTCGTCGTCGTCGTCGTCGTCGTCGTCGTCGTCGTCGTCGTCGTCGTCGTCGTCGTCGTCGTCGTCGTCGTCGTCGTCGTCGTCGTCGTCGTCGTCGTCGTCGTCGTCGTCGTCGTCGTCGTCGTCGTCGTCGTCGTCGTCGTCGTCGTCGTCGTCGTCGTCGTCGTCGTCGTCGTCGTCGTCGTCGTCGTCGTCGTCGTCGTCGTCGTCGTCGTCGTCGTCGTCGTCGTCGTCGTCGTCGTCGTCGTCGTCGTCGTCGTCGTCGTCGTCGTCGTCGTCGTCGTCGTCGTCGTCGTCGTCGTCGTCGTCGTCGTCGTCGTCGTCGTCGTCGTCGTCGTCGTCGTCGTCGTCGTCGTCGTCGTCGTCGTCGTCGTCGTCGTCGTCGTCGTCGTCGTCGTCGTCGTCGTCGTCGTCGTCGTCGTCGTCGTCGTCGTCGTCGTCGTCGTCGTCGTCGTCGTCGTCGTCGTCGTCGTCGTCGTCGTCGTCGTCGTCGTCGTCGTCGTCGTCGTCGTCGTCGTCGTCGTCGTCGTCGTCGTCGTCGTCGTCGTCGTCGTCGTCGTCGTCGTCGTCGTCGTCGTCGTCGTCGTCGTCGTCGTCGTCGTCGTCGTCGTCGTCGTCGTCGTCGTCGTCGTCGTCGTCGTCGTCGTCGTCGTCGTCGTCGTCGTCGTCGTCGTCGTCGTCGTCGTCGTCGTCGTCGTCGTCGTCGTCGTCGTCGTCGTCGTCGTCGTCGTCGTCGTCGTCGTCGTCGTCGTCGTCGTCGTCGTCGTCGTCGTCGTCGTCGTCGTCGTCGTCGTCGTCGTCGTCGTCGTCGTCGTCGTCGTCGTCGTCGTCGTCGTCGTCGTCGTCGTCGTCGTCGTCGTCGTCGTCGTCGTCGTCGTCGTCGTCGTCGTCGTCGTCGTCGTCGTCGTCGTCGTCGTCGTCGTCGTCGTCGTCGTCGTCGTCGTCGTCGTCGTCGTCGTCGTCGTCGTCGTCGTCGTCGTCGTCGTCGTCGTCGTCGTCGTCGTCGTCGTCGTCGTCGTCGTCGTCGTCGTCGTCGTCGTCGTCGTCGTCGTCGTCGTCGTCGTCGTCGTCGTCGTCGTCGTCGTCGTCGTCGTCGTCGTCGTCGTCGTCGTCGTCGTCGTCGTCGTCGTCGTCGTCGTCGTCGTCGTCGTCGTCGTCGTCGTCGTCGTCGTCGTCGTCGTCGTCGTCGTCGTCGTCGTCGTCGTCGTCGTCGTCGTCGTCGTCGTCGTCGTCGTCGTCGTCGTCGTCGTCGTCGTCGTCGTCGTCGTCGTCGTCGTCGTCGTCGTCGTCGTCGTCGTCGTCGTCGTCGTCGTCGTCGTCGTCGTCGTCGTCGTCGTCGTCGTCGTCGTCGTCGTCGTCGTCGTCGTCGTCGTCGTCGTCGTCGTCGTCGTCGTCGTCGTCGTCGTCGTCGTCGTCGTCGTCGTCGTCGTCGTCGTCGTCGTCGTCGTCGTCGTCGTCGTCGTCGTCGTCGTCGTCGTCGTCGTCGTCGTCGTCGTCGTCGTCGTCGTCGTCGTCGTCGTCGTCGTCGTCGTCGTCGTCGTCGTCGTCGTCGTCGTCGTCGTCGTCGTCGTCGTCGTCGTCGTCGTCGTCGTCGTCGTCGTCGTCGTCGTCGTCGTCGTCGTCGTCGTCGTCGTCGTCGTCGTCGTCGTCGTCGTCGTCGTCGTCGTCGTCGTCGTCGTCGTCGTCGTCGTCGTCGTCGTCGTCGTCGTCGTCGTCGTCGTCGTCGTCGTCGTCGTCGTCGTCGTCGTCGTCGTCGTCGTCGTCGTCGTCGTCGTCGTCGTCGTCGTCGTCGTCGTCGTCGTCGTCGTCGTCGTCGTCGTCGTCGTCGTCGTCGTCGTCGTCGTCGTCGTCGTCGTCGTCGTCGTCGTCGTCGTCGTCGTCGTCGTCGTCGTCGTCGTCGTCGTCGTCGTCGTCGTCGTCGTCGTCGTCGTCGTCGTCGTCGTCGTCGTCGTCGTCGTCGTCGTCGTCGTCGTCGTCGTCGTCGTCGTCGTCGTCGTCGTCGTCGTCGTCGTCGTCGTCGTCGTCGTCGTCGTCGTCGTCGTCGTCGTCGTCGTCGTCGTCGTCGTCGTCGTCGTCGTCGTCGTCGTCGTCGTCGTCGTCGTCGTCGTCGTCGTCGTCGTCGTCGTCGTCGTCGTCGTCGTCGTCGTCGTCGTCGTCGTCGTCGTCGTCGTCGTCGTCGTCGTCGTCGTCGTCGTCGTCGTCGTCGTCGTCGTCGTCGTCGTCGTCGTCGTCGTCGTCGTCGTCGTCGTCGTCGTCGTCGTCGTCGTCGTCGTCGTCGTCGTCGTCGTCGTCGTCGTCGTCGTCGTCGTCGTCGTCGTCGTCGTCGTCGTCGTCGTCGTCGTCGTCGTCGTCGTCGTCGTCGTCGTCGTCGTCGTCGTCGTCGTCGTCGTCGTCGTCGTCGTCGTCGTCGTCGTCGTCGTCGTCGTCGTCGTCGTCGTCGTCGTCGTCGTCGTCGTCGTCGTCGTCGTCGTCGTCGTCGTCGTCGTCGTCGTCGTCGTCGTCGTCGTCGTCGTCGTCGTCGTCGTCGTCGTCGTCGTCGTCGTCGTCGTCGTCGTCGTCGTCGTCGTCGTCGTCGTCGTCGTCGTCGTCGTCGTCGTCGTCGTCGTCGTCGTCGTCGTCGTCGTCGTCGTCGTCGTCGTCGTCGTCGTCGTCGTCGTCGTCGTCGTCGTCGTCGTCGTCGTCGTCGTCGTCGTCGTCGTCGTCGTCGTCGTCGTCGTCGTCGTCGTCGTCGTCGTCGTCGTCGTCGTCGTCGTCGTCGTCGTCGTCGTCGTCGTCGTCGTCGTCGTCGTCGTCGTCGTCGTCGTCGTCGTCGTCGTCGTCGTCGTCGTCGTCGTCGTCGTCGTCGTCGTCGTCGTCGTCGTCGTCGTCGTCGTCGTCGTCGTCGTCGTCGTCGTCGTCGTCGTCGTCGTCGTCGTCGTCGTCGTCGTCGTCGTCGTCGTCGTCGTCGTCGTCGTCGTCGTCGTCGTCGTCGTCGTCGTCGTCGTCGTCGTCGTCGTCGTCGTCGTCGTCGTCGTCGTCGTCGTCGTCGTCGTCGTCGTCGTCGTCGTCGTCGTCGTCGTCGTCGTCGTCGTCGTCGTCGTCGTCGTCGTCGTCGTCGTCGTCGTCGTCGTCGTCGTCGTCGTCGTCGTCGTCGTCGTCGTCGTCGTCGTCGTCGTCGTCAACATTAATCACAAAATAAAGGACACCAAGTATTAAAAAATGTTCAAAAAATCTCAAAAGTTTTTACTCCTAAAGTCATTAATGACCAAACCAAACCAAAAGACTTGGCGTGCGGGGTAAGAACTCGGCAAGGAAAAACCGAGTTCAAGCCCCCCCGCCGCTCAACGAAACAGATAAGCAAACGAGAGAATAAAAAAGAAAATAATTGAATGATTGCACTAGCAAGCAACGATAAGAATAAACAAAAGAGGTAACAGCTGAATATACTAACGAGTAACTATAAGAAGAGTTCACTGAGAAAAATCTTGTACAATGTTTAAATTTAAATGGGGGGGGAAAAGAATATTGTTATTATTTCTGGAATAGCTGAGAATCTTCTATAGACCTTTTCTTATGTCCGAACTTGATGAATAATAGTGGCATCACTCATGGACTTGAAGTTTCGAACGTTCAGATAAACGAAAAGTTGACCAACGTATTCTTTTGAAGAATACGTTTGGGCCTTTCTCAATAATTTTGAAATAATTCTTGAAATAGCTTTGAATTTTTTCAATTATTATTTAGCAACTATTCGTAGGGTCTTCGAATTGTTCGTTAAATAAATACTTTTCGGATTTTTTGTTCAACCGAGCATTCGGAACTTCAAGTACATCATCACTGCACATATTCATTGCAATAAACATAAATATCGTTGCTACTTTTTTTCATCATAAATTTTCATCGGTGTTACATATGTAACGATATTTCATTTTTATAACGAATTTTCTTTTATTTTTCATCCATAAGGGGGCATCTATTAATTACGTGATGCATTTCTTATTAATTTTAGACTCCCCTTCTCTTTCGTGATCATCCATGAAGTTTTGGTAAACCCCTTCCTTCCCTAGCGGTTATCACATAAATATATATTCGAAAAATTAACATTGGATGGTTATGAATATTGTTTTTAGTATCGTGATCTCGATGATAAGAATTTTAATTTCAAGAACGACATAACTATACATAGAATCTACAGGGTGTTAGGAATGAAGGGTAATATCGTGAGGGTAGATTCGTGATGTAATATCGAGTAGAAACGTCCTTTGCTATTCTATGATATTTTGGACCCCCAACATTAAAATTGTTATTTATTAAATTAATTATTAACGTAATAGGGATTAAAAAAGTCCTTTTCTATTTTTTGATATTTTCAACCCCTGAATTATTATTAATTTAATTAATTATTAACGCAATATTAAGTAGAAAAGTCCTTTGTCTTTTTTCGATATTTTTAACCCCTGAATTGTTATTAATTTAGTTAATTGAGAACAATTTAGGGGTTCAAAATATCAAAAAATGGCAAAAGACTTTTTTACTCAATATTACGTCACGATTCTACGCTCACGGTATTGCCCTTCATTCCTGGGACACCCTGTATATAGGGTGTCGCAAGAGTAATGGGACGGCTCAATTTTTCCTCAGCTTAAATATTTTTTCAAAAAATCCGTCATTTTTGTAGTAACTTTTACGAGGACTACAATGGTGACCTTAATTTCAGGGATGTCGAGCGGATCGCGCGCGAGCCGAAGAACAGGTAAAATCTCCGATTCTTGCGAGTCTTACTCGTTCAAAGTGCATGCTCGTACCGAGCAGGTAGCTATACAACTCGTTGGCGAGTTAATACTCCCGCAATATAACCCTTCGAAAGAACGGCAAATGAAACTCGGGAGATAATCCCCTCCTCGAACGAGCGCCGAGTCGAAAGGATCGGGCAGTTTGAATCGTTCAACGATTGGATTCCGGCGCTCTCGAACAGGTAAAAACGTTTCGAGGATCGGATCCTTACGATCTCGACGGAGTATAACTCTTCGAGGAGCAAAACCGCTCGCCAAGCGAAAGGGTTGCGATCTTTATCTGAGTTTGGCTCTCCGCACGGGCATCGCTACTATGCATATACCTTTATAGATGAAAACGAAGCGCATAGGAATAAACGAGCGTACATATATATTAGGGTGCTTCTTATTTAAGGCTCGGACGTATTTTTTATCAGACGCCCCAAATCGACTTCAAATTATTCAAAAACAATACCCATATTTCATATTTTTATCTAGACTCTAATCCACTTAAAATGAGGGTAGATTTCCCTATTAAAAATACACGTATTTTGGTCATATTCTTAGGATATATTTTATTCTAAGTGTAAAACTTTTTCAAAAAATCTGTAACTGCGAGATTTTAGTGTTCATTGGTGCTACTATTTGAGGAAAAATTGACATTGTCATCCGGGTAAATCTAGACGAATTGATCTGATTTTGTTTCTCTTCAATTAAATATGGTACCTATATGTAAAAATGATAAATGTTCCATAATTTTCTTCTTCTTAAGGTCACACACGATTGTAAGGTAGGATATTTCATGTATGGGGCATCCCATACCAAGTCGACCTGAGTGTGACCCTCGATTTTTCCTTTCTGATTTTGTTAACTTTTTTTATATGATTCTTCAGAATTTAGAACTTTTCTCAGATTTTTAAAACCAAATTTGAGTTCGTTATGATTTTTTGAACATATTTTCTCGAACACCTCTAGGCCCGTACCTTTAAAATCTGAAAAAATTATCAAAAATCCGGTGTCAAAAATGAAAATGAAAATGAAAAAAATGAAAAATAGACGCAGATCTACCGTAAAAAGTGGCTTGAATATTTTTATCGTTAACCAAAAATTTCCAAAAATAGTCGGTTAATTTCTGCATCTATTTTTTTTACGTTTCCTTCATACAAATTGAGGTAGAAGCGAAAGCCTGGACATCATGAATTTTGATTTAAACATTTTTATTTTTGACACCGGATTTTTGAGAATTTTTTCAGATTTTGAAATTACGGCCCTCGAGGTTTTCGGAAAGAAATGTTCAAAAATCATAACGTACTCAAATTTAGTTGAAAAAATGTGAAACAAGATCTGAATGCTATTTCAAGTTGGAAGAATCATATAAAAAATCGTAAAAGAAATCAGCGAGGTTAAGGGTCACACTCAGGTCAACATGGTATGGAATGCCCCATACAAAAATTGGCAAGGTCGAATGACTGAAAATTGGTATAAAATGTCCTACCTTACAATCGTTCATGACCTTAAGAAGAGGAAAATTATGAAACATTTATCATTTTTACATGTAGATACCATATTTAATTGAATAGAAAAAAAATCAGATTAAAGGGTGTGCAATTCGTCTAGATTTACCCGCATGGCACTGTCAATTTTTCCTCAAATAGGAGCATCAATGAACAGTAAAATCTCGCAGTTACAGATTTGTTGAAAAAACTTTGCACTTAGAATAAAATATATCCTGAAAATATAGCCAAAATACGTGTATTACAAATGGGGAAATCTACCCTTATTTTGGGTGGGGTTAGAGTCTAGATAAAAATCTAAAAAAATTTAAGTGATGTTTTTGAATTATTTGGAGTCGATTTGGGGGGCATCTGATAAAAATTTCGGCCGTGCCTTAAATAAGAACCATATATATTTATATTGTAAGGGATTTCGCAAAATAAATACTTAATTATACTCCAAAAATTAAATTAAATGAATAAAACAAAGTTACTGAATTTTATTCCATCAAATTAGTAATAAAAAAGAACAAATAATTTAATTGGGCACCAGCTAGTTTTACGGTCCAGCAACCGGTACAAGAGAAACAGAACGCAAAAAAAACTATGAATAAGAATAATAATAATAATTCCCGAGGGAGCGCAAAATGAAATACACAATAATAATAATCCTTAGTACTCTAATATCGCGAAGAGGAAACACAAAATGGACGACAATGTTTCGTCGCGCGAACAAAAGAATGACGTAATAGGGGTAAGGGAG
The DNA here is from genome assembly GCA_946863875.1 of Alloplasta piceator. Taxonomy (NCBI): domain Eukaryota; kingdom Metazoa; phylum Arthropoda; class Insecta; order Hymenoptera; family Ichneumonidae; genus Alloplasta; species Alloplasta piceator. The sequence goes on along the minus strand of OX333075.1, from coordinate 36,250,316 downwards.
GGGGAAGAGGGGATACGGAAGGTCAGGGACGCCAATCTCAAAATTCGCTAAATTATCGGTATCGAATATCTCAGGGTTTACGATTTGGGGTCCGTCGACTCTACGACCTCTTAGTAATTACCGCGATACACAATTTCTCATGCAAAACTACGAAAATCCTGAATACTCGAACAATGGAAAAAAAGAAGGGGGAGGGGGGTACTCTACACGCGAACGCCTCGATACCGCAAAATTCTCGATACAAAATAATCGGGAAATAATCACTCTACTCACTCTTTTCTCCTATCTTTCCGGTTCAAATTTTCTCCTCGTCTTTATTTCGCAATCTCCTGACCGCTTTATCACCTTTATTTGCCTTCTTACTCTCTAATCGCTACGCACAAAAATCTCTATCAAAAACTACGCCTACTTTCGCGTACGCGTGGTCTGGGAATGAGGCCAAGATGGCGGCAATTTCACTCGATGATCGAATCGATGGGCGAGGGTGTATAGGAGAGGAGAAAGTCGTCTTCTTCATGTCGCGTTCCGTGGTGAGGGGAATGAGGAGGAGAAAGGTTTTGTAGTTCTCCTTGCCGTCGCAGCGCGGAGCTCGATGTACTTGACGGTCCGGTGCTGCCGCCTCGTGCCTTTGTGCCGAAGCTGCTCGCTCGCTGACGATCGTCTGTCTCTCTCTCTGTCTCGTGATGCTTTAATATCCGCTATCACTGGGCACAGCTCGATGAAATATTTTCTGATTTAATTTCCCGAGGCTCAGTCACCGTTTTTATCGGGACGCCACACGGTAGTTCAAAACGCCCGAGTCGCTGGCCAAAAGTCGAAAAATGAAGGTTGAAAAATCGATATTTTTAAATGGATTCTTGTAGAGGGGGGTTTGGGGCATTCAGATCGCATAAGAAGGGGTCACAATATTGTATACCTGCTTCCCTGCGACAGTCGTAAGTTGCCTCTCGAAGGAACCCGCGCGCAACGCTTCAGTGACCAGTTTTACAGTGCTCCACAAAATCATACATTACTTTGCAACAACGTGTCCGATTCCATTTTTCCAAAATGGAAAATGATTATGAAGGTATGTAGAAAAATTTCATGTACTTCAATGTTCGAAAATGTTTGTTGTTATTGATGAAATGTTATGCTGAAGGTAGTCGTGATTTTCATATTTTTTGGCTTTTTTAAAAATACATTTGTATCGATACAAAAAAATTTTAACACGCTTTAACGTTGGCACTCACAGGGACATGTTTGTTGAACTATCTTTTAATGAAATTTTCAAGAATTAGCTGCCCCAACGTTGCCGTTTTTGAATAATATCTATTTTAGTGTTACCGTGCACGCTGTCGTGCGCGTTACGCACTGTGACCAATAGCGATATTCTCCGCTCAACTTTCTATACCTGAGGCTTGAAAGGTCCCAGGTATAGAGGGTTTTTCGTAGATGTTTTATATCTCTTTCTGAGGTATTGTGGAGATAAGTACAGTTATTGCAATGGTGTAGCATTATTGTTGCAATGACGTAGCATTGTGAATAAAGATTTGAAATAAAATTCCAACCGTAACGTCCATTTTTACAAATATATCGAAATATATTTACAAATATTATTTCAAACCTTGTTCATGAACAATAAACACAATTTGTAAAACATAATAATATTGTTTTTGCTCATAATATTTTTACGTTACGTACAATATATATACTATATATATACAATACATATACCATATATATATACAATATATGTATATACACAATTGTCGCGAGAAGGGCCGGTGAGACTCTGGTTTGATTGAGGGAAGGTGGTGTGATAAGTTCCGCGAACAAAAGGAACAATGCCGGGTACAAAGATACAAGTCGATCACTTTATTTTTTGATACAGGAGTTTTCTGAATTCTCCGAGAAATTATGGGAAATTTGTCCGTTGAATATTGTCCGAATCTCCCGAGAGTCACCGCACACGAGACTCACCGAGCAATCAAGAGATTGAGGTAACGAAGCGTACACCGAAGAGAGCGCACGTGGTCACCGTATCACGTTGGCGATTATGAGCGCGATTTGTCCGAATCTCGCCCCGTGGTTGATTAGCGTTAGATAAGCACGCCCGAGGAGGACGAGAAGGAACCGAAGTACTTATATAGCCGACTTAATAAATGCACCGTGATCGCACACGTTCGTTCACGTGGACTTTTGGGGAAGGAATGCCGAGGCAAGATGGCCATCGCGGACACCGGCACCGCGAGAAGCTGGCCGAGAGCAGCAACGAACGCGAGAGGGGGACACCGTCCGGCTGAGATCGAGCGCGATCAAGAGCGCGCGAAAAATATGAATTATCTGGGCCGTTTTCCGAACATTCCGCCCGCCGTGACGGCAGCGTTGTCACTGACAATCGGAGTAACCCGGCTCGGTGGTGGTAGAGCTGGCCGGAGGTGAGACATCCACTGGAAGGACCGCGAGCTTGACGATTGGCCGAGTAAGTGTGGTGGTGGCCGTCCTGAGCGTGACGACCCGGGTGAGTCCGTCTCGTCCGGGATGAAGTTCCATGACTCTGGCGAGTGGCCACTTCGATGGTGGGAGCCGCTCATCCGTGAGGAGCACAAGGGAGCCGACCTTGACCTCGTGGGAGGGTTGGTGCCATTTTGAGATCGCGAGATACTGCTGGAGACACTCGGTAGACCACCGTGTCCAAAAGTGTTGGAAGCGTTGTTGAACGAGCTTCCACCGCGTGAGTCGAGCTTCAGGCACGCTTGCGAGCGATGGTTCCGGTACCGTGGTGAGCGCGTGGCCGATGAGAAAATGTCCAGGTGTCAGAGGAGAGAGATCCTCGGGGTCATCTGACAGGGCGCTTAGTGGCCTGGAGTTAAGCACGGCCTCGATTTGTACCAGCAGGGTGGAGAGCTCGCCGAAGGTGAGGAGCGTATCCTGGACTGTCCGCCGGAGATGATGTTTGACCGATTTGACCGCGGCCTCCCACTTGCCGCCGAAGTGAGGGGCGGCGGGGGGATTAAAGACCCACTCCGTACCGTCGTTGGCGAGGAGCTGCGCGAGCTCGCCGAATTCCCTTGAGCTTGCTTGAAACAACCGTTGGAGACAGGCGTCTGCGCCGAGGAAGTTGGTCCCACAGTCGCTGTACAATGTGCGACAGATACCGCGTCGTCCGGAGAACCGCCGAAAAGCTGATAAGAAACCGTCCGTGGAATAATCTTCGACCAGTTCGAGGTGCACCGCTGACGTGGCGAAGCAGACGAACACCGCGACCATCCCTTGCGTGTCTTCGCTCCCCGCCCTCGCCAGGTCTTGATGGAGATGGGTCCGGCATAGTCGACACCGGTGTTGAGGAACGGGCGAGAAGGAGTTAACCGAGCCGGTGGCACTTGGCCCATAAGCTGCTGAGCCCGAAGTCCACGCTGCTGGGCGCATGGAACACAGCGCAAGATATGTGATCGAATCGGAGCTCGGCCACCGATTACCCAGTGGGTCCGCCGAATTTCTGCCAGTGTGAGCTGGGTGCCGCCGTGGAGAGTCCGCCGGTGAGCGTCGGCGATGATCAGCTCCGTGAGCGGGGAGTGCCGAGGTAAGATCGCCGGGTGCTTGCACTCGGGGTCGAGCTGAGACTGCTGCAGCCGTCCTCCGACTCTGAGGGTCCCGTGCCGGTCTATGAATGGTGATAGGCGAATGAGCGGGTGGGTCCGCGAGAGACGAGCTCCGCTTCGTAGAGTCCGTAGTTCTGAGGCGAATCCGGCGGCTTGAAATGCTCGGACCCAGTAATCCCGAGCGCGTTCCAATTCACTGGGCGTTATTCCGTGGGTGATACGTTCTGTCACGTTCCGTTTGAACCGAGCGCTTATCCGAAGGCAAAGTGCCGTGATCCGAAGGAGTTTGGTGAGGGTGGAGGCTCGAGAGAAGCGCACCCAGAGCGGTGGAGTTGCTGGAGTCGCCAGATGGAAAGAGAGTCCCAGCCGTTCTTCGAGCGTGGCTGTCGGTTCCGGGCGTGGAGTAGAGGTGGGCCAGTGGGCCCCCGATTGGCTGAGCCACAATGGTCCGGTCCACCATAGGGGATGTCTGGTAAGTTGCCTAGAGGCAAGTCCGCGAGAGGCACAGTCGGCGGGGTTTTCCTTACCCGGCACGAACCGCCATTGAGCATTGGGGAGAAGCTCATGCACCACCGCGACGCGATTACTCACGTACTCTTTCCACCTCGAGGGATGACTACTGAGCCACGTGAGGGACACCGAGGAGTCCGTCCAGAGGAAGGTCGGTGCGTCCACCAGGTCCATGGTGCGTTGAACGTAGTGGACGAGACGTGTCAAGAGCACCGCTGCAGATAATTCCAACCGCGGAATGGTGAGGCGTTTGAGCGGGGCGACCTTTGTCTTCGCGCAAACGAGGGTTACCGGTGAGCTGGTCGCGTCTGAAACTACCTTGAGGTAGACCACTGCCGCCATGGCGAGTTGGGAGGCGTCCGAGAAACCGTGGAGCTCGACCGAGGATGTGGAGGACGTCCGTAGCCACCGAGGGATTGATATCTCCGCGAGATCCGCAAGTTCCGCTCTGAAGGTCATCCATCTTTGTCTCAGTTGGGGGATCAGCTCAGCATCCCAACCGAGCTTGTCCAGCCAGAGCTCCTGAAGTAGCATTTTTCCTCTGATCACGACCGGTGCGAGAAAGCCGAGGGGATCGTAAAGCTGCGCAATTTCCGAAAGGATCGTCCGCTTCGTGACCCGCGTACCGAAGGTGCGATGCGTCGCGAACTGGAAACAATCCGGCTGAGGCCGCCACGAGAGCCCGAGGATTTTACTTGACCCGTCTTCGAAGGCATGCGTGTCCCCGGATGCTGCGGGGGTGTCAACTCGAGAAAGGACCGCCGAATTATTTGACTGCCACTTGGCGAGGGGGAAGCCGCCCGCCGTGCAGATTCCCACTAGGTGGTCCTTGACCTGAAGGAACTCGTCAATCGAGTCGGCACCCGCAAAAATGTCGTCCACGTACCGCCCTTTGGTGAGTGGGAGGACCGCCAGTGGGTGGCGCGCTCCCTGATCCGAGACCAACTGCTGGAGAACTCGACCCGCCAGAAATGGAGCAGGCCGTGTGCTGTACGTGACCGTCGTGAGTTGGTAAGCCGTGGGTTGTCCGTGAGGATTCGACCAGAGGATCCGTTGGAGATCCCAATCGGCAGGGTGCACCCGGATCTGGCAAAACATCTTAGTGATGTCCGTAGCGAGGATAAACCAAGGTCGCCGCACCCAGAGGAGAACGTCCGAGATATCTCGCTGCAATTTGGCGCCCGTATGCAGGACGTCGTTGAGCGAGGTGCCGGAGCTGGTGGGACTGGAGCCGTTGAAGACCACCCGGAGCTTTGTCGTAGTAGAATCTTCCCGGAGAACACCGTGATGCGGAAGATAATAAGCCGTGACCGGTTCCGGCTTGGAGTTGGGCACTTGCCGCATGTGGCCGAGCTGCTCATACTCTTGCATGAATGAGCAGTAGAGCTCTTTATACCGTGGATCACGAGATAGCCGCCGCTGAGTCCGGTCGAGGCATCGTACCGCCGTCTGCCGCGAGTCTCCGAGTTGTAGTACTGCTGACCGCACGGGTAACCGCACTATGTATCTCCCCGTCTTGTCTCTCGAGTGCGTAGCCCGAAAATGGTTCTCGCAGGCTGCGTCCTCGGGAGAGAGCTTGTTGTCAGGTGCCGACAGGGGAACCTCCTCCTGGATCCAAAACCGAGTGAGTGACTCTTGGAGGGAGTTCAGCTCGTGATCTACCGAAGCGTGATGGGAGAACCCGGTATCCATGGGTGCCGAGGAGACTGGCCCGAGTACGATCCAACCGAAGAGCGTCTGTTGAGCAATGGGTTCTAACTCAGACCCTTTGACGAGACCCGGCTGGATAAGTCGACCGTAGACGTCCGCTCCGACGATAAGATCGATTGCCCCGGGGGTGAGGAACTCCGGATCCGCAAGAGGGAGTTTCTCCAGGTGAACGAACCGCCGGTCTTCCGCATTAAATGACGGGAGCGTAGTAGTGAGCCTCGGCAGGATGTGAGCCGTGAGAGATAGGCCACGATCAGAATGGATTGACCGCAGTTTTAGGGTGACTACGCCCCGAGTAGTGCCGCCCGGGGTACACCCGACACCCATGATCGGTATAGCCGAGCGTTGCCGCGTAATCTGGAGGCGTCGCGCGAAATCTTCCGAGGTAAATGTAAGTTCCGAGCCAGGATCGATAAGCATCCGAATCTTGCGGGAGGTTCCGAATGGAGAGACCACCGTAGCCACGCACGTAGCGAGGAGCACTGACCGAACCGTGGTATGAGAGACCGCCGTATCAAGTCATGCGTGTTCCGATGAGGCCGTGCTGTTGGGAGTTGATGACCGGAGCGGCTCTTCCGAGGGCGACGGTGGAGAGACGAGAGTTGCCACCGTCGAGACGGCTGGAGTTGTATGGATCGAGGAGTGATGCTTATTGCCGCAGGCTTGGCACCTCTTCGAGCTCAGGCACGATGTGGCGTTGTGCTTTCCGAGGCAATTAAAGCACAACCGAGAGTCCGTGACAAATTGCCGCCTCTGCGAGACCGAAAGAGCGCGGAATTTGGGACACGAGGCAACATAGTGATCGGCGGAGCAGAGCAAGCATGGATACTGCTGCTTAAGCGGGGCCGTAACCGCATGCACCTTGACAGGTGCCGTTCGCCGAGCAGATTGGGAGCCGGAAGAACCCCGAGGGGTGGCTGAAGCCTGAGGAGCCGGAAATCCACTCGTGCCAAGTCCAAGGCTCTCGAGGGCCCGAGCCCGTCCGGTGAGAAACGTCCGGAGCGCGTCGAAGGAGGGCACCTCCGTCGAGGGCCCGAGTTTCACCTCCCATGCTTCGCGGGTTTTGGAGTCGAGCTTCTGGACGAGGAGATATACCAGCACCATGTCCCATTGGTCCGTTGGAGCTCCGAGAGAATTCAATGCGTGGAGAGCCTCCGTGGTCGTGTTGAGCAAGGAATTGAGCTCTCGAGCGGACCGCGATGTCACCGAACTCTGACCGAAAAGCTTCTCCAAGTGAGCGTTGACGAGAATCCGCTTGTTCTCGAATCGCGCCGTGAGAAGGCTCCATGCCGACTGGAAGGAATCCCCAGAGACCGGTAAGTTGGAGATCAGTTGGGCCGCTTCATCCGAGAGACTGGTCCGGAGGTAGTGCATCTTCTCTACTCCCGAGATGTCCGCATTGTCCGAGACCATCGAGACGAACAGGTCCCGGAAAGGCATCCACTCCGCAAATTGGCCGGAGAAGGATGGGAGAGCGATTTCCGGGAGAGGACGCCGAGAGGAGTGTCCGGCAAGAGTCGAATGAGCCGTTTCCGTTATCTCGCGCAGGCTTGCAGCCCGTAATTCCTCCTTTCGAGTGACGAGGAGTGTCCTCGCGTAGCCGTACGCGTCGATAGCCTGCCCCATGCAGGCGCCACGATCGTAGGTGACCGCCGCTGCCTCCAGGCTAGAGAGATCCGCCAGCGAGACGTGCGTAGCGTTGAAGGCCTCCCAATACTGTTCAAGCAAGGACAGTTTGGTCTCCGCTTCCGCCGAGTTGAGCGTTTCGTACACTCGAGCGCGAGCGTCCTCCGCGTACCGAGAGAAGAACGCGAGTCGTTCCATTTGGAGAGAGACTTTCTCCTGCAGGGTCGACATGGCGGAGAGTGTCTCGAGAATGGCAAGGACCCGTAGGGGCGATCGTCGCGCGCCGTCCCGGCGACTGGCGACGAAAGAATGTCCCGAAAACACGCGCACACTTACGTAATGTCCCGACGACGCGTGACGCGCGAGAGTCCCGACAAACAAACGAAAAAAAACCACCAACCGATTCAACAGCGCGCACTCACGAAATGTCCCGGCGACGCGTGACTCGCGAGAGATCCGAAAGAAACACAAAACCCGAAAGACCCGTACACGCACACGCATGAAATGTCCCGACGACGCGTGACGAGTGAGAGTACGAAAAGAACACAAAAACCAAAAGAACAACTCAAAAACTCGTACACGCACACGCACGAAATGTCCCGACGACGCGTGACACGCGAGAGATCCGAAAGGAACACAAAAACCGAAAGAACAACTCAAAACCCGTACCCGCACACGCACGAAATGTCCCGACGACGCGTGACGAGTGAGAGTACGAAAAGAACACAAAAACCGAAAGAACAACTCAAAACCCGTACACGCACACGCACGAAATGTCCCGACGACGCGTGACGCGTGAGAGTCCGAAGAAATCCAAAAACCGAAACCACAATCCGAAAGCAAGTGAGCTCGCACACGTACACTCCTCTCAGGCACGGGGCGCCTCCCACTCTTGGTCCGATGGTGCGACGCGAGCGAGAGAGCATTCTCAGGCACGGGGCGCCTGGCCCTCTTAGTCCGATGGTGCGACGCGAGCGAGAGCGAGAGGGAGAGAGAGAGCACGCATAAACGGATTGCAAATGGCGCGCACTGAGAGCCACGCGCCATCTCGATGACGCGCGACGAGCGAGTCCTGGTCGGAAGACCGAAGGAGAGCGAGAGCTCGTCCGAATGAAAAATGGCGCGCACTGCAGGGCACGCGAGCGATCTCAGTAGTAGGGCTAAGCGGGTTCTAACTCAGGGATCTCAGGGGGGTGCGCGGACGGGGGAGCGCGGGGTCTGTTGCGGGGAAGGGTATGCGGGGGAGGGGAGCCATGTGTCCGTAGCGCTGGCGCGTGTGCAGGGCGGCGGGAGGGGGGGGGATCCATGGGTCTCGCAGCGAAGGGTCTGCAGGGGGTGGGGGGGTGCACGTGCGAGTAAGAGGGATGGATAGATGGAAGAAATATGTGTGCATGAGAGTGATGGAGAGATAGATGAAATATGTGTGTGTGAGAGAGATGGAAAGATAGATGGAATATATGTGTGTGTGAGAGAGAGAGCTAGATGTAAGGAATATGTGTGCGTGAGAAAGACGGACAGATGGAAGGATCTCGTGTGTGGGAGAGAGAGGGCTAGATGGGGAGGAATATACGCAATAATAATAATAATGATAAATCAAATTATTTAATTCTTCTAAATGATTGGATCTCAAATGTATGGGGTGGGGGTGATATGTTGGAATTGACGAAAGCGATCAAAGAAAACCGAAAAAAAATTATTTCACGAATTACTCTCAAGATGGAAAGATGTACAAGTATGTACACAATCCATCCATCGAAAGAACCCTGGACGTTAACGAAAAATGAACTGGAATCAGTTCCCAAGGGTTTTCTCATAAGATATTACAGTGAATTTATTAATATGCTGTGGGATCGTTTACCTGAACATTTGCAGTATGATAGCGAAATACAGTCATATCGTGATTGTAATGATCATTATAATCCGCCGTGGGAGCGGACTCACATCGATGGTCCAGCACCCATGCGCCGAGATTGTCAAGAGTGTTTTATAATGGACAAACTCGTGTACATATATGCGATTGAACGTGCTAAGAATCCACAGGAAATGACGACAAACGAGCTACGATTCATATCACCAAGGGTGTTTAAAAAATAGTTTATTGAATTCACGGATATTTTGTGGGATCGTTTACCCGAATATTACAAATTGGATAATGAAATTAAATCATACGGAAGATGCAACGAGCATTGGAACACACCAGCGATGAGAGATCATACAGATGGTGCACCACCTCGACGTCGAGATTGTCGAAAGTGTTTGGAGGAGAGTGCGTGGGACGTGTTTAAGCCTGTTCAGCGATGCAAGTGTACGTTAGCAGCAGGGGGTGCATGCGTCGAACATGTTTAAGCCTGTTTAGGGATGCAGATGTTCACGACGGCGGCGGCAAGTCACAAGAACACGTCTAAACATGCTTAGGCGCGAGTGTTTTTTGACGAGGGGGAGGCTGCAACGGATATGTCCAACAAGATTGAGCCTGTTGGATATGTGGAAAATGCATGGAGAGAGGGGATGACTAGAGGGTTAGTGGAAGGGGATGGATGGTGAAAATCTGGAAATAGTCGTAGAATAAAGAGAGAAGAGCATCAAATCACAGCTTTACGAGCTCCCAGCAAGACGTGATCTTGGACAAAGTTCTCAAAACCATATTCATACCAAAAAAATGGCTTTCTCCGGAATTAACGACATTTGCAAGATGTCCGAGTTTCTGCCAACGAAAAAGTTGAAAGATCTCCAAGTCGACGGGGAATATTCAATCTCCAACATCCGGCCTGTCATAACAAAGTATGGCAAGAGATACGTCGCTGAAGTTGAGAGAGAATTCGCCATCTTTTTACCCGGCCGAGCCGTCAAAGCATTCGAACGAGAAGCTGAAGCATTTGGAAAATTACTTCAAGCTGCTCAGACTGGTCAACTCCGTATGAAGTACATCGGTGGACAGTGGAACAGTGTCGAATTTCACGAAATTTAAAAAATATAAAATAAATCTGTATATATATATGTTCAATTGTCTGTGAATTGTAATATTGTAAAGGAGAAGGAGAAGGAGCAAAAGAAAAAAAAAGTTTTGTATCAATAAAACAAAAAACCACATAGAGTAAAAAATGATTTTTTATTCAAAGATCCCTCGCCTACATAATGCACGGTATACATATAGCCAGCTTTGTAAAGATTTAACATTCATCGTTGCACAATTGAATCTCGTATCTTTCGTATGGTGTGGACAATTCGATGGAGTTTTCAGCAACTTCTTCAGCGATGGACAGTCCAGAGTTTCCATATCGATAATCTCCGTTGGCAAGTCTAAGCTCGTTAGCCATAATGACTTTTCACTGCCTTTCACAAAGATCTTGCGAGCGCGTTGTAAAATAGCTCGAAGAAGCACTCTCAATGCGTCGTATGGTATGCTGCCATGGTCCCACGGTATTCCATGAAAATTGCGTTCCAACCATTTATTTGTAATTTTATATTTTGTCGGTAGAGCGTCCCATGAATATGGTGATTCGAAGAAAAGCGTTAGAGGTTCAGAATTTTTCTCATCCGCTCGAATGATTGAAATTTCTTTGAGGATAAATTCGTTGGTGGGTCCCTTGAAACCCTGTAGATCGATGACAAACTCCATCTCGACTGATTTCGAGTGTGGACACTTTAGTGAATTTATACCAGTTTTTTACCCCACCACTTATAGGATTGTACTCTACAATACGATCATGTAGAATGAGGCAGAATGCACATGTTTGTGCAGGTATATTCGTTTTCGTCTCAAATTCTAGACGTACATCCACGGGTCCGGACTTGAGGGAGTCATTTTGCTTTGAACAATCAATCACCACGAGAGGTGCATATTTCAGAAATTCCGTTTTGTTCAGCCATGGCTCACTCTCCTTATTGTAATACGTAGACTGGAAGTTTGTATACATATCGTAGAGTAGTGCATACTGATTTTGTTGTATATTCAAATTCATGTTACCATATGGATAACATTGGGAGTTCAAGTAAAGTTTCACATTAGTTAAATTACAATGATCGAAATTGCTCGCATTCTTAGTTGTAACATTTCTTCCCGTTTGAAATGCAAGAATTACATATCGCGGTTTTTCCAGCTGAGTTGAAGTCTTGATGGGCCATACATGTTTAGAGGTGGTAGGCAACAGCGGGTATTCATATAATTCCCACGTACGAAAACTCATGGAAATCGGCGTGTCTTTGGCGATAAACTTTAAAAGTTGAATTTTTTGTTGATCCGCCAAGGTGACATATGGTACAAGCCATTCAATTTTACGCAATTCAAGCGTATAATTTTCAGCAGTTGTTTGGATTAGTGCATTGACATCACTGCGTGATCTAGTCAAAATCAATTCATGCTTCGCATTCACAACCATTTTTCGATAATCCTCAGCAAAGCCCAACAGCATACGCAGTGGTACGCATACATCAAAGTTACCCGACGCATCCACGATTTGTTTGGTCTCTTCTACATCGAGCCAACCCGTATTTTCAAGCATCGCGCTCTTACTCGGTGTGAAAGATGTATATCCTTTTATAAGAGATGTAGTTCCCACATTCTTATTACGATCAATTTCAATCGCATTAAGTTCATAGCGCACTTCTTCGAATAAATAGCATATAGCATTGTTAACGAGACTCGTTGCAGTTGTCGGTGTACCGTCGGGCTTTGTTAGTTTTCCGGAAATGTGCAGGGAACTTTTACTCGGCAGAATTGATAAATCTTGATGCTGTATTGAGATACGTATTTCATCACTGTTGTTGTATGTTGACGTTGCGTATGGTTGATGAGCATGAACCTCATAATGTGCGATGGATTCGTCGAAGATGACGGGCGTCTGAATGCTTACGATTTCTTCCTCCATTGCACGCAGCAGATGCACAACGCACAGAACAAATAATTCCTCACACGCGCACTCCACCAACTTTGAGACCCAAGTTCTTCAAAAGTTGTACGTTTTGTGGTGTTAGCGCCTTGAGCGTTGATCGATGACTGGTTTCGGGATCCCATGATCGCTTATTAATAATGGGTATTCTGTTGTAGACTATGCCCATTGGATTTTAGATGCAGTCGTATGGTGATGACTTCGCCACGAAAATTCACCAAATCTCCGTTCTGATCGACAATACGAAGTTGTATATTGTCAATTATTCGAGTCGTGATTGGAAGATAAATGACGTTTGATGGAACCTCGATGATTTTATAGCCAGGCGGCACAGACGGGAAAAATTCGTGAATAGTGTGAACTTTTTGCCCATTAAGGTATGCGCCTGTGGTTATATTACACTCTACTCGTATGGCGTTCACTTTGAGAATGGACACCGGTAGATCAGACTCATGTCTTTTATTGGCTTTCAATACCCTTGGTCCAAAGCCCAACAGAGGTCCAATCGAATCATTAGCTGAGAAGATGAGAGGTTGATCACACTCGATTTCACTGCGTAGTGTAATATTATTTGGCTTGAGTTGGAATTTTACGTTATTATGAGACAATTCTGCCTGTAAATACTTTTCAATATCCTCTATTTCGTAACTGCCTGTTGGTATGGTTACCATATGTGATCCAAAATAAAGCTTGTTGCATCCAACGTCGATGTTGGGTATTGAGTTGAATGTAAGCAGTTCGACGAGTCCAAGAGCATAAGTCTTGTGTGGAGACAGTTCGATGGGGGGAAAAAATTGTGTCTCAAGAACTGAGGATGATCCCGATAGCGTCAATGTTATACTATCATCCATGATGCTTGCAAATAATATACTAAACCCAAAGCACTACAATGCACGTTTATATAGTGTATATCTATCTCGACGATTTAACTGTCCACATAAAAATTTGAGACACAAATGTCCACACTCAATCGTATCATATTCTTGATATTTTTTATAATTATAATTAACGCTACCAACATCAAAATATCTCATTAGTTCGGATGGTGGTGGGAGATTGCCGAAACTGTCAAAGTAGACGACTTTTCCCCCAATCTTTTTGTACGCAACCCAATGTGTGCCAGGACCCACATTTTCATCCAAATTCACAATTGCCGATTCATGCGTGAGAGGTCCACTTGTAGGTAATGTATCACGCATATAAATCCCACGGAAATGTGGAATTCTCATGATTTTCGCATACTTCAGCAGATCGATGTCGGTGAGAGGTTGTCGTGGTAGCGTTATTATACGTTTTTTGGCTTAATGTAAAGTCCCAATCCTTGCTTGTATGGTTTCAAGTGCAAACCTTTTCCCAGAGCAATGTTCTCAACCCTCTGATTATGCCGCTTTCTTTCGTCCAATTGTTTTTTAGCAGCTTGAGCAGCATTTACAGCGTTAGCTATTGCGGCAGCTCCACCAGACAATGCACCAGCGGCACTGAGGCCTGCGAAGAGGGGTACGAGAAAAGGCAAGACACCACCAATTTTCCGGGGAACAGGTAGAACTCTTGGAGTGCGTACTTTATTGCCCCGTACACTAGCACGCGCGCCTTTCAATGCCGTCATAACGACTTTACGAGGATCATCGCTTCGAATCATTGCTTTCCGCGCGGCATTAATAACTTTCTTCAAACAAATACTCTTTTGGGGCTTTGTCTTTTTTTTCTTTCCTTTCACAGACTGCATTCCCATACCAAATTTCGTTTTTGCCTTCATAATGTTCGTCACAGCCCAAGCACTTGCTCTCTCACCAATACTAGCGTCTTTCGCGGTTACACGTTGCCAGGCTTGCTCAGCCAACACTTTAGCAGCCAAATGTCTAGCTTCTAAATTATTGCGATTTTTCGAATATGCAATATCGTGCACTTTGCATGCAGCGTCCAATGGATTTATGCCCGGATCACCACGAGCAAGACGCTTGACCAACTTTGTACCAGGCCCACAATATTGATAGCCAGGTAGATGTAATTCCACTGGAAGATTATTAATTAGACTATTGATTAAACCTTTGCCGGATTTCTTGTTCTCATGCACAATCATCACTGTGCAAAGGACAATCGTCGACTGATTATTACTCACATTATAAAGAGATTTATATGGGTTTTTTCGATTAGTCGTATGTGAGATGGAGTCGAAGAAACAAGTTTCCGGCGGGCAACTACCCATAATTAATTTCGATAAACTTGTGGAAGGGGGTGGGGAGAAGAAGCAAAGACGTCATGGAAACATACTACCCGATAGTATTCGTGCAGTGTTTTGTGGTCCGTCAAATTGTGGAAAAACTAATGCATTACTGACGCTACTAATACACCCCAATGGCTTGCGATTTGAGAATATTTATCTCTATTCTAAATCGTTGAAACAACCAAAGTACAAATTGCTCGAACAATTACTCGAACCAGTTGATGACGTTCAATATTATCCATTTAATGAGCATGAACAAGTTGTGGCGCCGAGTGACGCTCGTCCAAACTCAATATTCATCTTTGACAATATAGCATGTGAAAAACAGGATAATGTTAGAGCATTTTTTTCCATGGGAAGACACGAGATTGTCGACAGTTTTTATCTTTGTCAGACATATACTCGTATCCCGAAACATCTCGTAAGAGATAATGCAAATTTTGTGGTGCTATTTAAACAGGATGATATGAATCTTAAACATGTGTATAACGATCACGTGAATACGGATATGACTTACGCATGCTTCAAAAATATGTGTGTTAAATGTTGGAAATCCGACAAGTATGGATTTATTACGATTGATAAAGATAGTGAAATTAATGCGGGTAGATACAGAAGAGGTTTTGATTCCTTCCTAACTGTCGATGATAAATAATTGCTCATTCTCAGCAGAGAGACAGTCTGAGGTCTGCCGTATCTGTGTCAACATGAAAAGCAAGGAACTTTTGAGGGAAAAAAACTTACTGTGTCAACTTGCAAAGGCAAGTGATGCAATACGGCGGAAACATCAAATGTTAAAAAGTGGCCGCGATAGTGCGCAACAAAAAATGCAAGATGTGTTTAAACCAATCGTCAAGCCGTTGGAGGAACTCGTTTCATATAAAAAGAACGTGAAACAAGAAATTAAGGATGAAAAAATGAATGTCAAGAAAGAAGAGAAGATGGAGGGGGAGGAGGATGAGGAGTATCACGATATTGAAGGCATACAAAATAGCACCCTCCTGGACAGTTCGTTTGACGGGGCTCTTGATGAGACGGTTATAGCTGCGAATAATAGTGCTGATGATAATAATAATGATGATGAAATAACGGATGATGAAATATCGGATGATGCTGATGATAAATTCACGGGAGATGTCGATCAATTAATACGTGAATATCTCGGACTACTGCGTAAGAATAAAAAGACGACCTTGGACGTCTCATATGGGGTGCGAAACCTCGCCGACGATAAATTAATGGTGGGTGATTCGCAGATTAATTTCAAACCCGATCATATTTATGTTGGACATCAAAAGTATCCAAAAAGTATTGGATTGGTCGAGTTACTATTTAAAAAAGTGCCAAAGCTTAATTATTTTACAACGAGCGATTTGACCAACTATGAGAAAATTGTTACGACTACGAATGCACATAGAAAAAATTATAAGCGTAATAGCGCTTTTCGGTAAAATAATAGTTATAAATTCCGTAAATTTATTTCTCCGATAATAGAACATAGCGCGCACAAAGGTGGAAATGTATCAAAGTATAAGGTGCCTCGAAAAAATATGTCATATGACTATGTTCACTGGGATGATCCGAATGAGCTAGTGGACCGTCTTCGTCTTCTCGTCGCATCACAAGCCGCTGGGAACTCTTCGCATGCCAACGAGATCATTTCCATTATTGAAGAATTACGTGAAGCTGAAATCATTCATTAACTCTTACGGGGCCAATTTCCATGCATTCCCAACATGACTATCGATGTGTTTGGACGACAGTTGAATACAAGTGGTGGTGGTGGTGGTGGTGTGGGCCCTCCAGGTTAACCGGGTGTTGGGTTCAAGACTACAGCAGACGGCCATTATAATTTGGAGCAAAAACGACTGTGTAATATTGGTGACGCAAAAGCATTAGAAGATGCTGTTTCTCTTGGTGTGTTAATGACACACAAATACTCTCAACGATAAAATAACGAATTCAATGAATGAAAGTTATGAATTCATAGCAAGTGCTCTTGAAGGTCGAGTAAGAGCAAAGATCACCGAACTTCGTTTGCAAGTAGAAAATTTGAAAACTACAATCACTCAACTTAATGATACTGTGAAAACTTCAAAAAATGGTGTAAAACCTAAAATTCTAAGCGTCAACGGAACAAATTGTTAAAGTGCTGCGGGGAGAAAAAGAAAAAAAAACATGAATGAGAAAAAGCGTGCTTTGGTTGAGGAGTTGCATAAGCCAGCTCGACGAAACTATCGACGTCGACATGTGGATATACGCGGCCTGGATGAAACATGGCAAGCTGATCTCGTCGAGATGTCATCGTATGCGCGCGAAAATTCCAATCATAAATTTCTCCTCACCGTCATCGATATATTCTCCAAATTCGCATGGGCCAAACCACTAAAGAGCAAGAGTGGAAAAGATGTCACCGCGGCAACGGAATCAATTCTTGTCAATGGACGTAGGCCGAAAAATCTACATGTCGATCGTGGGAAAGAATTTTATAATTCCAAATTTGAGAAGCTTATGAAAAAGTTTGATATTCACATGTATTCTACGTATAGCAATTTAAAAGCATCAATATGTGAACGCTTTAACCGTACGCTTAAGAATAAAATGTGGATTCAATTTAGCCTCCGTGGAAACTGGAAATGGACTGATATCCTCGATATGTTAATTGTGGAGTATAATAACACCGTTCATCGTACCATTAAAATGAAGCCGAAAAATGTAAATGCCGCGAATGAAAGACAAATACTACACGATATTTATAAAAGAACTGAGGTGGGAAAACGTGCGAAATTCAAAATTGGCGATCAAGTGCGCATTAGTAAATTTAAAAATGTATTTGAAAAAGGTTACACGCCAAACTGGACAACTGAGATATTTATAATATATCGAGTTAGGAAAACTAACCCCATCACGTATAATATAAAAGATCATCAAAATGAGCCCATTGCGGGTGGTTTCTATGAACAAGAGCTACTGAGTGTTCAATACCCTGATATATATCTCATTGAAAAAGTGTTAAAGAAACGCGGCAGTCAGCTATATGTGAAATGGTTGGGTTTTGAAAATGTACACAATAGTTGGATAAATAAAGATGATTTGTAACTAATGAAGAAATAATAATAATAATATGACGTGGAAACGACTCGTTGATTTATTTTCCTACGACCCCTATCCCGCAACCATAGCCAACGTCCGATGCTCCAAGTTGAGCAGGTCAACACCGGCTCGCTCTCTCTCTCTCTCTCTTTCTCTCTTCCTCTCTCGCTCTCACACACTTCTTCACAACAACCACAGCCAACGTTTGACACCCCCAAGTCGAGCAGGTTACCATCGTCTCTCTTTCTCTCTCTCTCTCTCTCTCTCTCTCTCTCCCTCACTCACTCACACATGCTCTCGTGCAAGCATGTACGCATAGCGATTTCTAAGAGGCTATGGAATGAAAATCAAACACATGGATATAAGGAATTTTTTTTTCTTTTTTTATTCCGCAAAATATGTAAAATCTATTACAATAATATTTACAATATACAATAAAATAAAACGTTCCAATTTATTTACATGGGAATCCGATAGTGACCCCATGGCAATGTTTCTACCGTTCTCGGTATGATATACCGCTTGTCATCGTCTGGACTTAGGGCAATTTTCGTCTCGGAAATCGTATAAACCTTATGCAATGTTGACCGAATTGAAGCTTGGCTTCGCTTCATTTCGTCAACATTATAATTGGTCAAACATTTGATGTAATGGTCGAAGGTGATGGTTTGAGCAACGACGTTGCTCTTAATCCCCTTCGCCTTTTTTACATCTTCTTCCTTTCCCTGGACTCGAGTTGCATACATTTTTGATCTAAGCCCCACGAATTCCGTCATGATGGCGCCTTTGTTCCTATCTTTCATGAGCCCTAGAACTTTTTTGTTGACAAGCGGGATGTCATATACATTGTTAGGGGTATAATCGCTCGTGTCAAATTTATTAAGATTGTTCTTTATATCTTCATATACATCATCACATTTGATTTCGTATATGAGACTATCAGTGTCTGTATATAAAATCTTGCAATCACCCCCATACAACGGTGCCATGAATTCGTGGTGAAATTCATATAAGCACGTTTTGGATATGTCCAGAATGGCCATACCCACATATATTGGCTTATTGAATTTTACCTCGAGATTACGTAATTCAATGGCAATCAAATTGTCGGCAAAAATACTGCGGCTATGGAAATTCGGTTTCGCGATCATAGCCTCAGCTCCATATCGTCCAGCCCATTCGGTTAACAATTCGACTTGCACGTGATTACGAACATTTTCCATTGTTTTGCCAAAAACGGCATTATTCATCAATTTAAATAGATTTTTTTCAAATTCATTAGATGCGTATGTTCGAAATCGCGTATTTAAATCAATATATGATGCAAGCCATGTGGATTGTTTAAATTTCAAAATTCTATGGATTTTAGTAAGTTTTAATCCATGACGCAAACATTGCTGTAAAGCGCGATAGTGTATTACGTAGCGCTTCTTATCCTCGACTGTTGCGGGGAGCTTCTCTTGCCGCTTATCCCCTGGAGGTTTACCATGCGTTGGACAAAACGGCAAGTCGCTATGTTTGTCATGCAAGTTCTGCGGATATTCTAAATCTACTTCAAGGAGGTAACCATTAGGTGAATCGAGCGCGATTGATTCCATGTTGAAGCCGGATACATCGTCGACCCATTGAAATTCCGCATAGGGCATTGGTACAAGCCATCCGTACAAGTTATTAATATCGTAGTACATCAAGTAGGAGGATTTTTCCGACTTGTTGTACGACTCCATGTATTTATTGTTTGCACGGGAATGTCTATGTGAGCATTGACTCAAGCCACCGCGAATACCTCTCTCCACGAATAACACCATATCGATGTCTGTGAGTAATTCACATTTAATCTTGGTATACTTCAACATGGCATCCCAGGTGTATCCGGGAAGAGTGTAGTAATGTGCGGGGTCAAGGCCATAGCTTTGCATACACGTATTGCGAAAGTTTTCAAATATATCGGTCAATAACAGTACATCCGTCTTCAAGTATAAATCGCTGTATTCACCGAGCGTTCGAGTGGCAAATCGATCCCACACATTTTTAGCATGTGCATACTCCGTCTCGGATATTGTTGAACCAGTTAAAGAGCTATAAAATGCATCTCGCGGCGGGAGCTCCGTTTCATTTAACTTCTCAAAACTGTCTATGTACTCGTATGGAAACACTCCTTTTCGCGATAATAAATGGAACTGTTCCGTATCAGGAAATTGAGATTTTAAAGTTGCGAGTTTGTCAGGATGTAAGTATGAAGCTAATTTATCGAGACTCTCATTTAGAAATTTTAAAGAGTCGATGAAGCGAAGTTTAATATTTTTTTTCGACTCTTTGGAAGTTTCAACCGTCTTTGAAAAAGAAATATACTTTTCTTTGGTGATGGGGAGTAAATCGATTTTCCCCTTGAACGCCGTGGCCACTTCCTTTATGATGAAATGCGCGTCATAACCCGCCAAATTATGAAAGACTACGGGAATATAAAAAGAATTTCGATAATTCAAATTACAATCCGAGTGCGCTGGACCTCGGAATTTACCTGTCAGATGACAGTGATCGCGAACACGATTATCCCCCACCGCAAATTTTTTTTCACAAATATGGCAATGCTTGTCTTCTCGAAACTTTTGCCATTCTTGTGGCGACAATTCTTGCATTGGAACATTTTCCGTTAACATTTTTTCAACCCGTAACGCTAGTTCCCGCATTTCTCGGGCAAACCACTCAATACAGTCTTCACCGCGATATGAATAATACCCTGATAACGTTGAATCATACGAGCAACTTACGTAAAATCCAACACTGAACGTACGATGCTGCTGATATTTCATTATTTTACTTTTTTTAGTTTTCTTCTCTCTCTCCTCCACACTGGTTTTTTCTAACACACACTCGAGATCTGCGTACACGACGAATGGAAGACGTTCTTTCCGGTTGACATTGACAAACTCCAACCATTTGTCATTCTCAGCAGGCAACCGGACTGCACAATCATTGACCGCTCCACAGTCTACCTCGTGTGACTGTAGCTTGCCAGGAGATTGGAAATAATGGAGGCAACTGCAAAATGATAATAATAATTTTTTTTAATGACTTAAAGTATATATATATATATATATATATATATTTAATATGTATATATGATATGTATGTGTGCTATGTGAGAGGCACACTTCACTTACCGATCGCATATGAACTTCTTTTTCTTCGATTTGCTCAGTTGATTGCTGACGAGGCGAGATAAATCCTTGATCAAAGCGAAGTGTCCAATGTTTTCGTCCCCAGGATCCTCGATGTAGAGTAAATTGATATGCGTCTCCTTTTTATTCTTTGTGACGCGAGTCGGAAGAATTTTGTTGTCCTTGTCGGTATACACGTTTATCGAAAGGTTGTTTAACTCTTCGAACTTTTTAATTTGATCTAACGTCACGGGAAATTTAATACCGTGAAGATTAAGTATTTCTGCATAGTGGGGATACGATGATTCGCGATCGCCGTTACGCTCTGCAGGGTGTAGAGCGGCGACTACTGCCCACGCAAAACACGCTTGGTCATTAGATTTTATATTTAAAACGGCTCTTCGAAACTGAATGTTCTTTGATAATTCAAAATGACATCCAGCACGCATTGCATTATATTTATTAATGTTTATTGTTAAATTTAATATTGAAACTAATGACCAGCCACTATCACGTTCTTGAAACTCTTCATGTGAAGCCAGCGTTGGTTCGACCACTCGCGTATCATACCACTCGCGCAAATTTGACGTTTGAAACAACTCAACGTTGGACGTATTAATACTTTTATTTGCGCGTTTTTCCCCAGCAGCAAACTCGCCATTGAACTCTGTATTCACTTTTACACTGTTGTGATCGGCAATACTTTTTTCAACTTGTGTTTTCACCAATTCCAATGAGTCCAATAGAAATTTACGTGGGTCGATGTAATTACGATTAATTACAGCACCGGTTGTCACACGATTCGCGAATGCAGTGTCAATTTCACGCCATATTACCTCGTGATCTGTCAATCCTTCACCCACATGCACAAATCGTTCACGTATTTGATCCTTCAATCCTTCCAAACGCAAGATCCGTGAATTCAACGCGTGATGGTATCCAATTGATAATCGTATACGCTTAGCTCGCACTCGCTCCTCCAACGATTCAATGAGCGCATCACACTCATTTTCCCACGAAGCATATTCTTCCACCGATTGAATAAATGCACCTCGTTCGCGCAATGATTGCTCCATAGCACTATCATCGGTGAGAGACATGGCGATATACAGTGAAAAATATACACCCCGATGTTGACTCGAAGACGACTTTACTCAAAATGTGGTCATTTAAGAAATCGTTCGAACAAAATCGGCATCATCATCCCTTGAACGTTTTTCCGAAAATTTATTTTTCATATGTGGGGCTATCGGTGGGTGAGTGTATGTATGTATTAGTGTATCTATGTGTGAGCATATGAGAGATAGAGATAGTTGTATTCACACAAGAGTCTACCAGGCGGCATTTTTTGTTTTTCATATAGAGATGGGTGGGGAAAAAAAACGCGTTTTCAGATTTACACCAGATCTGGAAAGGAGAATGTAGGGGGAGGGGGTGCGTTGATGGAAATTCGACAGCTGCATCTCTCTCTCTCTTCTCTCATTGAGAAACAATAACAGTGTGAAAATCCATTTCCCAAAGTGTTAGATTTCATCTTCGAAATGTGACCCTTGAGGATTTATGATGCTTGCCTGAAACAAAATACTCCCCCAGAGGGGTAGGTGGACCTCTCTGCACACATGTGCACAGTAGTGCATTCCATCACTGTGGCAAAGCGTTTGAAATGACCGGCCCACGATTTTTCGAGATTTTACTATTCACACACATTTTCAGCGAAAGTTAACTTTAAGGGTGGGATGGTAGACATATGTAAAAAAATGCGACCTCTGAGCCCCTACCATCCCCAAAAATGTGCGAAACTTTCCTCAAACGAAAAGTCATTCTGCCTTGTGCAAACGTCGAGTGAAGATCGTGTCGCGAAATTTTTAAGACAAACAATACAAAAATAGCATCATTGCGAAATGGAGAATATTTTAATGATCAGGATGATGATCAAGTGAATCGAGTGCCTGGTCAAGTGGACCAAGCTAATGGTGGTGGTGGTGGTGGTGTTGGTGGTGAAGAACCAGAGTTGGCGGTTCTCATTGACGACGACCAGGAGATGAATGTTGTGGACGAGGAATTGGAGCGGGCAATAGATTATTACGGCCCGGACATTGATTTCAATGAAATACAGCCTGAAGAGCCGACAACGGATGATGAAGGGTGGGAGACGGACTGCTCGACTGATGAAGAGCACAAACATCGAGTCGTTCCACGGCCAGAAGCGGCAGCATCAAATATTGAAACGCGAATGTGCCTCATATCATCGTTTTACTTTACCCGAGATGGGATAAAACTATGTTATGAATGTTTTCGGAAGGATCCTCCTGGATGGGTCAAGTATCGTCGAATTGGTTCCATCATAGGGGTATATACTCCGAACTACGGCTCCAGCGCCTGAGATGCAGCCAATGTAGGACGAAGGTCTCAATGATCATCTTACCTGGGGGCTGTGGAGTTTGCACAGATCGTAAGTATTGTTTTTTTATTTTTAATCATTTTTAATCATTTTTAAAATTTGATTTTAATCAAGTTGGGATTTTTCTCTGTTGCAGGGCAAAATCAACCGCAGTTTTAATCATACACATTGATTGTATTTTAAAATTCATATTTTCAAATGTTTATTTTTCAAAATTGGCAATTATATTATATTATATTATATTATATCATATAAAAATAAGAATGAAAATAAGAAGGAAAATAAAATTTAATACAAATTTGGAAAAAAAAAAAATTGTGTTTAATTATTCTAACCTATAAAAACGGATTCAAACACACACACACGCATGCACGTCGTATGCATGAATTCCTCCCCATCTGACCGTCTCTCTCTCTCTCTCTCTCTCACTCTCCGACACACGAATTCCTTCCATCTATCCATCCCTCTCATGCACACATATTCCACCTATCTCTCCATCTCTCTCACGCGCGCATATTTCTCACACCTATCCTTCCCTCTCACTCGCAAGCGCACACACTCCTCCCCCTCTCCCTGCAGACACTTCGCTGCGAGACCCATGGATCCCCCCTCCCTCTGCCCAGCACACCCACCCGCGCTACGGTCACATGGCTCCCCTCCCCTGCATACCCTTCCCCGCAACAGACCCCGCGCTCCCCCGTCCCCGCACCCCCCAGAGATCCCAGAGTTAGAACCCGCTTAGCCCTACTACTGATCTCCGCGGCGCGCGCGCGGGCGGCCGTAGGATGGAACGAGAGAGAGCACACACGCACGAAATTGCAATTGACGTGTACACTGCACACTCACGCACCGAGAATACCACTTTCCTTCAACCAGATCCGGCTCGAAGGACCAAAAATGTCGCGAGAAGGGCCGGTGAGACTCTGGTTTGATTGAGGGAAGGTGGTGTGATAGGTTCAGCGAACAAAAGGAACAATGCCGGGTACAAAGATACAAGTCGATCACTTTATTTTTTGATACAGGAGTTTTCTGAATTCTCCGAGAAATTATGGGAAATTTGTCCGTTGAATATTGTCCGAATCTCCCGAGAGTCACCGCACACGAGACTCACGGAGCAATCAAGAGATTGAGGTAACGAAGCGTACACCGAAGAGAGCGCACGTGGTCACCGTATCACGTTGGCGATTATGAGCGCGATTTGTCCGAATCTCGCCCCGTGGTTGATTAGCGTTAGATAAGCACGCCCGAGGAGGACGAGAAGGAACCGAAGTACTTATATAGCCGACTTAATAAATGCACCGTGATCGCACACGTTCGTTCACGTGGACTTTTGGGGAAGGAATGCCGAGGCAAGATGGCCGTCGCGGACACCGGCACCGCGAGAAGCTGGCCGAGAGCAGCAACGAACGCGAGAGGGGGACACCGTCCGGCCGAGATCAAGCGCGATCAAGAGCGCGCGAAAAATATGAATTATCTGGGCCGTTTTCCGAACAACAATACATATATACAATATGTATACGCCAAAAAAAATCAATTTTTGTTTATTCCTCAATTTCTCGTATGTTTATGGAGATCCCATCTTGAAAAATACATATTTCATGCAAAATTGTATCAGCTTTTCGAGAAAAATATTGAAGAAATTTTCAAAATTTGGGCAACAACCAAAAAACAGCTTTTTAGACTTTAAGCTCAATTTTAAGAGCTTTCCAAGTACATAAACAAAAAAAATATTTTTTTTTAAACCAGAGATTTTTTTACGCAAAAAACGTATTTTTTGAAAAATTTTGCATTCTGTTGGAAGATGGCAAGTCAAAATGAATAAAACAAAAATCGTTAAATTAGCTAAAATACCCCATTTAATAACTGCGAAAGTTAGCGGGGAAAAAATCTGACAAATTGTGGATTCTGTTTTTGCGAATTGCGAAAATTGCGAGAAGGTCTAAGGGGGTGATGCCGGATCCGACGTCCATAATTGGCGTTTCCACCCATATACAATATATATACAAGATATATACAATATGTACAATATATACAATATATACAACATATACAATATATACAATATATACAATATATACAATATATACAATATATACAATATATACAATATATACAATATATATACAACTTTTTCAATTTTAACAGGACAAAATGCAAAGAAATCATTTGTACGCGCAGACAAATATTCTTGGCTCTACATAATGAATGGGGCTCGAAATTTGACAAACAAATAGAAGTTCTGGAAAAATATTTTACCGAATCGGAAGGATGTCCTTTCGCAATTTCCATTGATGAAAGGACAATTCTAAGGAATCTTCTATTTACAATGCGGATAAAATGGCAGGATAGCCACAGAACTCTGGAGCGCTTTTACGCCACTCATAAAAAATGGCTTGACCAGGACGTAGCTATTACGGTTTGTCTATTTTCCTATTTCTTATATCATTGAATTTTTTCATTTAAACGTTTTTTTTTACTTTCGAACTGATGTTATTGCGATTTGTTGTAGAATGCGGATTTCAAAAACAGGGATGTACCTACTCCTAATTCTGATACATCAGGATCGGATGAAAGCCACAAATTTGGAAGACCCTCGTTGGACTTTTCATCATCCAGCGAACGGAGTAAGCGACGAAAAGTTGATGATCTTCGGAAATCAATAAGTCCAAGGGGATTGGCATTCGCAACGGAAATGAATCTTCGTGCTTCTGGGACCCACGGTGCAGCAAAGGTGCTCAAGGATATTACAACCACTTCTCCTACGCGAGCCTCTCGGTATCAGTTAGCATTCGCACAAAGTTCCAGACCAGTACGCCAAGAAATTAGCGCAGATGTTGCTTTGAACTTGATAATAAGCGGTAAAATGACGAAAGAAATGTACAATATGGTCCGGGAATTGACCAATGGAAACAGGGACGCGTCAGTTTATCCCAGTTATCATAAAATATTAGCTGCTAAATCTCGTCGGCTTCTTGCATCCTCGGACCCACTCATAACAAATTTTCAAAAATAAAAAATGAAGAATAGTGCACCATTACCCTCTGAGGTAATAGAACTTCTACTGGCAACACCAGAAGATAATGTCACAAATAGTAGCTGACCCTCAGCAAAAATTGACACATGTGCGACAGATCTGTCTGACCCAGATTTTGATTTTTAATTAATTCAATGGCATTAATCTAACGGGATATGTATTGTATGGTATTATGTACGTGAGATAAAATAAACTTCCACATATTTTACAAAATTGTTCTTCATTTTAGATTTCCAAATGTCATTAATCTAATAATAAATTCGTAATCAGCGACCTCGAAAACCCGATGGTGCAAATTTTCCCACCGATAAAATTATTATTTTTTCAAAATGGCCGCCATTTTTGGTCCGCCATTTTGAATTTTATAATTTTAATGTCAAATTTGTAATCAGCGATCTCAAAAACCTGATAACGCAAATTTTTGTACCGATAACGTGATTATTTTTCCAAAATGTCCGCCATTTTTGATCCGCTATTTTGAATTTCATAATTTTGATATCAAATTCGTAATCAGCAATCCCGAAAAACTTATGGTGCAAATTTTCGGACCAATCAAGTGATGATTTTTTCAAAATGTCCGCTATTTTGGGTCCGCTATTTTGAATTTCATAATTTTGATATCAAATTCGTAATCAGCGACCCCAAAAACCTGATGGTGCAAATTTTCGGACCGATAACGTGATTATTTTTCCAAAATGGCCGCCATTTTTAATCCGCCATTTTGAATTTCATTATTTTGATATCAAATTCGTAATCAGCGATCCCGAAAACCTCGTGGTCCAAATTTTCGGACCGGTAAAGTGATTATTTTTTCAAAATGTCCGCCATTTTTGGTCCGCCATTTTGAATTTCATAATTTTGATATCAAATTCGTAATCAGCGATCCCGAAAACTTCGCGACGCAAATTTTCGGACCGATAAAGTGATTATTTTTCCAAAATGTCCGCCATTTTTGATCCGCTATTTTGAATTTTATAATTTTTATATCAAATTCGTAATCAGCGACCCCAGAAACCTTAAATAGGAAATTTTGAAATTATTATTCTCACTTTTCGACTTTTGGCCAGGGAAAAGGCCGTTCTGAACCACTGTGCGTCACCCTGGAAAAATATAATATGGTGTCCCGGTGTCCTTAATAAAGTCTCGTACTGAATAGTGGCGGGTCCGGTGATGGAAAAATTACTGTAGATTGCTCAATAAATCGAGGATTTCTGCTCATTGGTCGCTCCTTGAATACGGCGGCTTGGCGCGGCGAGGGCAAGAATATTTCGGGCAATTTTTGGGTAAGGATATTACTGGAAAAACGGAAAAAAAATTCAGGGGTTTTTCAAGGGTAAAAAAGGACGTTTTCCGCGAGGCTAATTTCTTATCTTCAATCCTTAATTAATTTAACAATATTTCCGGTTTCTTTCAGGTGTCGTGGCGGATCCCGAGACCGCCGCGATATTATTTTATATTTTTGGGTTTTTTCGTCACGACTCCCCCCTGCCAAGAGAGAAGTTCGTCTTCAGAACATTCGTCTGACTAAATAAATCTAACTAAAACTCTTTGGCTTATTTTCTTTGTCTAATTCCGTATGATTATTCCCCGTTAACTCCGTTTTTCGGAGATTCTAAATCTTTAACGCTTAACACTAGTGCTCTTTGACGCTGAAAATATTATGACTACTCGAATATCACAGAGAGTTTGACTTAATGCGTCGTTGTTCATCTTAGGAATATCACAGGAAGTGTCAGGTCTTTGGGTTACTCTAGTCAGTCTTTCTGTAATTCAGTCTTTGAATTTCATCAGGTACTTAATACGTCTCAAAGGATGGGGATTTCAGATCTTCAGACTAGTGAGGTTGGGACTCGGGGATGGAATAGTGTTTAGGTCTCAGGGAATGGAATGGTTTTTGGGTCTCGGGGGTAAGGGTTTTTTTTAGGTCTCTGGGGATGAAGGGATTTTAGGGAGTGAGTGATGTGATCGCGAGGGGAAGGTGTTTTGGAGGGGATTTAGAGGGGATGGGTACAGTTCTCGATGCGGTTGGGGCAGTTTCGGGTGAAGTGGAAGAGGGAAGTGCATGACCAGCAGCGGCGAGGCAGTGGCCATGGGATGGGAGCGGGAGCGGGTTGGGGAGATTTTTAGAATTCGGCGGGGGGTGTGATTTTAAGGGACATGAGTGCGGGAATGTTGGAGTGCGGGGATGGGAATGATTGTGGACGGGGGATGCGAGGGAGATCGAGGAGGGAAGGGATTTCGGAGTTAGAGGATCGGCGGGCTTGTTTGTGAGTTGATGGGACTTTGGGAGTCAGGGGTTTAGGTGGTGGAGTTAGTTGTTTGGGGGCCGGAGCGGATGGTTTGCGGACTGGGGTGGTGGAGGGAGAGAATTGTGGAGGGGCTCGATTGCGGAGTTCCTCCGATCGTCGGATGCGGTCGGAGGGAAGGCAACCTGCGTGACCTCGTAGCTGCGCGGGGATGCGAGGGGTTTTGGAAATTGCTCCCAAGCTTGGGAAGGATTTCGAGAGGTCCGGGGAGTCGTTTCAAGGAGCAGGGATAGGAATTAAAGGGAGAGGGTTGGCACGGCGTATCTCGTTGTACCTGGCCACCAGGTCGTCGATCTCAATAGTACGGGGAGAAAGGGATCGGGGAGGATTAGGGACGAAGGAGTCGAGGGCGAAGGACTCGTCGCTCCTGCTCACTCGGTGCGTCCGAGCTTCGTCGAGCGGCCCTCCTGCCTCTTCCAGGTACCCCATCGGGGCGCGATACGGGCCCCGCCCGGGTGGTCTGGTTCCTCGTGGGGCTCTCCTCATCGTTAATCCCTTGTTCCTGTAAAATATTAGTATCTTGTGAAGGTCTCTCCAGTCTCATCAGGGGGGTGTAAACTTTCAAATCGTTAATGTGATATTTCGCTATTACTCGGCCATCCGGGCCCTCTAATTCATAAACTACCGGGGATAGTACCGTTTTAATAACGTACGGTCCGTTATATCGGGGCGCTAGCTTGGCGGCAAAGTTCTGCGCACCAGACGATAATACTCGATATTTCCTCAATACTTGGTCTCCAACTTTAAATCGGGTGTCTCTACGGTTTCGATTATAATAATAGGCTTGCCGTACCGCGGCTTGTTCTAAATTCTTGTGTACCCAGTCATGAATATGGGGACGTCTCTTCATTCTATCTGACCAAACGCTGAGATCTCCGGGAGTGATGTAACGGGAAGGGTTTCTGTCGCGAAGGTTCTTTATAGGACGGGGATTACGTCCGAAATTCAAAAAGGCTGGGGTCATTTGGGTAGAGGATTGAACTGCAGTGTTCATCGCAAAACATAATTCAGGGAGATGCTCGTCCCATTCGCGATGATCCTCGGCTATGTACGAGGTGATCATTGTTTTAAGGGTTCTATTTACTCTTTCTACGGGATTGGCTTGAGCGTGATAGGGAGGGATCGTTGTCTGTAAAACTCCGTACTCATTAAGCTATCTCGTCACGTGGTTGTTAACAAACTCTGTTCCGTTGTCCGTCAGGAGATATTGGGGGCATCCCCACCTGTTAAGTATTAATACCTCGAGAGCTGTCATGATGTTGGGTCCTGTGGCTGTCCGTAGGGGTTTTGCTTCTACATATTTCGTGAAGAGGTCCTGAAAAACTATTACGTAATGATTCTGTTTCTTACTAGGGGGAACGGTCCCATTATGTCGGCAGCGAGTACGCTCCATGAGCCTTCAGTCGTTCGTTCTCTCATAAGTCCTGTCGGGGGAATCTGGGGTACTTTGTGGAGTTGGCAAGTTTGACATCTTGTAACATATTGGGCTACGTCTTGGAATATTCCGGGCCAAAAGAAATCCTGGGTGACACGTTGATACGTTTTGTCAATTCCCAAGTGGCCGGATTGGGGATTGTCATGGGCGTCTTTGAGAGCTCGATCTCGAGACTCTCGGGGGAGGACCAAATTCCATGCGTCCAAGTCTTCAAGGGTAGGATCTATTATTGGGTAGGGACGGTGATAATATAATTGGTCATCTTCGATTTTCCAATTCGGGTATTTGGATGGGAATTCTTGGACGTTGGTCTTTTTCGCTAAATACCAGGGATCGGTAGTGTCAACGAGGGCGGCCAATACATGGTCGCATTCCTTGAACATTCTGGACAGGGCGTCGGGCACAACATTGAGTGTCCCTTTTCGGTGGAGGATCGTCATGTCTAAGGCCTGCATCGCCAAGGCCCAACGAGCTTATCGTCCCGTAGGGTCTCGCAATTTACGCAGCCATCTCAAACTACTATGATCGGTAATGACAGTGAACGCTGTCCTCTCAATATACGGCCTCAACTTTTTAGCTGCCCACAACACGACGAGACACTCCTTCTCTGTGGTAGTGTACTGGCGCTCGGGACGTGTCAGCGTTCGGCTCGCAAATAGAATAGGGTGCTCTTCCCCATCAAATTCTTGAGTCAGGACTGCACCGACGCACAGTGGTCCCAAATCCCAAAAAGCTGGCCAAAAGTCGAAAATGTATTCAATTCGAGTGAAAGTCTGTACTCCGGGGTTTTCGGGGTCGCTGACTACGAATATGAAGTCAAAATTTAGCAAAACAAAATGGCGGATCCAATAGCGCGGGAAATTTCATCAAAAACGTATTCAATTCGGGTGAAAGTCTGTACTTCGGGGTTTTCGGCGTCGCTAACTACGAATATGAAGTCAAAATTTGGCAAAACAAAATCGCGGATCCAACATAGCGGGAAATTTTGTCAAAAACGTATTCAATTCGGGTGAAAGTCTGTACTCCGGGGTTTTCGGGGTCGCTGACTACGAATATGAAGTCAAAATTTAGCAAAACAAAATGGCGGATCCAATATGGCAGGAAATTTCGTCAAAAACGTATTTAATTCGGGTGACATTTGAAGACTTGAAGAATTGGGGAGAAGAGGATTGGAATACAGTCATTATCATCATCATTACAATGACAATGAACGTTCATAATATATTTCTTTCATTCCTTTATTTCTAATCGATATAATTTTAGCTTTTTTTTACAATTAATCACTGTCCTGTGAACTGTCATCATCGTCACATGTATCGCTCGTATCATCAGAAAAAATCTTCCTTGATTCTGGAACTGAAGGTGGAATCAATAGTTCGACCGCGTATGGGGATAACGATCTTAGTTTCTTCGAAGGAAGTTTTCGCAAACTGGATATTACTGGATCTGACGTTACTAAACATCTGCAAAAAATGTCTTCCATGTTTTCGATGGGGTTACATTTTCGTGAAAAATCTTCTCGGAATCTTTTAATGTACTTATTGCATGATTCCTGAGCTTCTTCAGACATTTGTCCGATAGGAAGTAACGAATATTCCACGATTCCGTGACCGTGAATAAGAATTTTGTATACTGTTGTTGGCATGAAGTACCACGAATAGAGTTCGACAAATTTTCGTGCAGTATCTTCAGCGTATTTGCGAAATTTGGGTATATTGATTTCGAAACCACAAGAAATTACCTGCAATATAACATGGAATCGCTTTATCAGTTCTTCATCAATTCCCGTTATTAAAGCGGAAATTTCATAATTTTCGATCAATCTTCTAGCTGTATTTCCGTCATTAGAACTTCCATAGCCTGGTTTTGGTCGATCAACAACAAGCCCTAATCTGTCACGAAAACCTTGTTGTATATTTTTTTTTCTTCTATCAACGTTTTCTTTATCCTCTTTGCACCCTTGCCACTTTTTTAATTCTAATTTGTAAGCTACAGGTGAGCAACATTCAAAAAACCGTACCCAAGCATGCAGTGACGATATTCCGAATTTGAAGTGATCTTCATTAACCGGTCTTTGCAACATCTTGTCAATGTCATTAAATTCTTTGGACGTAGCACAACAAAGGTAGCAACGCATACTCGATGATGTATTCGTCAACACAAGTTTGAAATTGATGTTAATTTTTTTGCCGCCAATTACAGTTTCAAAGGGCACGAGGTTTCTCTCTTGCGCTTGGATACAATCAACTTCTGCCCCAGTTGCTTCGGCAGTTTCATGAAAGAATTCAATTTTAATTGGGCGACAAAACCTTGGTGACGAAGAACGAGGATTTTTCCAAATAATCACGTGTGGATTGACTTTATCAAAGATTTGCAAGGGAACAAGTAAAATAAAGAAAATGTTTGCATCTGATTTATTGCCGTCTCCATCGTTAAATTTTTGTTTGTAAGTACTTTGACCAGAAGTTCCATCGCATCCCCACTTGCATATCAATTCTAAATTACCAACTCTGTTTTCAAGAAGACTTCCAATAACGTCCGATTGCACCGTTAATATTCTTTCAGCTGTATGATTTAGCAATGCTTGAAGTCCAACTGTGGCTCCACTTTCAGTTACAGAAACGTCTGACTTTGCAAAGTAACACTTTTTTTTAGAATCCAATACACATTTTGTAACACGAAATCGTGCACATATGGACAATTCGGAAATAATGTCGGTAGCGGGTTGGATAGCTCAGTTGAAAGAGCACTCGACCGGCAATCGAGAGGTCCCGGGTTCGAATCCCAGTCCCGTCCCTCCGCATTTTTTTCTGAATTGTCCATAACGCAAAAAGCGTTATAAGTGGCGCGCGACAATGGGACACGGCCTCTGAATAACCACGGAAAATTAATTTCGTGGTTGCCGTGTAAAAAGAATCCAAATCCCTGAGATCCATCTCCCACCTTTCTGTTAGCCAAGCTCCCCCACTCCTCCCTCAGGCCGACGCCTGTAGTACCCCTTTCCATACCTCATACCCCCCCTCAGACAATCCCAGTCTGTTGTACCCGTTGCGTTTGAGTTGAGTTTGCGTTTGAGTTCGAGTGCGAGATGCTAGATGGCGGCTCGACTCTGGTAGGGGAGATTGTAACACGAAATCGTGCACATATGGACAATTCGGAAATAATGTCGGTAGCGGGTTGGATAGCTCAGTTGGAAGAGCACTCGACCGGCAATCGAGAGGTCCCGGGTTCAAATCCCGGTCCCGTCCCTCCGCATTTTTTTCTGAATTGTCCATAACGCAAAAAGTGTTATAATTTATAAGGCGGTTATAATTTACAATTTTTTTCAAGCTTACAGAACGTAGTAATTGGTATTGACTTTTGGTCAATTTACCTTCTACCACAAGTGATAATGCTCCGTTGCCTGACAGTACATCTTCTGGAACGCGTTCCATAGACTTACGGTACTGTGATGTTCTTGATGGACTGCCTTCTGTGACATCCCCAATTACCTTTGAAGCTTGTAAATTTCCAGAAGCCTGGAGACTCATTTGCGTAGCGTAGGCCAATTCGTGGACGGTATGTTCTTTTCGAACCTTTTCTGTCTTCCTACATTTTAACCGATCACTTAAATCACCCCAGCTTGTGGAAGGACGCCCCATTGTGCTTTCCGTAGAAGGATGCCCCATTGTGTTTTCCGTAGAAGGACGCTTCATTGTGTTTTTCGTGGAAGTCTTCAAACGTTCCTTTTCAATCGTGAAAGACACAGGAACGTTGAGCCACTCATCGAATTTATTGAAGAATTTGGTTTCGTCCCTCCTCGCTTCTTGCCACCTCTTTTTGAAATTCAATACCAATCTACCCATGGCATCTTTCAGATTTTTCGACAAAATGTATGGATGCTTCAATTGTTTTGACACCTCCATTTCAACAATGTCAGTGACAATGTTGATATTTTCTTTTAATTTCGATTTCACAAGTATGTAAATTTCCTTTCTCGTGAAAGAAATTTCGTCGGTATTATCCAGCGGATCTGTAGGAAATGCAAAATAACATTAATAGAAGATTCATCTTTATCAATTTCCTATGAACAATATTTCAGACGCGAAAATTACAAAAAACTGCAGAAAGCATTTTTGCCTCCACTATTGAATTTTTAGTGCGACAAAATTTCGACTAGTGTAGCACACTTTTGAGTGAGAGTGTATATTCAAAAAACGAGGATAAAAAATTTCATAAACTACTACAATTATATCTTCTACTGTGAGGAATATATGTGCTAAGTTTTAAATTTTTATATGAGTATTGACTAAGTTGAAAAAATGTTCAAATTGTTGACCGTGTAAAATACACGTATATGCGATTCAAAACTTTTACTGCTGGGGGGGCATAAAAACTACACTCAAAACCGAAGGAGCAACTACGAGCAGCTAATTTTTGGATATGTTTTGAAGAAATGTCTAAGTAACAATTTCCATTTAGTTTAAGAGCGAGGGTCGATAGGGGTTTTGACTTATTGCTTTTTCTAACCCGACTTTTCAGAACATAACCAAGAAAAATACCACTACTTTCATTAATGAGTTACAATTTCATACATCGTTAACGATAATTTTGAGCAACACACTCAAATCGTACTTACTTTTTGGAGAAGAATCCATTTTGTAAAATCCAAATCCGTTAACTTTTCACTCTTCCAGACGCGTCGAAACTCTCGTCTTATTTCTCCGCGCGACGAGCAAACAATGCGGTCGGCTCGACGCTCACGAATAAAATGGATTCCTGAGGCTCAGGAATATTAATAAACGTTAATTGCGTGTAAGACTGTGTACAAATTATTTAAAGATATAACCTCTCGTACATGCGTTGATCATAATTATAAGAACTGTGATTGTATAATTTATTGGCGAGTTTCTTTGCCTCCATGTGCGTCATGTATCAAAACTTTTCACAGGATTTTCTTTCAATAGCAGCTCCCATACCTTTTCTGCATTCGGCGATTTTTCAGGATTTCTTTATAAAAAAAAAACCCTCTGCGATATCCAAGACTCAAGCTTAGGACACCATTGAGAGTCAAATGATGTAAGAAACCAGTACGATCGTGTAAATAGCTAGGATTTCATCACTGATAAATTGTCCTTTTTTATTATTATTCTTTCGAACGAGAAAACAAGTTCGCTGGAATGTATCAGAATAGTGTATATATAATAAGGTGATGCAAAAAAATCGATTTCAGAGCTCCATCGAAAAACGATAGTACATTTAAAAAAAAGTAATTTTCCCAAAATTTGAGATTAAAAAATTTTTTTTT
Organism: Alloplasta piceator; assembly: GCA_946863875.1. Lineage (NCBI taxonomy): Eukaryota > Metazoa > Arthropoda > Insecta > Hymenoptera > Ichneumonidae > Alloplasta > Alloplasta piceator. The sequence continues at coordinate 36,215,059 of OX333075.1, read as the reverse complement.
AGATAGTTCTCAAGCGGCTTTTCGGTCTTTTTTGAGGTATAATTTTTTTTCTTTAAAAAAAAAACGTTTAAGTATTCAAAAAAAAACATTTTTCACTCCAAATTTTCATGTTTCAACAAAACAAAAAACAAAAAGAGTTACATGATTAATTTTTATTTTTCTGTATTTTTAACTACAGATTATCACCAAAAAAGATAACGAACAGAACGAACAGAATAAGTGTGAGGGATGTTACTTTGAAGATCCAACTGAACAATAATTTCTTTTGGTGCTAGACAGATACTTTTTCCTGTGTTCCTCAACAATTTGAAAAAGATATTGTTTTTGGTCTTCATTTTTTGTGATGAGACCGTTAAAATTTTTCATCAAAGATACTGCACGCTCGGCCGTATCATTCACAACTTGCATATTTTTGAACGTTGTCAAACAAATATTATAATCCTGGTTATTTTTCCCAAATTGCAGGATTTATGTCCAAGAAACTGCAAGGGAGCTCAAAACTCGTAAATAAATTCAACGATTTCGATGTGATGAAATCACTCAAGTCTTTCCAACAAAGCAGTTAAAATCGACCTGTGCTGATTCAGCACAGGTCCTCAAGCAAAACGAGTTGTTGTTAAAATCGACAAACTGAAATTGCTTTCTTCAAGAGAGTGATTTCATCACATTGAAATCGTTGAATTTATTTAAGAGTTTTGAGTTGAACGTTCAAAAATATGCAAGTTGTGAATGATACGGGCGTATCTTTGATGAAAATTCTTAACGGTCTCATCACAAAAAATAAAGACCAATAACAATATTTTTTGCAGATTGTTGAGGAACACAGGAAAAAGTATCCGCCTAGCACCGAAAGAAATTATTGTTCAGCTGGATCTTCAAAGTAATATCTCCCACACTTATTCTGTTCGTTCTGTTCATTATCTTTTTTGTGATAATCTGTAGTTATAAATACAGAAAAATAAAAACTAATCATTTAAGGTAGTTGAGTTGCTACGAAACTTGTTAATGTTAATTGTTCAATAAATAGCTTCTGAATCGTCGTGAAATTTCATGTTTTTGTATGAAGTATTTAAAAGGTCGTGTAAGAATTTCACGACGATTAGGAAGCTCGTTATTAAAAAATTAACATTTTATTGAGAATAATTTTTTTAACAAATAAAAAAAATATTTATCAATAAACTTCGTTTTGATTCCGTTGCTTTCAGTGTATTGTAGATATTAACAAATTGAGAGGTCAAAAAAAACTTATCGCAAAGTTATATCAGTTTCCATAAAACTACCTTTAATTTGGTAATATTCGATAACGAGCTTTCTAATCATCTTGAAATTTTTCCTGACTACTTTATTAATGAATATTTCTAGTTACTAATAATCTCGGATTTTTGTCATCATTTTGTCCTAACGACTCATCTACCTAAAACTGGTTTTTTTTGGCATTGTTGAAACATAATTTGCAGCGAAAAATGTTTTTTTAAAAATACTTACACCCTTTTTTGGAAAAAAAGAATTTTATCTAAAAAAAACCGGAAAGCCGCTTGAGAAATATCTAAAAAAAAAAAATTTCATCTCAAATTTTGGGAAAATTACTTTTTTTTATGTACTAACGTTTTTCGATGGAGCTCCGAACAAACAAAAATATTATTTTTTTTGCATCACCCTAATATATAAGCCAAGGGAATGAAAGATATCAGTAATAAAATTGTAACGGAATTCTATGTTGCGTATCCTACAACATGAAATTGTCTAAAATAGTATGTGATAGATGCGCAAGTTATTCAAATAAGAAAATAAACGTCTACTCCACAAAGTACTTGAGAACGTGAGAAAATATCCATCGTATACTCACTACCGTGAAATTGATAATGCATAAGGATGATTTAAATGATTGACACGATTTTTTTTTGCCCCACCGCATCGTCTAGTTGAATCGTTTCTCTTTTGTGCATTTGAAGCAGTTCTTGTACGCAATTGCTATCGCTATTGTTCACTGATATTATATTTTGCATTTATTTTGTTTCATCGTCTTCAGTGAACGAATATCATACGGAGCAGAATTGAAAAAAAAATCGCAATTGATTCACTGTGCTGGATTTTTCCAGCTTCTTTGACGTTTCACTATGTAATACAAAAGTCAGGTTTCTAAACGATAGTGGTTATGGTTTCAATTTCTCGATGCTTCAATGACTCGTGTTATTTGCTATTTGTTATTTAACTTCGTTTGCTTAATTAATTTTTTGTATCTAGCGCGTCTCGAAAGAGCGCGAATCGAATATGCTAACTTCGTGTGGTCATCGAGAGCTTACTTCGGGTGATCTCTTATTGCCAAAAGCGACGCTAGTGGTGGATTACAGCAACAAAATTAGCACGGTTTTTATTTATCACGCTGTCGACACTTTCCCCATTTACGCTGAGCCTCCTTTACTCTAGTCTCCATGAGCACACGATCCAGGATCCAATAAGCAACGAACTGCAGAGTGGCGACACAGGGCACCAATCGGAAACAAGTGACGACATGAAGCTCCAATCAGCACGATGAAACATCACGCGACCTGCAAACGTCAAATGAAAAGATTAAAATCGATGAATTACATACGAAAAACAGACACAACGAAAAACGAAACGACCAATCAGCGGAGAACAGCACTGGGAAAAGACGGGTATATAAGGGCGACCAAAACCAAGGAACGGCACTCGAGATTGAGCAATACTGAGCAGGGGTATGACACTCAATGCTAAAAGATCGTCGCTTATTTGACATGCTTCTGATTGGTTGGGGTTTGCTAGAGCTGCCAACCTCAGGACATGAAACTCGAACTACGGTATGCGGTGCTAATGGTGGTAGCATTGCTGAATTTTCGTCGGTAAAGTAGAGAGCTTTCTTATCAATAATCGACTTTTTATAAGCGCGACCTAGTGCGAGAGTTTTTTTCATTCTTGCCCCGTTGTTATTAATAGTTACTACAATGAGAATAATTAATAGATATTGCTGTTCTTTAAAATTCGGTTTTATTAATTTCATAATTGTGAAATAATATATTTTATAACATGATCGATGAAATAAGACACAGCTAAACAATATAAATTTGTAGACATATTGTATTTAGTTTTTATATGGGAATTTTAATTGAAGATCTATTCCTACAACACTTTGCGCAGTGAGAAATTGCAGAATAACGAATAAAACTTGAACATTTTAATTAAATAGTCAATAAATGTCATTCATTCTTATTCCGAGTAAAACTATTCCCCAGTTTAATATTTTATAGCTATGCTATTCTAGACAGAAAAGAGAGTAAATATGTATCAAATTCCTTGCTCATCTCAATTTTTCAACGTGTATCCATCCACGCTAATTAAGAGCAAAAGATATTAGAGAAAAATTGGTAACATAATCTGTTAATAAGGAATACAATAACTCTACTGTTTAGTCTATGTTTTTAAATAGTTCCATTCATAAATATCTCTACTCATAAATATCTGTATTCAAATATATCTCTATTCTTAAATATCTTTCTTCAAATATCTGTATTCTCAAAATGTTTCTACTTCTGAAAAACTTTATTATATAAAGTTATTCAGTTATTCAGAGAGATTTTAATAAGAGTAGGGATATTTGAATACAGATATTTATAGCAATAAATATGACACTACTCTTTACTTCTCTATTTGTAAATTTCTCTATTCCTAAAGATTTATCATTATGAGGAATTACAGAAGTAGGCAGAAGAATAGAAATATGTAAGAGTCGATATATTTACAAATAGAGTTATTTAAGAATAGCAAAAATCTCTACTCTTAAATATCTGTTCTTGAAATGCCTCTACTTCTTAATAACTTTATTGTATAAAGTTATTCAGAAGTAGAGATGAGAATGAGAATGAGAGTAGAGATATTTAAATAGATATTTACGAATCGAATTATTTAAGAATAGAGATTAAAGAGTACAGTTATTTAGGAATAGAGATATTTATGAATAGAGAAGTAAAGAGTAGAGAGTTATTGTATAGCCTGCTAATATACAACTTGCAATTTAATATACAGCAAGATGCAAATTCCTGGGATTCTCAAGGTAAATATAACCTCAAAACTTTTAGAACACATTTTTCTTAGAGATGGCTTGATGGAATAAAAATAAGACGAGTAGAGGGCCGCTTGCGTAATTAATGTGTACAAGTGGCCCCATTATTTTGTTTACTCCATCAAGCCGTCACTTTGTTTTTTTTTTTCAACTTTTGAACATTTACGAGAAAGCCTTGTACGAATATTTGTCGGTAAGACAGACCTTCCACATTCTCTCAAGTGAAATTTACTCGCCACCCGACAGATGCCGCTACTGTCGTGCAATGCTACCACCATCGTCAACGAAATTGTATTTTTTTTTCTAAGGTTACAGCTCCTGACATATCCTTCAGGATTTGGTCAAATAAAAAGCCCGTTTTGGCCCGGAGTGTAATGCCCCTGATACTGAGAAGCTTACCTTCTGGCCTTGGGTAGATTGGTAAAGCGGAGAGTAGAACAAGATAAAAAGGATATTAGGAGAGAGGGTCAGGGGGTCCAAGCACAGATGGGGAGATTTATTGATTGCCAATATTCTGTCTCACTCGTACTCGCGTACCCAACGAAATTCCCTCCATCTTACATGAGATGCGTGTTGCGCAGTGTTGCGTGTTGCGCGTCGTTACAGTGAGCTCGATTGTGTTTTTTGGAAGATTTATTTACCGTTTTTGAAATAGTGTATATTGTGCGCTTAAAAAAAAAAATCCGGTGCATCGTGTTGGGCGATCATTTAGACGATCATTTTTTAGCTTCACCGAAGCAAGGTAAATACATTTCATTTCATGTTTTGTTGTTAACATAACCTCTTTTCGTACTTTGATCTTGAGTTGAATTCGTAATCGCATATTTTTTAATATATGTAAAAACATAGTATTGAAAGTTAACTGTGCAATTATTATAAATATTGTGAAACTAAGAAAATCCTTTCTACTTTTAGTTGGAAACAGCCATGCAAAGGAAGTGTTATGTCTCGGGGTGTATGGAAACATCACGCTTTTTCACATTTTCGAATGCAATAACTGATACTTATCAGTTTTTAAAGTGGCTAGCTGCCTCTGGGAATCGTGAGTTGCTGGATATTTAACGGCGGTTCCGACTGTGAATCTCCCAGGTAATTTTATAATCTTTATCTAATACTTTTAACTAATAAGTTAGATCGTTTTCATTTCTGTGCGAAACTTACATTCTCATTTGAAGTTACCGCAGAGTAAATTTTGAAAAACTTACTCCAACAAAATAACAGTCAAATGATTTATGCACCGATGAACTGATGAATCTTTTGACTGATGAACTATTTTTTATTCTTTTCCAGAAAAAATTTATGTGTCTACGTATACAGGCATCATTTCGGAAAATACAACTCCAGCCCAACATCTTAATGCTGGAACTCTGAAGGCGCAAGGAAAACCGTTGCAAGATACCTGCAACAATTATTTCAAAGATACTGTCAAGTGCCGAAAGCCTCCCCAAAAATGTTCAAGACGAGCTAATGTTGCAAGCTCGAAAAATGCATGAAAATCGGGTGTGTCGTCGAAATGTCACGAAACGTATTAAATAATTTTTGTCAAGCGATATGCTAATTGCGAAAAGAATAATCAAAATTTATGCGTTACGCGAAATAAAATTATTAATTTTGTGTTACATATTAAAAATTGTTAATAATTCAAATATGAAAACCGGTTATACCGTTGACAAAGACCATAGTGATCATTAATTGAATTAATATGCTACGCAAATTAAGAAAATTCTTAAGACTGTTTTTTCTATTGAAAATTGTTATATATCTTAATGTAAAAACTGGTTATGCCGTTAACAGAGCCCAAGGTGATAACTAATTGAATTTATGCGTTATGCAAATTAAGAAAATTGTTAAGATTGTTTTAAATATTAAAATTTGTAAAGCGCGATACGTGACGCGCAAAAAAATTGTAAAGTTTGTTTATTATCTTAAATATTCATAAATAATGAACATATTACATTGCAAGTGTTCAAGTATTGTAAATATTTGAATGTTTAAAATATACCAAATATTTGAAATATATTAAAACGCAAATATACTGCCATTTTTATAATATTTTTTCATGATGCAACCTCTTTAAAATGTAAAATTAATAATAATGATCATAATAATAATAATAAACCCGTTCCGAGCCGTGAAGAGAGGGTTAATCATATATATATATATATATATATATATATATATATATATATATATATATATATTGTGACGAAAAGTCCCAATAAAAATAAAATAATATCGCGGCGGTCACGGAATCCACCACGACACCTGAAAGAAAAGCGAAATACTGTATTATTTAGTTGATAAATTAAAATTAGAATTAATCTCGCGAAACTCGTCCTATTATCCTTGAAAAAATTCCCGAATTACTGTTACTATTTCCCAACAAAATCCCTCCCAAAAATTCCCGAAAATATTTCATTATCACCACAGAAATCCACCGCCCTTCAAGAAGCGACCAACGAGCAGAAATCCTCGAATATTGAGCAATCTGCAATATTTTCTCCGTCGTATCGGCAGAGGACACCGTGACCTTATGCGCGTATTTTCTCCAACATCGAGCCGATCGACTTCATTGAAGATCGATCCACCGAGACACAGCACTATTTAATACCCGAATTTTACGGAGATATCGAGACACACTATTACATTTTTCCGGGGTGACGTCCCGATCAAAACGGCGACTGAGCCTCGGGAAAACAAATCTGGAAATACGACATCGAGCAGCGTTGACAGCTGTAATCTCGAGCCACGAGAAACATCGAGAAAGAGAGAGAGAGAGAGAGAGAGAGAGAGAGAGAGTTGCCGGCGAGCGTGCAGCTTCGACTTCAAGGCGCGAGGCGGCAGCACCGAACGAGAACGACGAGACCCCTCCATTCCCTTCACCCCCCTCACCTACAAGATAAACGAAGAAGACGAGCTTCGCCATGGATCGAGCATCGACCGAGATCGCGGCCATCTTGGCCTCATCCCCTGACCGCGTGCGAGCGAAGCCACACGTGCTTTTTATTGCGAACCTAATTATTGCGTAGTAGAGAGCATAGAGAAGTAATTTTGAGGCGAAAAGAAAAGAGCACTTGTTCAATAGAAGACGAGATAGAGACGAGGAGAAAATTTGGAGAGAAAAAGAGTGAGTAGAGTGAATATTTCCCCGTGTAAATTGTATCGAGATTTTGCGGTGTCGTGGCGTAATAGATTCTTCCCCCCACCCCCTTTTTGCGAATGGACTGTTCCATTCTTTTGAGAATTTCCTTTCGTAGTTTCAAGTGACAAATTGTGTATCGCGGTAATTAATAAGAGGTCATAGCGTCGAAGGACCGTGTATTAGCCCTGAGTTAAGAGATTTCAGATTTGCGAAGCCCCCTTGCGATTTAACGTACCTGCCTTTTCTTGTTCCCTTTCCTCCCCTCCCCTTATTGCCCCTATCGCGCGATTTCCTTTGTCGACTCGCGAGACGCGCGTATAGTCGCTGCGTCTCACGTTATTTTGCGCCGAGCAACCTTGAATTTATTTTTGTACTTTTTTTTTTCCTTTGCGTTGTACCGGTTGCTGGACCGACAAACCAGCTGGCGCCCGAACATTTTTATTATCATTATTTAATTCTTTTTTTTTTGGTGTTTAATTATTTCTTTTGATAAAATTGAGAATTCCCTTACAAATGGCGCCTGACGTGGGGCTCGAAAAACGAGTCTAAAAATTGCGAAAAATTGAGAAAAATTTTTAAAATTCAGAAAATCTCGAAAAACGAGTGTAAAAATTGCGAAAAATTGAGAAAAATTTTTAAAATTCAGAAAATCTCTAAAAACGAGTCTAAAAATTACGAAAAATTGAGGAAAATTTTAAAATTCAAAAAAAAATTCGAAAAACTCGCGAAAAATTGAGAAAAATTGTGAAAATTCAGAAAATTCCGGAAAAATAGCGAAAAATTTCAAAAATTCAGAAAATTGATAAAATATGGCAAAAAATTGAGAAAAATTAATGAATTGCGAACTTTTCGAAAAATATTGCGAAACTCGGAGAAATTTTCGAATAAATTAGAATTTAGAGAACATTTAGAGTTAAGAATGTTGCGAAAAATTAGTATTAAGAAAATATCGAAATAAAGTGGCGAAAAATTAGTATTAAGAAAAATATCGAAATAAAATTGCGAAAAATACTGAAATTGAGAAAATTTTGAAAAAAAAAAAAAAATTCAGAGACTCGTGAGTAATAGTACCCACCGCGATAAAATAATAATTATTCGAGATATTTAGAATAGAGAAGCCCAAATAACCCAAAACTTTTTCTTGGCGAGCCATGACACCCCGCGTCCGCATTAGTGCTCATATTATCTTGATTTTGTGCTCTGATTTATTGTGATTATTGTTGATTTTGGATTTTTTAATTTTTGCTGAACATTGACTATTTCCTTTTGCGAATTAATTTGATTTACGAGGGCTGCTTAAGCGCCTCGTTGTTTATCTTACCCAAATCCCTTTGTTTCATTACTTTTTTCTGTATTATTGCCCAAAATATCGCTCAATATGGATCCCCCGTTAACCACAACTACTACCACTACCACGTGGACCACTGGAGTTACAGTGACTCCTACAATGACCCCTACAATACAACACACTGACGATCGGACTGAAGAACCCATTCCTCCCGAAGTATATGAGGCAATGCGAAATATTAGGGAGGAGTCCCTAAAAATAACGCGCCCCCGAGATTTGGTTAAAATGTGTGACCAAGCGGGATTGGATTGTGATGGCACCATGGAAGAATTGGCTGACCGTTACGCACGATACGAAATCCGCCGACTGTATCCGCAGGTACAGACCTTCTGGAACCCGCGACGAGACGAAAGGGGCCCTCGTCCCCCATTTACTTTGATGGTGGCAATAGACGACAGTTTGTACGGACAAGTTTTGAGTTTGAACGAGACACAAGCGACTACCCAACAGTCTCCTAACCCGACTGACCCCTTCTCTCCGCAACCTGCACCCCGTTCCATCCCTTCCCCACAAACTGTTCACGGACATCCCGTTTTGAATCTCTCCCTCACCAACAGAACTGGGAATGCGTCCCAGTGGGCGGGTGCGACGCATCCGTTCCCTTCTCTTCCAAATCAACCCCGCGGACGAACAGTGACCTTCGCAGAATCTTCACCCCCAAGACGAGTTAGTTCTATCCCCCCTCCTCCTCCATCCTCACAAGCACCTTTTTTCCCCAACATACCCCCTCCTTCCCAAGACGAATGGGGATTTCACCAGACTTACACCATCCCGACAACAGACCCCATATTGAACAGTACGAGAGTGGCACCTCGCCCCCCACCTCCGACAGGTAGAGTACTTCCTCAAGCCACACCATCCCGCTATCGCGCGGAACTCTCGAGTCTCGGAGAATCGAGGATAGACCGAAGTGTCCAGTTTTTGGACCATTGGGGCCGAAACGGACCAAAATTTCACGGCAAGCGAGGTAAAGACGGCGAGGAGTTCCTTCGCCGACTTTACGAATATGCCTCGGGCCGTGATATGACGGATAATGAGCTACTCCGAGCTCTCCCCGAAGCATTGAGAGGAGACGCCCTGCTTTGGTATAGAGTTGAGCAAGACAGTTGGTCGACAATGGACGAATTCGTATCATACTTTCGGACGCAATTCGTGTCGGCCGACTTGCAGAATAAATTGAGACGAGACGCTGAATTGAGAACTCAAGCCAGTAGTGAGACCATTTCTGAGTATTTGGTGAAAATGAGGACTCTCTTTAGTCACCTTACCCCTCCCTTGCCCCTCGCGACTCAATTCGACATTTGTTGCGCGAACGTAAAGCCGGAAATGACGTTGAACGTCCACCGTGATGAGATTGCGAGCTTCCAGGAGTTGCAACGAGTTTGCCAACGATTGGAGGACGCGCAGAATCGAGTTAAAAATTATCGTCCCCCTCCTCCTGCTGATCAGATGGCGTTGCCGTCCACTGGGTACAATCCTCCGGATAAAAGTGTGCGCGGTCGTGCCGCTGCCGCTGCTGAGTCGGATGTACCACACACCCGTCCCGAAAAACCCACTGTTCTCGCTCCTAACCCTCCATCTCAAGTACTTCCCCCAAGATCACAAGACCCACTCGCATCCACCGTCCATGCTACGGCGGATTCAACTCCAACGCCTCAACCTCCCTTCCCTCGACAACCATCACCGCGTTACCCCCAAAATTCCGCTCCCAGACAGTTCCAACCTCGCTCTCCAGCTCCAGCTGGCCCTCGTTACCAACCACCCCGCCCAAACGGGCAATCAACCGCCACAATCCCTCGTCTCATGGATATTCCTGTACAACGACCTTCCGAGATTCCCACCTCCACCTCCCCTGCTAAAAGATGCTACAATTGTAGAAAACTCGGGCACATTTATCGAGAGTGCACGGTGCCCCTCGGATTTTTCTGCCGCATCTGCGGATATCCGGGTTGCAACGTCAACACATGCACGAATTGCGCGCGTGCCCGGGCGGGAAACGGCCAGCGGGGAGGACAGTAAATCCGTCGCCTCCCCGGCCTGCTAGAAGGATGCTCGATGAATCCCAGGAAGAGAACGAGCCCCTAGCCCCGCTACAGAGACATCCCCTGTTAAAAACTTTTAAGAATTTTCCCCCACTTCCCAAATTGAGAACTTTTGAGTGCCCTTCAGGCTTTGTGGAAATTGATACGATTAGCAAACCCTGCGGGGATAATCGACATTTCTTTTGGGTAAATATCGGAGGTTGCCCACGCCGAGCTCTTATCGACTCTGGTGCTACAGGATCATACCTCGGCTCGGATCTAGCCGAAGCCGAGGGTAGCCCATTACGACCAACCGAAGGAGGAGTACACGTAGCCAATGGGGCTGTGGTACCCCTTCAGGGAATAAAAACCCTGCAGTTTGAGATAGAAGGAGTAATTCGCCCGATCGATTTAAAGGTAGCCTCGTTGGGATACGATTGCATTCTGGGAAGAGACTTTTTGAAGGCTTTCCAAATGTTGATTGATCACGACGAGGACTTATGGAAAATTAAAAATGGCCCCTGGAGAGAATTTGCGAGCCCAACCGTCTCTATTTGGAGTATCCTCGTCCTACCTCATTGCGATGGGCTAATAGAAGCAACCCCCGTAGATAAAAAGCGTTTAGAACGTCTTTTGGATCGCCTTATCCCTCCCAATCCTCAACACTCTCTCAGTTGCACTCACTTGACGGAACATACCATCGACGTACAAGGACATCCCCCAATTCGACAAAAACCCCGAACAATTTCTCCTTTCCTCCTCCGAATAGCACAAGATGAAGTCGATAAAATGATCGCGGAGGAGGTTATAGAAAGATCCACCAGCCCCTGGCTGAGTAATCCCGTAATAGTCCCAAAACCCAACGGAAAATACCGTTTTTGTATTGATTATCGAGACGTGAATCTAGTCACGCGTAAAGACGCCTATCCCCTTCCCAATATGGACCGTATACTAGACGGATTGAGACGAGCCCGATATATTTCCAAATTAGATTTGAGTCAAGCGTATTTCCAAGTTCCCGTATCCCCTTCCAGTCGCCCTATTACCGCTTTTGCCGTTCCCGGGAGAGGACTGTTCCAGTTTCGACGAATGCCCTTTGGACTGACGAACGCTCCCGCGACTTTCCAACGACTTATGGACCGATTAATTGACCATGAATGGGACCCACACGTATTTGCTTATTTGGATGACGTGATTATTGCGACAGAGACAACGGACGAACACTTTTATTATTTGAGTAAAGTATTGACAGCCCTACGACAGGCGAAATTAGAGATAAATCGAGAAAAAAGTGAGTTTTTCTGTCCTGAAGTGCCGTATCTCGGGTATATTATTGGACTCGACGGACTGAAGGCAGATCCTGACAAAATTGCTCCTATCCTTAATTACCCGGCCCCAAAATCCTTGAAGCAGCTCCGCCGGTTCCTTGGAATGGTCGGTTGATATGCTCGCTTTATTCAAGACTTTTCCCACGATAAAACCCCATTAACAGAACTATTGAAGAACGACATTCCTTGGCATTGGGGACCCCAGCAACAAGCTGCGTTTGATACCCTTCGACTAGCCCTTACCAACACCCCTGTCCTAGCCCGTCCAGATTTTACCAAGCCCTTTACGATCCACACCGATGCGAGTGATACCGCCGTCGCTGCAGTCCTGACTCAAGAATTTGATGGGGAAGAACACCCTATTCTATTTGCGAGCAGAACGCTGACACGACCCGAGCGCCAGTACACCACCACAGAGAAGGAGTGTCTCGCCGTGTTGTGGGCAGCTAAAAAGTTGAGACCATATATTGAGGGGACAGCGTTCACTGTCATTACGGATCATAGCAGTTTGAGATGGCTGCGTAAATTGCGAGACCCCACGGGAAGATTAGCCCGTTGGGCCTTGGCGATGCAGGCCTTAGACATGACGATCCTCCACCGAAAAGGGACACTCAATGTTGTGCCTGACGCCTCATCTAGAATGTTCGAGGAATGCGACCATGTATTGGCCACCCTCGTCGACACTACCGATCCCTGGTATTTAGCGAAAAAGACCAACGTCCAAGAATTTCCCTCCAAATACCCGAATTGGAAAATTGAAGATGACCAACTATATTATCACCGTCCCCACCCCATCATTGATCCTACCCTTGAGGATTTGGACGCATGGAAATTGGTCCTTCCTCGAGTCTCAAGAACGAGCTCTCAACGATGCCCACGATAATCCCCAATCCGGCCACTTGGGAATTGACAAGACGTATCAACGTGTCACTCAAGATTTCTTTTGGCCCGGAATATTCCAAGACGTAGCCCAATATGTGACAAGATGTCAGACATGCCAACTCCATAAAGTACCCCAGACTCCCCTGACAGGACTTATGAGAGAACGAACGACTGAAGGCCCATGGAGCGCAGTCGCTGCCGACATAATGGGACCTTTCCCCCCTAGTAAGAAACAGAATCGTTATGTAATAGTTTTTCAGGATCTTTTCACGAAATATGTAGAAGCAAAACTCCTACGGACAGCTACAGGACCCAACATTATGACAGCTCTCGAGGTATTAATCCTTAACAAATGGGGATGCCCCCAATATCTCCTGACAGACAACGGAACAGAGTTTGTTAACAACCACGTGACGAGACAGCTTAATGAGTACGGAATTTTACAGACAACCATCCCTCCCTATCATGCTCAAGCCAATCCCGTAGAAAGAGTGAACAGAACCGTTAAAACAATGATCACCTCGTACATAGCCGAGGATCATCGCGAGTGGGACGAGCACCTCCCTGAATTATGTTTCGCGATGAATACCGCAGTTCAATCCTCTACCCAAATGACCCCCTCCTTCCTAAATTTCGGACGTAACCCTCATCCCGTAAAAAGCCTTCGAGATAGAAACCCTTCCCGCTACATCACTCCCGGAGATCCCCACGTATGGTCGGATAGAATGAAGAGACTTCCCCTTATTCATGATTGGGTACAGAAAAATTTGGAACAAGCTGCGACGCGGCAGGCCCATTATTATAATCAGAACCGTAGAGACACCCGATTTAAAGTAGGAGATCAAGTGTTGAGAAAATATCGAGTATTGTCATCCGGTGCGCAGAACTTTGCCGCCAAATTAGCGCCCCGATATAACGGACCGTACGTTATTAAAACGGTACTATCCCCAGTAGTTTATGAATTAGAGGGCCCAGATGGCCGAGTAATAGCAAAATGCCACATTAAAGATTTGAAAGCTTACACTCCCCCGATAAGACCTGAGCACTCTTCACCAGGTACTAATATTTTTCAGGAAAGAGATGCTAATGAAGAAAGGCCCGAGAGGGGCCGGACCACCCGGGCGGGGCCCGTATCGCGCCCCGATGGGGTATCTGGTAGAGGCAGGAGGGCCGCTCGACGAAGTTCGGATGCACCGAGCGAGCAGGAGCGACGAGTCCTTCGCCCTCGACCACCTCGTCCTCAATCGCACCCGATCCTTTCCTCCCGAACCGTAGAGATAGACGACCTCGTGGCGAAGTACCACGAAATCCGCCGAACGAACCCCATTCCTCCCATCCGTATTCCTGTCACCCGAAAAGAATCCCCTGAACTCCCGAAGCCTTCCCCGAGCTTGGGCGCGATCCCCAAACTTCCCTCCCACCTAATCCTCACGACAAACCGCTCAAAATGGCTCCCCTCCGACCACATTCACCGATCGAAGGAACCCCGCAATCGACCCACTCCACCACCTTCCCTCTCCCCACCCTCAGTCCAAAAACCATCTCCCGCACCCAAACCACCGACTCCTATCCCCAAACGACCGATCCTAACTCCCAAACCACCTACTCCCACTCCCCTAAGAACGAGCAACCCAACCCGACGATCCTCTCATCCCGAGATTCCTTCCCTTCTCGACCTGCCCCGTATAAACCGTCCAGTATCGTTCCCATCTCCGCAATCCACTACCCCAGCGCTAATGTCCCTCAAAATTACACCTCCCGCCGAACTCAAACAATCTCCCCAAAACAAACCTTACCCCCGAGACCCCAAAACAAACCTTATCCCCGAGACCCAAAACACTATTCCATCCCCGAGTCCCAAACTTTCTTTATGAAAACTGAACACCCCGATTGTTGAAAATATTAAGTGCCTTACGAAACCTAAAGACTGAATTACAGAAAGACTGACTAAAATGACCCAAATACCTGATACTTCCTGTGATATTCCTAATGATAAACAACGACGCGTTAAGTCAACCTCCCTGTGATATTTGAGTAGAGTAATTATATTTGCGGCGTCAAAAGAGCACCAATGTTAAGCGTTCAAATTTAGAATCTCCAACAACGGAGTTAGCGGGGAATAATCATGAGGAGTTAGACCAAGAAAATACGTTAAAGAGTTTTATTTAGATTTACTTAGAATCAGACGAAAGTTCTAGAGACGAACTTCCCTCTTAGCAGGGGGGAGTTGTGACGAAAAGTCCCAATAAAAATAAAATAATATCGCGGCGGTCACGGAATCCGCCACGACACCTGAAAGAAAAGCGAAATACTGTATTATTTAGTTGATAAATTAAAATTAGAATTAATCTCGCGAAACTCGTCCTATTATCCTTGAAAAAATTCCCGAATTACTGTTACTATTTCCCAACAAAATCCCTCCCAAAAATTCCCGAAAATATTTCATTATCACCACAGAAATCCACCGCCCTTCAAGAAGCGACCAACGAGCAGAAATCCTCGAATATTGAGCAATCTGCAATATTTTCTCCGTCGTATTGGCAGCGGACACCGTGACCTTATGCGCGTATTTTCTCCAACATCGAGCCGATCGACTTCATTGAAGATCGATCCACCGAGACACAGCACTATTTAATACCCGAATTTTACGGAGATATCGAGACGCACTATTACATTTTTCCGGGGTGACGTCCCGATCAAAACGGCGACTGAGCCTCGGGAAAACAAATCTGGAAATACGACATCGAGCAGCGTTGACAGCTGTAATCTCGAGCCACGAGAAACATCGAGAAAGAGAGAGAGAGAGAGAGAGTTGCCAGCGAGCGTGCAGCTTCGACTTCAAGGCGCGAGGCGGCAGCACCGAACGAGAACGACGAGACCCCTCCATTCCCTTCACCCCCCTCACCTACAAGATAAACGAAGAAGACGAGCTTCGCCATGGATCGAGCATCGACCTAGATCGCGGCCATCTTGGCCTCATTCCCTGACCGCGTGCGAGCGAAGCCACACGTGCTTTTTATTGCGAACCTAATTATTGCGTAGTAGAGAGCATAGAGAAGTAATTTTGAGGCGAAAAGAAAAGAGCACTTGTTCAATAGAAGACGAGATAGGGACGAGGAGAAAATTTGGAGAGAAAAAGAGTGAGTAGAGTGAATATTTCCCCGTGTAAATTGTATCGAGATTTTGCGGTGTCGTGGCGTAATAGATTCTTCCCCCCACCCCCTTTTTGCGAATGGACTGTTCCATTCTTTTGAGAATTTCCTTTCGTAGTTTCAAGTGACAAATTGTGTATCGCGGTAATTAATAAGAGGTCATAGCGTCGAAGGACCGTGTATTAGCCCTGAGTTAAGAGATTTCAGATTTGCGAAGCCCCCTTGCGATTTAACGTACCTGCCTTTTCTTGTTCCCTTTCCTCCCCTCCCCTTATTGCCCCTACCGCGCGATTTCCTTTGTCGACTCGCGAGACGCGCGTATAGTCGCTGCGTCTCACGTTATTTTGCGCCGAGCAACCTTGAATTTATTTTTGTACTTTTTTTTTCCTTTGCGTTGTACCGGTTGCTGGACCGACAAACCAGCTGGCGCCCGAAAATTTTTATTATCATTATTTAATTCTTTTTTTTTGGTGTTTAATTATTTCTTTTGATAAAATTGAGAATTCCCTTACAATATATATATATATATATATTATATATATATATCATAGGCGTTAGTTCGTCACACATCTACTACAAGCGCCACCAGCGTAAACGATGCCTCACCATTTGCTATGGTAGCTTGTACCCCCTGGAGAGGGTCGCTGCGAAAAGCGACAGCGGAGGCAACAGTTTGCCCGCGCAAACGTATGCAGCGAGAGGGAGAGGAGGGGATAGACGAAACGTCACGACACACACACACATCGAAACACAAAAGTCACCAGGGAGTTTTCCATAGGAAATCTCTCACTAGGTGCACAAAAAAACGACAAATCACACCACCGAAGACCTCGGAAGAAAGTAAAAACTTCCCCGGGTCTAAAGAAGCTCCGTCACGGAAAAATCGGAGGAAAACCAGAAACGAGACACACACACGAGCACGAGATCACAAGACCACGCGGGCAGAGAAAAACCACGAGAAAACGAGAAAAACTCGCACGACGGCGAAGCACAGATGAGCAGCGAGGACACAAAACAGCTAGCACACAAGTCCACTATCGAAGGCACTCACGGAGACGACAAAATCACTCCGAAAAATAATGAAACAGCGACGACGTGAGAGCACACGCTATCACTCCGCCTCGAGTGGCCGCCGTCTTATACCGGGTATTCTCCAATCGACCGAACATCGACCAAGCAGCCAGATCCAGCGGAAAGCCCGGAGAGAGCATCCGCCAATCAGAGCAGTGCTCACAGCGCGAGAGCGCCAGCCAACCCGAACAGTGCGAGAGCACGAAACGGTGCAAGCCGGGAAGCAAACAAGCCGGACCCCCCGCCAAGCAGCCAGATCCAGCGGAAAGTCCGGAGAGAGCGCCCGCCAACCAGGACGACGCTCTCCCAGAGAGAGAGAGAGAGAGACGTGCCAAACGGGAGAACAGTAAGGCGCGCTCGCCCCACCAAGCAGCCAGATCCAGCGGACAGCACGGAGAGAGCACCTGCCAATCAGAGCGGTGCCACAAGCGAAGAGAAGTGCACGATGGGAAGCAGTAAGGCACGCTTCCCCTTCTAGACGGTCTGTGCTATCGAAGAGCACGGCAAAAGGGCCACGAACGAGAGGGTACCAGCGTACAGCGCCAATCACTGCGCAAGCCGTGAACCCGCTATCACATTATTATTTCAAATAAACCCCTCAAACTTGCGACTCCGAAACTTATAAACCCACGAATAAATAATGAAAACAAATCAGTATAAGCCCGTCAATAAATAAATTTTACCCTATACCTGGTCTACTGCGCTTTATTTCCGAGTCGAGCTCCGAATCCTGCCGGTACGTCATCGCACTATCGCCCAAATTAATGTTAACGATATTCGCTACCGTTACGATATATCCACGCTTATTCCTGTACACACCGTGATAATATATATAGGTATAGACATTGTAGCGACGACCGTACGGAGAGCAAAATTCAAGTAATTATCGAAACCGCTCGACTCTCGAAGAGTTTTACTCCTCGAGGAGTTATACCCCATCGAGCCCATGCGCATTCGATCCTCGATGATCAACACGTCCAATGAGTTCCGACGGGAGATCTCATTGACTCAGTAAACCTATATCTATATTTCTGTACACTACGATCTCGATTTATGCAGCTTCGATGCAAGAGTCCCCACTATGTGGCGGATATCGATCAACGTGGCGCATGGTGTATTAGTGTGAAAGCGCAGGTGTGAAAGCGGACACGGCCCCGACTGATGTAAGATGCGCGTGGACGCACGGGCGACATTTGCCCAACTTCAATTTATGCAAGTGTCTAGCGGTGCCAGTCCCGCGACTCCCGCCGCTCTTGCTTAAATCGAGATTGTCGTGTATATGAGGGATTCTCTGTCAATTCAGCGACTTTTTTCGACCATCTTAGATGTGCCCCATAATTGATTATATCAAAGTGCTACTAAAGGGCATTCTATGTGAATTTTTTCAGACTTTTTAATTCAAAATTTTAGAAATCGCAGTTTTTTCCAAATGAATATATCTCGGAAACTTGAAGTAACTGAAAAAAAATGTCTATACATAAAAGTTTGTAGTTTCGTGTTATCATTCGAGTGGAATATTTGAAATAATGTTTAAGTTCTGGTAACGCTGATTTTTTACCAAAAAAAGGGATAATTATTTTTTTTATTAAAAAAGGCCATTTTTTCGCAGAAAAAATTACGGAGTCTTTCAGTAAATCTGACGATATCACAAAAAAATCGCCAGAGTGGCACGGATCGAGGTTCCGGTAGAAAAAAAAATAATTTGTGTGGTTTCATTTTTTTACCCTAGAACCTCGATCCGTGCCACTCTGGCGATTTTTTTGCGATATCGTCAGATATACTGGAAGACTCTGTAATTTTTTCAGCAAAAAAAAATATCCTTTTTAAATAAAAAAATAATTATCCCCTTTTTTGATAAAAAATCAGCGTTACCGGAACGTAAAAATTATTTCAAATATTCCGCTCGAATGCTAACACGAAACTACAACTTTTATGAATCGACATTTTTTTTCAGTTACTTCAAGTTTCCGAGATAAATTCATTTTAAAAAAAACAACGATTTCTAAGATTTTGAATTGAAAAATCTGAAAACATTCACATAGAATGCCCTTTAGTAGCACTTTGATATAACCAATTATGGGGCACATCTGAGATAGTCGAAAAAAAGTGGCTGAATTGACAGAGAATCCCTCAAATGTATATTAGACTGATTCACAAAATGAGATTTTTTTTTTTTTTCGAAATCCCCGATTCAATACTTTCGGGGAAGTGACAAAGATGCCTGTTAAAAGCAGAGCTCCGAATGTTAATATATTTAGAAGTCCCCTGTCGTGAATGTAAATTTTAGATTTAAATGACACAAGAAAAAAAATTTCAAACTTTGAAATTTTTTACCTCGACTTTTGTGTGAACTACTGTTGGTCATTTCTTTAAAAATTAGGCTATTTACGATAATGCAATTCAAACTTTTTTTCAAGAAAGATTTCACGATATTTAGTAATAAGTTTAAACATTTTTTCGGAAACTAAAAAAAGGGAAATTCATCCTAAATTTAATTCTAACTTTGCATAACATTTGAAGGAGTGAATTTTTTAAGAAATATCGAGAGACCTTATTTGTACAGCGTTCCATTGCCCATAAGAATATGTATCGCAGAGTTTGGTACAGTGACTTGAAGTCGAGGTATGGACATTTCGAAGCTTAAATTTTTTCTTCCTGTATTATTTAAATGGAAATTCGTGATGAGAGATCCCAAAAGGGAGCAGGATGTTTCGGCGCGGCCGTTTCAGCGTGACCGTTTGGGCGCGACCGTTTCGGCGCGAGTTGTTTCGGCGCTGGGATCTTTCGGCGCTCGGACATGTCAGCGCAACCGTTTAGGCACCAAGACGTTTCGGCGCCGGGATGTTTTGGCGCCGAGACGTTTCGGCGCCCGGACGTTTCGGCACCAGGACGTTTTGGCGACAGGACATTTTGGCGCCGGGACGTTGCGGCGCCAGGATAGTTTGGCGCCAAGATGCTTCGGCGTCAGAGTGATTTGGTGCCCTGAGGCGTGGCCTTGAGACATTTTTGGCCTGAAACATGGAGTGTTCCGAATGGCATATTCAATACCCCTCAAATGCACAGGGTGTTCTATTTCAATCTTGCAGCTGAATTATCTCGAAAAATACTGCTCCGATCGAAATAAAGTGGAAGGAAACTTCAAGGGTTCAAAGAGGGACTTTAAAATAAAAAGTTTTTAGTAGAAAATTGAAAATAGTGGCGTTAAGACGGCTGACACGTTTGTTAAAAATGGGAACACGACTTTTTTACCATTAAATTTGTTAGGTTGAAATTAACAACTTTTGTAGGAACGTTTTTTCAATAAAATTGAATTTGGCTACTAGCTTTGTACGGATCTACAACTAGTCCATGGACGCACGCACCACACGGCCGCGAGCACCCCATGAACGCACGCACCACACTCGATGCGTCTAATCCACCCCACAAATCTACGTATCCCATAGACGCACGCACCCCACGGACGCACGCACTACACCCGATGCTTCTAACCCACCCTACAAATCTACGTATCGCATGGACGCACGCACCCCATGGACGCACGCACCCAACGGAGCCACGCGTCACACCCGATGCTTCTAAACAACCCCACAAATCCACGTATCCCATGGACGCATGCACCCCACTGACGCACGCACCAGACCCGATGCTTCTAACCCACCCCACAAATCCACGTATCCCATGGACGCAGGCACCCCACTGACGCACGCACTCCACGGAAGCACGCACCACACCCGATGCTTCTAACCTACCCCACAAATTCACATATCCCATGGACGCACGCACCCCATGGACGCACGCACCACACCCGATGCCCCAAACCCACGCCACAAATCCAGTCATCTCATAGAGGCACGCATCGGGTATTCTGTCCATCGGATATTTTTTCCGCGGGTATTTTTGATTGCGGGTATTTTTTCTCGGTTATTTTAGATTGCGAGTATTTTATTGCGAATATTTTGGATTCGATTATTCCAATACCGACACAGTTCAACTTTATACTGCCGTGTTGTCGCAAAGTGGTGCATTTAATCATTGAGCGTCGAAACATCCCTGCGCCGAAATGTCCTAGCGCTGAAGTGTCTCGATGCTGAAACGGCTCGGTGCCGAAACGTCTCGGTGCCGAAACGTCTTGGTGTCGAAATGTCGCGGCGCCAAAACGTCTCGGCGCCGAAACGGCCGCGCTGAAACTTCCTGGCGCCGAAACGTCCCGGCGCTGAAACATCTGGCACCGAAACGGTCACCCCAAAATGGCCACGCCGAAACGGCCAAGCCGAAACGTACTGCACCCATCTTGAAATATTAATATTGAGATCTCTGCTTGTTTATGTATATTAGACTGATTCATTTTTGGGCTGTTTTTTTGCACTTGACCCATCAAAAGTTTGAGTATTCAAGGGTAGTATTAAGCCTCGCACGAGGGGCACGCTGGCAATAAGTCCTTAGAGGTCTCTCATTCGATTTCAAGGTCACATTGATGAGTCACCTCTTATAATTGACTGACCGAGTGCTTCTTTCACGACGTGACAAATTATGTGAAATTAAAAAGTATGCCAGGGTGCAATATAGGTGACAAGTTGAAACAAAAAAATAGGAGAAACTAGAAAAAAAACGTTTTCCCATGATATATTCACTCAATTTTAAGTAACAATGTATCACGCGAAAGGTGGACGCGAAGAGCCAAGTCTAAGAGGTGACTCAATCGACCTCAAGGTTATTTTTTGCATGAAGAAATACAGAAATGCTTGTTGAATGACTTTGCATTTATTTCACAGCACAAAAGTAAAGCAATCATTTATAGAGTGGATCGAAATGGACCAGTCTTCTCTGTTGTAGCATCTACGCACTGTATTTACCTTATATTATTATCAGTATGGTTTATAAAAATATGATATGCCAATTTTGCCGACTAATCATCGGTATTCTCCTATTCCAGTTGACTCTGGAATGAATTTTTATTACAATTTGGGTATCAGTTTGGGCTCCCCCAAAAAAATACGCGCGAGCTCGAGCTTGAGCAATTCTTTATAACCGGCGCGGAGCTGATCTGTATGTAAACGTACAAAATATCCACAATTATTAGAAAATCTTGATTTACAATTCTAAATGCGATAATTATACGAACAGGTTAGCGCATACCTTCAATTGACTCATAACAAACGCCAAAATATCGTGTTTTATCTCATTAAAGACTTCGGCTACAACTTGATACAATTATGAAGAATTGCTCAAGCTCGAGCTCGCGCGCATTTTTTTGGGCGAGCCCAAACCGATACCCAAATTGTAATGAAAATTCATTCCAGAGCCGACTGGAATAGAAGAATACCAATGATTATTCGGCGAAATTGGCATATCATATTTTTATAAACCATACTGATAATAATATAAGGTAAATACATTTTTTGTGAGCGTGCCCCTTGCGCGAGGCTTAATATTACCCTTGAATACTCAAACTTTTGATGAGTCAGGTGCAAAAAAAACAGCCCAAAAATGAATCAGTCTAATATATATTTACGCCCGTTCATTCCTGTGCGCCCCGTGTTAATGTATATAGGTATAGGTATAGTAACGATGACCATACGGAGAACAAAATTCAAGTAAAGATCGAAACGTCTCGCCTCGTGAGAGGTTTCGATCCTCAGACTCAGTAAGTATACCTATATGTATCTCTGTCTCGCTCTCCTGCTCTATATATCTCTCTCTATATCTATATACATATATATCCACGTTTATTCCTGTACACCCCGTGATAATATACCGGGTGTCCCATTTCAATCTTACAGTTAATTTATTTTGAAAAATATTGCTCTGATCAAAGTTGAGTGGTATGAAACTTTTAGGGTTCAGAGCGGGACGTTCAAAAAATTTTTTTGTTTTGGTCCAAAATTCAAAATGGCGGCGTTAAGATAGGTAACATGTTTTTTTTAATGGAAACATGATTTTTTTTCACCAAAAATTTTTTCAGATTAAATCTAACATCTTTTGTAGGAATATTTTTTTTATAGCCCGGATATTTTACACTAGATCACCATTTTTGACTATTTTAGCGTTATGCAGCATAATGACGAAGACGAGGAGGTCTTCTAAATCTTCCTCGTGAAAGTTTTCTGAAATCTTCTTAAAGGTGTTTAAAGATTCCACCATTCATGTTTAAACATGCCTTTACTCTCCTTTTAAAACCATCAACTGTTCTTAAGAGAACTTCTCTCGGGATTGCACGGCAGGCAGCTCTTATCCACTCCCGCATATTCTCTCGTGTTATTGGAGGTTCACGGTAGACAACGACTTTAAGATAAGCCCACAAGAAAAAATCGGGAGAGGTAAGATCAGGTGACCTTGGAGGCCAATGGATAGGTCCATCTCGACCAATCCAACTTCGACCAAATGTTGCGTCCAGTTGATTCCGAATAATACGAGCCCAGTGACCAAATCCTTGTGAGTGTTCCACACACTCAAACTTACAACATTGCACACTCACACACTTACAAAATCACACACTCATACAGTCAGATACACTAACAAGGAGAGTTTGGAGCGGAAAAAATACTTCGAAAGTGACGAGACTCTATCTCCTCGTTCTCGTGGTTATCCCGGATAATACTAAAACAGTAAAAAATGGTGATCTCTAATGGACTGAATACAAAAAATGTTCCAACAAAAGTTGTTGGTTTTGACTTGACACATTTTTTGGTAAAAAAAATCATGTTGTCATTGTTTAAAAAACCTTTCGGCCATCTCAACACCGCCCCTTCAAATTTTGGACTAAAAAACATTTTTTTTTACGGCTTTCTTTGAACCCTAAAAGTATTATTCCACTTGATTTTTTATCGGAGCAGTATTTTTCAAGATAATTCAGCTGTTAGATTCAAATGGGACACCCTCTATTGTAGGCTGTATCAAAAAAATGTTCCTATAAAAGATGTTAGATTTAATCTGAAAAAAATGTTGTTGAAAAAAAAATCATGTTTCCATTAAAAAAAACATGTTAGCCATCTTAACGCCGCCATTTTGAATTTTGGAACAAAACAAAAACTTTTTTGAACGTCCCCCTCTGACCCTACAAGTTTCATTCCACTCAATTTTTGATCGGAGCAATATTTTTCAAAATAAATCAACTGTAACATTAAAATGGGACACCCGGTATATAGGTATCTTGTAGCGATGACCGTACGGAGAGCGAAATTCAGGTGAGGATCGAAACCGCTCGACTCCTGAGGTGTTTTACTCCTCGATGGAGTATAACTCCTCGAGGTTCCACGAAAATTGTGTCGGTGAAAAGTGCAATTTCGGCTATGGCAGGGAACAGTGAAAAACGTGCCGATGCGGAAGTGACAGATGGTGAAAATAGTGTAAGTGAGACGCGTAGTGTACGATCCGAAAATCGAAAAAGAAATCGTGCTTCAACGTCATCAGAGGCCGAGCACGATACTGATGACTCGGTGCAAAAAACAAAGAGGAAAAAGAAACGTTCGTCGAAGTTGAAGAGAGAGAATAAGCGACTGCTTACGTTGCTTACTCAACGAGAACGAGTTCCTATGGATATAATAAAATTTGATTAAAAAAATACCGACGTAACTGGCTGAGCGAAGATGGTTGACGAATGGGTTCGACGCTACCAACCGGATGACTGGGAACTCGTTCAGCACTTGGCTACAGCTTTTAAGGATGAAGCAGCTCAGTGGTTCACTGTATGGTCGTTCATTCATCACGTACACAAAAATATTTGTCATTTGGGCTGGGAAAAGACTCTAGATAAACTGTACGAACTTTATTGGTTCCCTCACATGTCAAAACAAGTAAAAAAATTTGTAGCCAATTGCATTTTGTGTCAAACTTGCCAATCGGAATCGAGACCATTGCAAGCACAGTTATATCCTATCGAAAGGGATAACATTCCGTGGAGTACAGTTCACATTGATATTTCGGGAAAATTATCAGGCCCGTCCGAAAAGAAAGAGTACGTTTTCGTGATCATAGATGGATTCACAAAATTCGTGACATTAAATTGGATAAACCGTTTAGACATAGAAACAGCTATGAGTCAGATCGAGAAACATTCGTTTACTTTCGGGGTACCGAAACGAATCATTTGTGACCAAGGTTCAGGGTTCACAAATGCGCGCTTTAGAGAATTTTGCAACGAGAAAAATATTTCGATTCATTTGATAGCTTCGGGAACGCCGAGAGCTAATGGTCAAGTTGAAAGAGTTATGTCAACGATGAGGAATGTGTTATCGATAAGCAAAGCTCAGGGAAAGCAATGGCAGAACGAATTAGGAAGAGTTCAGCTTGCAATAAATTCGACAGTACATAAAACCTTGGGAAAAAGTCCCGCTGAGATTTTGTTTGGTACGAAAATAAACGCGATAGAGATCGAACGCGTAAAACATGATAGCGTGAAAGCCGATGTTGTTGATTTGAGTGAGCTTAGAACTGAGGCTGCAGATAGAATAACGGCCGAAGGGGCAAAAGAAAAAGCGAGGTTCGATGAAAAGAACAAACCGGTAAACCCATTCAAAATCGCAGATTTTGTTATGGTTAGAAATAACGATAGAATAAAAACAAAGCTCGATGCAAAATATCGAGGTCCGTGTGAAATCGTTACGGTGTTACCGAACGATCGATATCTTGTCAAGAAAGTAGGCTTTGGATTGCGAGGCCGAAACAGCATAAAAATATCTCATGACAAACTGATCGCAGCTCCAGGAAACGAGGCGAATCAGGATAGCTATGTCGCAGAGAAAGAAAAAGGTGAGGGCAAAATTGTGCAACATTTTGTGTATTGAGAATTGAGAAATTGTTGAACGCGAGCATGGAGTTACGTTGGTTACTATTGTTTCAATTTGAGAGTGCGACTTTGGCTTTCGATGCTCGCTGGACTTGATCACCCAGAATCCTCAAACCCAAGGCCTAAATGTAACTTGATAATGATTCAATGTGATCCTTAGTGAAAGACAATAGTTAGAACATGTATGGATGCGAGACGCATGCCTACAGAGCTATTGTGGGCGCCAAAATAGTAGTTTGAACATGTATGGATGAATGAACATGCCTGCAGAGCTATTATGAGCAGAAAATAATAGTTAGAATATGTGTGGATGTACGAACATGCCTACAGAGCTATTATGAGTAGAAGATAATAGTTAGAACATGTATGGATGTACGAACATGCCTACAGAGCTATTATGAGTAAAAGGAAATGGTTAGAAATTGTATGGATGTGAGACGTACCTGCAGAGCCATTTGCGCTTTGTAGATTGGATTTGTGAAAATTCCTTTTGATATTGATTGCTAGAGAAAAAATGCGCTATGGTCGTAGAATGCTGAAAGGAAAGAATAAATGGGAGAAACGATGCACGTGATGCACACGTGGTGGGCATAGTAAAATCCCGAAGAGGAAAAGCAGACTTGTGTAGTCAGGAAAGCCGAACGTAAACTAATGTTCGTTCGTTCGATGTTTTTTTGTTTGTTTCAGAAATAAATGGATAGATGCTAGGCACTCGAGACGCGTTCTAGTCAGTATGGCTATGTTGCATCGCAATGAAAGTCGGTTTTCCAACGACGCACTCGACCCTTTTTTCATTTTTATGGAGGGTCAAATGGCGAGCGTCGAGTGACGAACGACGACAAGGCGTTCGGGAAAGACCCACCCTGTTGGTGGTGCGTGGTGTGTGTACCACGGGTGTGTTGTATCGTGTAGAGGCCCAGGATGAGTGTGGGAGACTAAGAAGTCTAAAAGGAATGTGGGCATTCTTTCTCGGGTCATTGGGCAGAGAAGAACAATTTTTGAAAAGGGCTCTACACAGTACACCGCACTAGCACTGCTATCGGGTGACTTGTTTTGTAACTGGTTTTATTATTATATCGAAGCTTAAATAAATCGTGTAAGCCGTGTCGCTTTATTTAATCGTTTATTAATTTTCGAAAAGGACTATTGGCCTTATTTTATTCATTTCTATTTTTATATCTGACATATACATATACAAGCAGAAATCTTAATATTAATATTTTGAGATGGGTGCAGTACGTTTCGGCGCGGTCGTTTCAGCGCGGCCATTTTGGCGTGACCGTTTCGGTGCCAGATGTTTCAGCGCCGGGACGTTTCGGCGCCAGGAAGTTTCGGTGTGGCCGTTTCGGCGCTGGGACGTTTCGATGCCAGGTAGTTTTGGCGCCGAGAGGTTTCGGTGCTGAGAAGTTTCGGCACCGAGACGTTTTGGCGCCGAGACATTTCGACACCAAGACGTTTCGGTACCGAGACGTTTCGGCACCAAGCCGTTTCGGCATCGAGACACTTCGGCGCTAGGACATTTCGGCGCAGGGATGTTTCGACGCTCAATGATTTAATGCACCACTTTGCGACAACAAGGCAGTATAAAGTTGAAGTGTGTCGGTATTGGAATAATCGAATCCAAAATGTTCGCAATAAAATATTCACAATCTAAAATAACCGAGAAAAAATACCCGCAATCACAAATACCCGCGGAAAAAATACCCGACGGACAGAATACCCGATGCGTGCCTCTATAAGATGACTGGATTTGTGGGGTGGGTTTGGGGCATCGGGTGTGGTGCGTGCGTCCATGGGGTGCGTGCGTCCATGGGATATGTGAATTTGTAGGGTGGGTTAGAAGCATCGGGTATGGTGCGTGCTTCCGTGGAGTGCGTGCATCAGTGGGGTGCCTGCGTCCATGGGATACGTGGATTTGTGGGGTGGGTTAGAAGCATCGGGTCTGGTGCGTGCGTCAGTGGAATGCGTGCATCCATGGGATACGTGGGTTTGTGGGGTTGTTTAGAAGCATCGGGTGTGACGCGGGGCTCCATGGGGTGCGTGCGTCCATGGGGTGCGTGCGTCTATGCGATACGTAGATTTGTAGGGTGGGTTAGAAGCATCGGGTGTAGTGCGTGCGTCCGTGGGGTGCGTGCGTCTATGGAAAACGAGAATTTGTGGGGTGGATTAGAAGCATGGAGTGTGGTGCGTGCGTTCATGGAGTGCTCGCGGCCGTGTGGTGCGTGCGTCCATGGACTAGTTGTAGATCCGTACAAAACTAGTAGCCAAATTCAATTTTATTGGAAAAACGTTCCTACAAAAGTTGTTAGTTCGAACCTAATGAATTTTATGGTAGAAAAGTCGTGTTCCCATTTTTAACAAACGTGTCAGCCGTCTTAACGCCATTATTTTAAATTTTCTACGAAAAAACTTTTTATTTTTAAAGTCCCTCTATGAACTCTTAAAGTTTCCTTTCACTTTATTTTCGATCGGAGCAGTATTTTTCGAGATAATTCAGCTGCAAGATTAAAATAGAACACCCTGTGTATTTGAGGGGTATTGAATACTTCATTCGGAACACTTCATGTTTCAGGCCAAAAATGTCTCAAGGCCACGCCTCAGGGCACCAAATTACTCTGACGCCAAAACATCCTGGCGCCAAACTATCCTGGCGCCGCAACGTCCCGGCACCAAAACGTCCTGTCACCGAAACGTCCTGGCGCCGAAATGTCTTGGTGCCTAAACGGTCGCGCCTACATGTCCAAGCGCCCAAAGATCCCAGCGCCGAAACAACTGGCGCCGAAACGGTCGCGCCAAAACGGTCGCGCCGAAACGGCCGCGCCGAACCATCCTGCTCCCTTTTAGGATCTCTCATCATGAATTTCCATTTAAATAATACAGGAAAAAAAATTTAAAGCTTCGAAATGTCCATACCTCGACTTCAAGTCACTGTACCAAACTCTGCGATACATATTCTTTTGACCAATAGAACGCTGTACAAAAAAGTTCTCTTAAGATTTCTTAACAAACTCACTCCTTCAAATATTATGCAAAGTTAGAATTAAATTTAGGATAAATTTCCCTTTTTGTGGTTTCCGAAAAAATGTTTGAACTTATTACTAAATATCGTGAAATCTTTCTTGAAAAAAAGTTTGTATTGCATTATCGTAAATAAACTTATTTTTAAGAAATGACCAACAGTAGTTCACACAAAGTCGGGGTAAAAAATTTCAAAGTTTGAAATTTTTTTCTTGTGTCATTTAAATCTAAAATTCAAATTCACGACAGGGGACTTCTAAATATATCAACATTCGGAGCTCTGCTTTTAACAGGCATCACTTCCCCGAAAGTATTGAATCGGGGATTTCGAAAAAAAAAAATCTCATTTTGTGAATCAGTCTAATATACATATGAGGGATTCTCTGTCAATTCAGCCACTTTTATTTCGACTATCTCAGATGTGCCCCATCATTGGTTATATCAAAGTGCTACTGAAGGGCATTCTATGTGAATGTTTTCAGATTTTTTAATTCAAAATGTTAGAAATCGCCGTTTTTTTCCAAATGAATATATCTCGGAAACTTGAAGTAACTGAAAAAAATGTCGATACATAAAAGTTGTAGTTTCATGTTAACATTCGAGCGGAATATTTGAAATAATTTTTACGTTCTGGTAACGCTGATTTTTTACCAAAAAAGGGGATAATTATTATTTTTTTATTAAAAAAGGCCTTTTTTGCCGAGAAAATTACGTCTTTCAATATATCTGACGATATCGCAAAAAAATCGCCAGAGTGACACGGATCAAGGTCCTAGGGTCAAAAAATGAAACCACACAAATCAATTGGTAGGGGATCAACACGTTCAATGAATTCCGACGGGAGATCCCATTGACTCAGTATACTTATATACCATATATCTCTCTGTATGTGATATATATAGGTATGTGATATACCGGGTGTCCCATTTTAATCTTACAGTTGATTTATTTTAAAAAATATTGCTCTGATCAAAAATTGAGTGGGATGAAACTTTTAGGGTTCAGAGGGGGACGTTCGAAAAACTTTTTTGTTTTGGTCCAAAATTTAAAATGGCGGCGTTAAGATGGCTAACATGTTTTTTTTAAATAGCAACATGATTTTTTTTTCACCAAAATTTTTTTCAGATAAATCTAACATCTTTTGTGGAAACATTTTTTTGATTAAGCCTACAATAGAGGGTGTCCTATTTTAATCTAAGAGCTGAATTATCTTGAAAAATACAGCTCCGATAAAAAATCGAGTGGAATAAAACGTTTCGGGTTCAAAGAAAGCCGTTAAAAAAAATATTTTTTGGTCCAAAATTTAAAGGGGCAGTGTTAAGATGGCCGAAAGGTTTTTTAAACAATGAAAACATGATTTTTTTTTACCAAAAAATGTGTTAAGTCAAAACTAACAACTTTTGTTGAAACATTTTTTTTATTCAGTCCATATGAGATCACTATTTTTTACTATTTTAGTATTATCCGGGATAACCACGAGGACGAGGAGGTAGAGTCTCGTCACTTTCGCAGTATTTTTTCCACTCCAAACTCTCCTTGTTAGTGTATCTGACTGTATGAGTGTGTGATTTTGTAAGTGTGTGAGTGTGCAATGTTGTAAGATTGAGTGTGTGGAACACTCATAAGGATTAGGTCTCCACGGCTCGTCACTTCCACAGTATTTTTCGACTCCAAACCCTCCTTCTCAGAGTGTGTGTGATTTTGTACGTGTGTGTGTGTGTGTGTGTGTGGAACACTCACAAGGATTAGGTCACTGGGCTCGTATTGTTCGGAATCAACTGGACGCAACATTCGGTCGAAGGTGGATTGGTCGAGATGGACCTGTCCATTGGCCTCCAAGGTCACCTGATCTTACCTCTCCCGATTTTTTCTTGTGGGCTCATCTTAAAGACGTTGTCTACCGTCAACCTCCAAAAACACGAGAGAATATGCGGGAGCGGATAAGAGCTGCCTGCCGTGCAATCCCGAGAGAAGTTCTCTTAAGAACAGTTGATGGTTTTAAGAGGAGAGTAAAGGCATGTTTAAACATGGATGGTGGAATCTTCGAACACCTTTAAGAAGATTTCAGAAAACTTTCACGAGGAGGATTTAGAAGACCTCCTTGTCTTCGTCACTATGCTGCATAACGCTAAAATAGTCAAAAATGGTGATCTAGTCTAAAATATCCGGGCTATAAAAAAAATATTCCTACAAAAGATAATAGATTTGATCTGAAAAAATTTTTAGTCAAAAAAAATCATGTTTCCATTCAAAAAAACATGTTAGCCATCTTAACGCCGCCATTTTGAATTTTGGATCAAAACAAAAAAGTTTTTTAAACGTCCCCCTCTGAACCCTAAAAGTTTCATCCCACTCAATTTTTGATCAGAGCAATATTTTTCAAAATGAATCAACTGTAAGATTAAAATCGGACACCTGGCATATCTCTCTGTATGTGTACCTATATATATGTGAGTGAAATTTACTCTAAATTGAATTTCAATTTTGGATAACTCTTAAAGGATTTTTTTGTAGAGCATTTCATTCCATAAAAAAACATGCATCACACATTTTTTGGTACATTGACTTGAAGGTGAGGTAAGTAATAGAGCTATGTATGTTTCAACTAAGGGATCTCAGGGGGGGGTGAGGGAACGGGGGAGCGCGGGGTCTGGAGCGCGGGGTCTGTAGCGGGCAGGATATGCTGGGGAGGGGGAAGCCTAGGGAGGGGGGAGCCAAGGGTGATGTAAGGGGGCCAGGGATCAAGATCCCTATCCCGAAATTTACCGACCTTTTTCAGCCGAGATTCGAACCACTTAGCCGAGACACAAACCGCGTCGTGAGTCATGGGGGGCTTGCGGTTGGTGGGTGCCGGGCAGTGGGTGGTGAGTGGCAGGTGGGTAGCAGGAGAGGGGGGTCGGGGAGATTTGGGATTTTTTTCGTTAGCATGTATTGCGTGTATCTGCGTGCACGGCTTGCAGACGGTGGGTGGCGGGCGGTGGGTTGTGGGTGGCAAGTGGCAGATGGACGGTGGGCGGGAGGGGAAGGGGGATTTGGGATTTTTTTTCGTTAGCATGTGTTGCGTGTATGTGCGTGCATGTGCGTGCATGTGCGTGTGTGCAGGGAGAGGGGGTCTCGGGATTTTCAATTATATGCCCATGATTTTTTGAAGAAAGCATTAGTTGCACGTAGTAGAAAGCACGTCATCGATGGCATCGACCCGCACTCTCTCTCGCACGCTCTCTCTCTCTCTCTCTCTCTCTCTCTCTCGCACGCGCTCTCTCTCTCTCGCGCTCGCTCTTTCTCTCGCTCTCGCTCGCTCGCGCTCTCACGCGCAGAGTGTCGAGTATCAAATTTATGATGTATACAACTGTACCCCAACATGATCCGCCTTTTTTCGTCGCAACGCATATTATCGACACATAGCTGCATAGACGATTATTCGTTCACAATTTTCGAGTTTTTTCAAGCAATTCTCCGGCAACGTTATTTCTCTCTCTCTTTCTCTTTATCTCTCTGTCCTCTCTTTCACTTGTTCTCCGTATTTCGTACGTCAGTGTATTCTAAGCTATGAGATTGCTAAAGATTTAGACTTTTTGTAGTTCAAGCATGATTTTTGAGGAAAATGTGAAATCAAATATTTTTGGTGAAAGGCCCATTGATATTCACTATTTTATTTGTTATCAATATCCCTAGATGGCATTCAAATGGAAAAAAGTTTTATCATGATAGATTGATATCTAGATATTTCAAAGCTATGATGATTTAATTATTTCAGCAAAAATTTCTATCGTGTTCTGCCCGCGGGTCCACTGATATTAGTGGTATATACAAATTCTATGGTTGATATAAAAATTGGGAAAACTTGTTTTTTCATGAAGCAATTGGATTTTTAGAAAATTTATTTTTTTTTCTCACCAAAGGTCTAAGCATGTTAATGTAATTTTTTTCTTATCTTCTGCGAATAATATAGAAGTTTACTTTGAAATTTAAATCATGAACAATACAATCTTTTTTTATACTGTCTTTCAAAGTCTTTTAAAATGATTTTTACAACTTCACGTAAGACTCCTATGCGAGCCGCAGAAGATAAGAGAGCATAAGTAATCATCACTTCCAAGGGCCCTCGTTCAGAAAAAAAATATATACATATTGTATTATTCAGAAAAATCTTAGATGTCTTAGCTTATTTTCACGAAATTTTAATGTCGTCGGCACATTACGAGAAAAATCAATTATATTTATATCTTTAGGTCTATGCTCAGAAACAAATATTAAGATTTCTCGAAAATGTGAATTATCATAATTTTGAGGAGGGTTACTTTTCCCAAATATGAATGCATTTTTATGTACTTATAATAACAATAACCATTTCCAACAACCATGGGCTTACATATAGGAAAATCGAAATTCTCGTAACGTTGAAACATCCGAATGAATAACAACATTTTAACTAAAAATTTTTGTTCCGCACAATCCGTAGATTACATGGAAATCCGTGAAAAATATACATCATGGAGGAGCCAGCCCACTTATTCGATTTCTTTTTAAAGTTTTTTAAATACCTGCTTATAGCTTTGCATAAAATTTATGTTACATCCACAGAATATGAGCAAAGTAAGTAATCCTCACATCGACAACTCCAGATAAATATAAAATCAAAACAACAATCACGGTTATTGTGAGTATAAAAGATCTGATTTTTTCATGATATTGGGAACCTAAGGAGAGGTATGACTTAATTCAGACGTCAGCAATATGGCGACGTAAGTAAATAGCTCGCTCACGACTCGCATGTGACAGCGTGGTATAGAGAGAGAGAGAGATTTGTCGTCGATTATTCTCAGCTCATTACAGATTATGCTACTCACTCCCGGACGCAAATGCAGTAAACGAGTAAAAGCAACTTTCGACCCTAACCTGAAAAATAACCACATTCTGCATCCAAACTCCGAACTCTATATCTATATTATTGTTACGTGGACAATCTCAACAATTTTCAGAATTTATCCTAACAAACCTCGACGTTTCGTATGGTCGACGGGGCTCTGCGCTCCCTACTTAGTCAGTCCTTAGGTTTCGCTACCAGATGAATCTAACTTTGAATCCCGATACATTATCCGGCATCTCCGTGTCAATCCTCCTCGTAACATTTTCATATCATCTACAGATTGCGAGAATCATTAATATTAATGAAGGGCTCTCGATCGAAAAATATTTGCTTTCTACTTTTCTTTAAAATCGGAATAAAAACATCCAAAATAATTTCAATTTTTATTGTAGTTAATGTCAACTTTAATTTGTATCAGGATAAAACTTTTTATGAATTTTCATATATAATTGGCAGATTATAAAAAATAAGACATCAATATCGGAGGGTTCCCGTTCGAAAAAATCTTTCTATCAGTCCCGAAAAAAATTGGCCTTGAGTCTCATCATCGCCAGTATCATAAAACTAAACTATTATTTACATATGGTTTTTTCCGGTGATATAACATCAAGAGGGGACATTCACTCTCCCGCTTGATATACAAATGATTTTAGAGAGGGCCTGACTTCACGTGATTTCGCGTATAAAATTCAAACAAAAAGCACGGCTGAAAAAGTATATAGATATTGACACTGATTCACGTAAAAAATCAAACAATGAATTTGAGAAAAACTTTTTTAAACTCATGAATAATGCGGTTTTCGGGAAGATAATGAAAAACGTTAGGCGACATCGAGATGTTAAGCTTGTGAGGAAATGGGGTAGAGCTTTTTGGTGCAAGGGCTTCAATCGCAAAGGTGACATTTCACAGCTACACGAGCTGAAGTGAAATTTATGAAAACCGACATATGTGAAGTTTGCAATTCTCGACATTTTAAAAACCAGCTCTTTTTATGACTTTCGTTATAATTACCCTGAAAAGAAAAAATTTCGATATAGTAAAATAACTTTACACCGATACCGGCAGTCTGAGTATCACATTAGAATCCCCTCCCCGATATATACAGCTACGATGAGGACGATTTGCCTTGATTTGATACGTCTGATTATGCAACCGACAATCGCTATGGCATACAATAAGTTAATAAATAAAAATAAATGAATAAAAATTATATAAATATAAGGGTTCACGAGGGATAAGAATAACGAAAAGATAATGGAGGAATTTACGGGTTTGAGAGCCAAACTATACACCCCGCTAAGTATATATATCATAAATTTTTAAAATAATATTTATATGTTCTGATAATCATTTTAATATGTTGCATTTTCATACATTGCATTTAAAAATAAAAAAAATGTATAGAAATCTATAAATTTGGGAAATTAAGAAAAAAATGGTGTGTGTGTGTGTGTGTGAAAATGTATGTATGTGGATGTGTTTATACTCCTCATTTAGATTCCTCGACGAAGGGCTTTGTAGAGAGTGCACCCCTAGCTGCACTGCAAACCTCAATGCATCAGGGAGAGGGAGAGAAAGAGAATCGGTGTCAAATTTCCAGCATCCTCGTAACTATCAAGTGGTTCGAGTGATGGTGCTGGTCGTTTGGGTGGTAAAATATATTGCATTTGAAGATGTATATATTTTTCGAAAATTTCCATCCTTGTTTCTCGGGCTTGGTGTGACATCGAGATTGAGTCTTAGCTTCACTTCTATTTTAAAACTCAGAGTAAACGGCCGTACAAAATCGAAAAATAAAAATGAGTACAGTACAAAACAACAGCGATATAACGGGCATTATTAAATTTCTGATCAAACGTTTTTCGCCACTGAGAGTGGCGTTTTATCCTCAAGAGTGCATACGCGATGTACGTTTGATTAATCGGGCAGCAGCATTGCGAAAAAACGGCGGAGGATTCTGTATGCTGCGCGGAAAATGGATTTGATAGCAGCGTTTAATCTCGGGTTGCTACATACATTCGATGTACTGGACTCAGCCGTTCGGGTGATCCGATTATTCAATTGGCAAAATGTAAATCGACTCCGACCAATTATTGATGCACATGGTAAGTGAATTTCAAATTCCCATCTCCCATACATTTATATATTACTTAATTCTGTTGAAGCCGTTCAATATTTTAACAGAGAAAAAAAAATTCTGTCACAGCGGCGATGTCTCGCCGCAGACGATCCAATTTGGAGGGAGAAGAAGAAGAGGAAGAAGAAGAAGAAGAAGAGGAGGAGGAGGAGGAGGAAGAAGAAGAAGAAGAAGAAGAGGAAGAAGATGAAGAAAGAGAAGAAGGAGATGAATAACTAGATGCTGATGATGAAGGCGGAGAACATGAAGAAGAAGAAGAAGATGATGATGATGATGATGATGATGATGATGATGATGATGATGATGATGATGGAGAAGGAGGAGAAGAAGAAGTGCATGATGCACTAAGACCACCAACACCACCACCACAGTCACCACCACCACCATACCTCAATAAACCTCAATAAACCACCACCACCACCACCACTATTCGCCGATGGCATCGATTATGAGAGGGCCCAAATAGAATGGGAGCATCGGCAAATCGAGAGAGCTGCCGGAACCGCATGAAATGTGGATAAAGGTAAAAAGAATATGGGTGTGGTATTAAATTAATGATGCCCATGAGAAATATTTATTTTTATCCATCTTTTCAGGATATGAATCCGGTCAGTCCGATGAGCTGACATATAGAGCACTATTCGGGGACGATCTCGAAATGTTCCGCGGTATGTTGAGCGAAGAAGAGCTAAATGCTCGAGATGTTAACCTTAGTTTTTACAAACATTAATCAAGAGAATACTTTATAAATATTTATAGCATAATTTTTTTCAATAAAAAAACAAAATATAAATAAAAAGTCTTCGATAATGATCATTTCGAAATCCTTCCTATCGCGAAAAAGCGTTCCTTGGGGTGAAAAAAAAATCATAAAGACTGTAAATTTCACAAATCAGCTTCATTGGTCCATGTGTTGTGGGTATCATCAAATCTCAACCATTTTACAAAAATGTTATTACCGTGCTTTTGTAGAACTTTTACGAGATCAGATAAATATCTGGATATTCAACTTTCAATAATTCTTGTTCGTAAAATCCACCGACGATGGGCTCGTTCTGATAATCTTCAATATTATACGTCACATGATTGGTATTGTTCACTCAGCTAATGGTTAATATTTCTGTCGTTCAATTTGGGATTAAACCCTTCGCGAAAACATTCTTAAACTTGCGTATTCGCACTTTGTCGCCAAATTTTTCAATGTGCGATTGAATCAGTGGCAAATTGCTGTATGCCGAGTACATATGAATATTATATTTTTGGATAAGCGATTCAAAATCTGGATTATTTATTCCATAACTGTATAGAAACTCTGCATCGCCAAAACCAAAGTAACTCTGCAACGGGGATATCCATTTTAGTAGCAAATTTTGACTTCCCCTATCTGAACGTAAATGACGTTATTTACCAGTATCATTGTGTATATAAATATGTATGAGAAATGACATTATGCTTACGTTTTTTTTTCATCGAACCGCAAAAAAGTAAAATAAAATCAAATAAAATAAAAACAACAGAAACTCTGCAACGGAGATGTCCATTCTAGTAGCAAATTCTGGCGCGTCCCATCTAAACGCAAGTGTCGTCATTTACCAGTATTATAGTATATACAATTTCGTATGAAAAATTAGATTATTTCTACTTTTTTTATATAAAAAATAAAATAAAAATAAAATAAAAAAAGAACAAAAAAAACAAAAAATAAAAACAACAAAACAAAAGAAACTTTGCAACGGAGATATCTATTCGAATAGCAAATTTTGAGAGTATCATTGTGTATATAAATATGTATGAGAAATGACATTATGCTTACGTTCTTTTTTTATCAAACCGCAAAAAAGTAAAATAAAATCAAATAAAATAAAAACAACAGAAACTCTGCAACGGAGATGTCCATTCCAGTAGCAAATTCTGGCGCACCCTATCTAAACGCAAGTGTCGTCATTTACCAGTATTATAGTGTATACAAATTCGTATGAGAAATACAATTATTTCTACTTTTTTTACATAAAAAAAAAAGAAAAAATAAAAAATAATTGTATTTCTCATACGAATTTGTATATACTATAATACTGGTAAATGACGACACTTGCGTTTAGATGCGGCGCGCCAGAATTTTGATACTAGAAATGATATCTCCGTTGCAGAGTTTCTGTTGTTTTTATTTTATTTGATTTTATTTTACTTTTTTGCGGTTCGATAAATAAAGAACGTAAGCATAATGTCATTTCTCATACGTATTTATATATGTATGAGAAATGAATGGACATCTCCGTTGCAGAGTTTCTGTTGTTTTTATTTTATTTGATTTTATTTTACTTTTTTGCGGTTTGATAAAAAAAGAACCTAAGCATAATGTCATTTCTCATACATATTTATATACACAATGATACTGGTAAATAACGCCATTTACGTTCGGATAGGGGAAGTCGAAATTTGCTACTAAAATGGATATCCCCGTTGCAGAGTTACTTTGGTTTTGGCGATGCAGAGTTTCTATACAGTTATGGAATAAATAATCCAGA
Source organism: Alloplasta piceator (assembly GCA_946863875.1). Classification (NCBI taxonomy): domain Eukaryota; kingdom Metazoa; phylum Arthropoda; class Insecta; order Hymenoptera; family Ichneumonidae; genus Alloplasta; species Alloplasta piceator. The sequence goes on along the minus strand of OX333075.1, from coordinate 36,176,701 downwards.
TTTTGAATCGCTTATCCAAAAATATAATATTCATATGTACTCGACATACAGCGATTTGCCACTGATTCCATCGCACATTGAAAAATTTGGCGACAAAGTGCGAATACGCAAGTTTGAGAATGTTTTCGCGAAGGGTTTAATCCCAAATTGAACGACAGAAATATTAACAATTAGCTGAGTGAACAATACCAATCATGTGACGTATAATATTGAAGATTATCAGAACGAGCCCATCGTCGGTGGATTTTACGAACAAGAATTATTGAAAGTTGAATATCCAGATATTTATCTGATCTCGTAAAAGTTCTACAAAAGCACGGTAATAACATTTTTGTAAAATGGTTGAGATTTGATGATACCCACAACGCATGGACCAATGAAGCTGATTTGTGAAATTTACAGTTTTTATGATTTTTTTTTCACCCCAAGGAACGCTTTTTCGCGATAGGAAGGATTTCGAAATGATCATTATCGAAGATTTTTTATTTATATTTTGTTTTTATATTGAAAACAATTATGCTAAAATATTTATAAAGTATTCTCTTAATTAATGTTTGTAAAAACTAAGGTTAACATCTTGAGCATTTAGCTCTTCTTCGCTAAACATACCGGGGAACATTTTGAGATCGTTCCCGAATAGTGCTCTATATGTCAGCTCATCGGACTGACCGGATTCATATCCTGAAAAGATGGATAAAAATTAATATTTCTCATGAGCATCATTAATTTAATACCACACCGATATTCTTTTTACCTTCATCCACATTTCATGCGGTTCCGGCAGCTCTCTCGATTTGCCGATGCTCCCATTCTATTCAGGCCCTCTCATAATCGATGCCATCGGCGTATGGTGGTGGTGGTGGTGGTGGTGGTGGTTTATTGAGGTTTATTGAGGTATGGTGGTGGTGGTGACTGTGGTGGTGGTGTTGGTGGTCTTAGTGCATCATGCACTTCTTCTTCTCCTCCTTCTCCATCATCATCATCATCATCATCATCATCTTCTTCTTCTTCTTCTTCTTCATCTTCTCCCCCTTCATCATCAGCATCTAGTTATTCATCTCCTTCTTCTCTTTCTTCATCTTCTTCCTCTTCTTCTTCTTCTCCTTCTTCTTCTTCTTCTTCTTCTTCCTCCCCCTCCTCCTCTTCTTCTTCTTCTTTCTCTTCTTCTTCTCCCTCCAAATTGGATCGTCTGCGACGAGACATCTCCGCTGTGACAGAATTTTTTTTTCTCTGTTAAAATATTGAACGACTTCAACAGAATTAAGTAATATATAAATGTATGGGAGCTGGGAATTTAAAATTCACTTACCATGTGCATCAATAATTGGTCGGAGTCGATTTACATTTTGCCAATTGAATAATCGGATCACCCGAACGGCTGAGTCCAGTACATCGAATGTATGTAGCAACCCGAGATTAAACGCTGCTATAAAATCCATTTTTCGCGCAGCATACAGAATCCTCCGCAGTTTACGCAATGCTGCTGCCCGATTAATCAAACGTACATCGCGTATGCACTCTTCAGGATAAAACGCCACTCTCAGTGGGGAAAAACGTTCGATCAGAAATTTAATAATGCCCGTTATATCGCTGTTGTTTCGTACTGTACTCATTTTAATTTTTCGATTTTGTACGGCCGTTCACTCTGAGTTTTAAAATAGAAGTGAAGCTAAGATTCAATCTCGATGTCACACCAAGCCCGAGAAACAAGGATGGAAATTTTCGAAAAATATATACATCTTCAAATGCAATATATTTTACCACCCAAACGACCAGCACAACCACTCGAACCACTTGATAGTTACGAGGATGCTGAAAATTTGACACCGATTCTCTTTCTCTCTCTCTCCCTGATGCATTGAGGTTTGCAGTGCAGCTAGGGGTGCACTCTCTACAAAGCCCTTCGTCGAGGAATCTAAATGAGGAGTATAAACACATCCACATACATACATTTACACACACACACACACACACACACACACACACACACACACACACCATTTTTTTCTCAATTTCCAAAATTCATAGATTTCTATATATTTTTTTTTATTTTTAAATGCAATGTATGAAAATGCAATATATTAAAATGATTATCAGAACATATAAATATTATTTAAAAAATTTATGATATATATACTTGGCGGGGTGTATAGTTTGGCTCTCAAACCCGTAAATTCCTCCATTATCTTTTCGTTATTCTTATCCCTCGTGAACCCTTATATTTATATAATTTTTATTCATTTATTTTTATTTATTAACTTATTGTATGCCATAGCGATTGTCGGTTGCATAATCAGACGTATCAAATCAAGGCAAATAGTCCTCATCGTAGCTGTATATATCGGGGAGGGGATTCTAATGTGATACTCAGACTGCCGGTATCGGTGTAAAGTTATTTTACTATATCGAAATTTTTTCTTTTCAGGGTAATTATAACGAAAGTCATAAAAAGAGCTGGTTTTTAAAATGTCGAGAATTGCAAACTTCACATATGTCGGTTTTCATAAATTTCACTTCAGCTCGTGTAGCTGTGAAATGTCACCTTTGCGATTGAAGCCCTTGCACCAAAAAGCTCTACCCCATTTCCTCACAAGCTTAACATCTCGATGTCGCCTAACGTTTTTCATTATCTTCCCGAAAACCGCATTATTCATGAGTTTAAAAAAGTTTTTCTCAAATTCATTGTTTGATTTTTTACGTGAATCAGTGTCAATATCTATATACTTTTTCAGCCGTGCTTTTTGTTTGAATTTTATACGCGAAATCACGTGAAGTCAGGCCCTTTCTAAAATCATTTGTATATCAAGCGGGAGAGTGAATGTCCCCTCTTGATGTTATATCACCGGAAAAAACCATATGTAAATAATAGTTTAGTTTTATGATACTGGCGATGATGAGACTCAAGGCCAATTTTTTTCGGGACTGATAGAAAGATTTTTCCGAACGAGAACCCTCCGATATTGATGTCTTATTTTTTATAATCTGCCAATTATATATGAAAATTCATAAAAAGTTTTATCCTGATACAAATTAAAGTTGACATTAACTACAATAAAAATTGAAATTATTTTGGATGTTTTTATTCCGATTTTAAAGAAAAGTAGAAAGCAAATATTTTTCGATCGAGAGCCCTTCATTAATATTAATGATTCTCGCAATCTGTAGATGATATGAAAATGTTACGAGGAGGATTGACACGGAGATGCCGGATAATGTATCGGGATCCAAAGTTAGATTCATCTGGTAGCGAAACCTAAGGACTAACCAAGTAGGGAGCGCAGAGCCCCGTCGACCATACGAAACGTCGAGGTTTGTTAGGATAAATTCTGAAAATTGTTGAGATTGTCCACGTAACAATAATATAGATATAGAGTTCGGAGTTTGGATGCAGAATGTGGTTATTTTTTAGGTTAGGGTCGAAAGTTGCTTTTACTCGTTTACTGCATTTGCGTCCGGGAGTGAGTAGCATAATCTGTAATGAGCTGAGAATAATCGACGACAAATCTCTCTCTCTCTCTACACCACGCTGTCACATGCGAGTCGTGAGCGAGCTATTTACTTACGTCGCCATATTGCTGATGTCAGAATTAAGTCATACCTCTCCTTAGGTTCTCAATATCATGAAAAAATCAGATCTTTCATACTCACAATAACCATGATTTTTGTTTTAATTTTATATTTATCTGGAGTTGTCGATGTGAGGATTACTTACTTTGCTCATATTCTGTGGATGTAACATAAATTTTATGCAAAGCTATAAGCAGTTATTTAAAAAACTCTAAAAAGAAATCGAATAAGTGGGCTGGCTCCTCCATGATGTATATTTTTCACGGATTTCCATGTAATCTACGGATTGTGCGGAACAAAAATTGTTAGTTAAAATGTTGTTATTCATTCGGATGTTTCAACGTTACGAGAACTTTGATTTTCCTATCCGTAAGCCCATGGTTCTTGGAAATTGTTATTGTTATTATAAGTACATAACAATGCATTCATATTTGGGAAAAGTAACCCTCCTCAAAATTATGATCATTCACATTTTCGAGAAATCTTAATATTAGTTTCTGAGCATAGACCTAAAGATATAAATATAATTGATTTTTCTCGTAATGTGCCGACGACATTAAAATTTCGTGAAAATAAGCTAAGACATCTAAGATTTTTCTGAATAATACAATATGTATATTTTTTTTTTTCTGAACGAGGGCCCTTGGAAGTGATGATTACTTATGCTCTCTTATCTTCTGCGGCTCGCATAGGAGTCTTACGTGAAGTTGTAAAAATCATTTTAAAAGACTTTGAAAGACAGTATAAAAAAAGATTGTATTGTTCATGATTTAAATTTCAAAGTAAACTTCTATATTATTCGCAGAAGATAAGAAAAAAATTACATTAACATGCTTAGACCTTTGGTGAGAAAAAAAAATAAATTTTCTAAAAATCCAATTGCTTTATGAAAAAACAAGTTTTCCCAATTTTTATATCAACCATAGAATTTGTATATACCACTAATATCAGTGGACCCGCGGGCAGAACACGATAGAAATTTTTGCTGAAATAATTAAATCATCATAGCTTTGAAATATCTAGATATCAATCTATCATGATAAAACTTTTTTCCATTTGAATGCCATCTAGGGATATTGATAACAAATAAAATAGTGAATATCAATGGGCCTTTCACCAAAAATATTTGATTTCACATTTTCCTCAAAAATCATGCTTGAACTACAAAAAGTCTAAATCTTTAGCAATCTCATAGCTTAGAATACACTGACGTACGAAATACGGAGAACAAGTGAAAGAGAGGACAGAGAGATAAAGAGAAAGAGAGAGAGAAATAACGTTGCCGGAGAATTGCTTGAAAAAACTCGAAAATTGTGAACGAATAATCGTCTATGCAGCTATGTGTCGATAATATGCGTTGCGACGAAAAAAGGCGGATCATGTTGGGGTACAGTTGTATACATCATAAATTTGATACTCGACACTCTGCGCGTGAGAGCGCGAGCGAGCGAGAGCGAGAGAAAGAGCGAGCGCGAGAGAGAGAGAGAGAGAGCGCGTGCGAGAGAGAGAGAGAGAGAGAGAGAGAGTGTGCGGGTCAATGCCATCGATGACGTGCTTTCGACTACGTGCATCTCATGCTTTCTTCAAAAAATCATGGGCATGTAATTGAAAATCCCGAGACCCCCCCTCCCTGCACACACGCACATGCACGCACATGCACGCACATACACGCAACACATGCTAACAAAAAAAATCCCAAATCCCCCTCCCCCTCCCACTCACCGTCCATCTGCTACTTGCCACCCACAACCTACCGCCCGCCACCCACCGTCTGCAAGCCGTGCACGCAGATACACGTAATACATGCTAACGGAAAAAAATCCCAAATCTCCCCGACCCCCCCCCCCCCCCTGCTACCCGCTACCCACCTGCCACCCACCACCCATCGCCCGCCACCCACCATCCGCAAGCCACCCATGACTCACGGCGCGGTTTGTGTCTCGGCTAAGTGGTTCGAATCTCAGCTGAAAAAGTTCGGTAAATGTCGGGATAGGGATCTTGATCCCTGGCCCTCTTACATCACCCTTGGCTCCCTCCTCCCTAGGCTTCCCCCTCCCCAGCATACCCTGCCCGCTACAGACCCCGCGCTCCAGACCCCGCGCTCCCCCGTTCCCTCACCCCCCCTGAGATCCCAGAGTTGAAACATACATAGCTCTATTACTGAGGTATAAAATTTCGAAGTTCGAAAATTTTTTCCTGTATTATTTGAATGGAAAATTGAAAATTCACCATGAGAGAACTCAAAATATTGATATTAAGAGCTCTGCTTATATATATAATATATAAGAAAAGCTCATCTCAATATTAATATTTTGAGATCTCTCATTACGAATTTCCACACTGAAAAAATTTTTTTGTTGAAAATGCAAAAATTTGTTTCGCTCAACCAACTATTTGTTTCCGGACATTCAACTCGATCCGTTTGGTAATTCAACAAAATATGCAGTGGAAGTTTTAGTTAAATCGTTGCTTGAAATGGGCAAAGTTTCAGTTCAATCAAATAAAAATTTGTTACTTCGAATAAAAATGTAATCCACACAGAGAAATGAACGATTGAGCTGACTAATTATCAGTTGATTCCTTATATGTATATTCTATGTATCAAAATAAATAGTTGATACAACCTATTATTTATTTCAAGTGTATAAATAACGTGATAGATGGACTAAATATTTGGTTCACGCACTTATCCGATTGATTTTAATAAACGAATATTTTGTCGAACAAATAATATATTTAGTTGGCGCAATTAAATTTTTGGCGCTATTATATAAATAATGTGATAAATGGATTAAATATTTGGTTCACGGAATTATCTGATTGTTTCAATGAACCAATATCTTGTCGAACAAACAATATATTTCGTTGGTGCGATTAAATTTTTAATCCTGAAATTAATTATGGCTAAGCATAGTATAAAAAATATGTAGTATTTGAAAAATAATTCAAAATGCATATTTTACCAGCCTCAAAATGAGCGACATAAAAAGAAATAGTATTTGCGCGAATTGTCCGATCTAATTTTACGCTCTCTCCGACGGGGATTCGAACCTGCGACCCTACCTACCTATCCTTCTTGACGACCTAACACGCTACCTACTAAGCTACGGACTGCTTACGAACTTTCTCAACTTTTGTGGTATATGAATGGTACGGTGTGCCGAAAAAATAATGATATGGACTAAATAAATGGACTAAACAAATAAATAAATAAATAAATTTGACTAAATTGTACCCATCAATTGACCGAATAATTTCGTTCACCTCATATCTTATGTTAACCAAATCCATTTGTTGATTTAATTAGTGTTTCATTATTTCAAACAAATTAATATCGAATCAACTTGATTTTTATCAACTAAATGGATCAAGTTGATTTAACTAAACTTTTTTCTCAGTGATCAAATTATTGTTCATAGTATTCAAATGAATAATTTTGTATTTAAACAAAATTAAATTTCGTACAACAAAATTGTTTCTTTGTTGTGAAATATGGACAATCAAATGATTTTTTTCATTTCTCATCATTATATGCTGGTTCAAAAAAATATTTCGCGATAGACACAATATTATGGATCGTTTTGAATACATATACTTCTTTGATTTGGCAATATAAAAAATGTTTGTACCAAACAAATTGTTTGATTGAAAATACGAAATTTTTGCTGGTTGCAGCTAAATTTATCTAGTTAATATAAACGAGAAATCAACAAAATATTTCTTTACGGCAACTCAGTAATGTGTAAATTGGACTAAATTGTATCTGTAAATTGACCAAATAATTTTGTTCACCTCATATCTTATGGTTAACCAAATCCATTTGTTGAATTAATTCTAGTTTCATTATTTCAAACAAATCAATATTGAATCAACTAAATTTTTATCAACTAAATGGATTTAGTTGATTTAACTGAACTTTTTTCTCAGTTCATTTAAATAATACAGGGAAAAAAATGTTTATAACTTGATATGTCATACCTCGACTTCAAGTCCCCGTACCAAAATCTGCGATACATATTCTTATAGGGAATGGAACGCTTTCCGAAAAAGGTGTCTTAAGATTTTTTGAAAAACTCACGCCTTCGAAAGTTATGCAAAGTTAAAATTGAATTTAGAGTAAATTTCCCTTTTTTTTAGTTTCCGGAAAAATGTTGAAACTTATGACGAAATATCGTGAAATCTTTCTTGAAAAAAAAGTTTAAATTGCATTATCGTAAATAACCTAATTTTTAAAGAAATATCCAACAGTAGTTCACACAGAGTCGAGGTAAAAAATTTCGTAGTTTGATTTTTTTGTCCTGTTTCATTTAATTCCAAAATATAAATTCGTTAAGAGAGACTTCTAAATATATCAACATTGGGAGCTCTGCTTTCAACAGGCATCTTTTTCACTTCCCCGAAAGTATTTAATCGGGATTTCAAAAAAAAAAATAATAATAATCTAATTTTGTAAATCAGTGTAATATACGTATGCAGAGATATGCGATCTCCCGTCGGAACTTATTGAACGTGTTGATTATCGAGAATCGAATGCGCATGGACTCGATGGAGTATAACTCCTCGAGGAGTAAAACACCTCGAGAGTCGAGCGGTTTCGATCCTTACCTGTATTTTGCTCTCCGTACGGTCATCGCTACAATGTCTATACCTATATTTCTATATATATATATATATTATCACGGGGTGTACAGGAATAAGCGTGGATATATATGGGGCATTTCATGCCGATTCGACCTGGGTCTGACCCGTCACCTCTTCGATTTGACCCACGATTTTTTATGTTATTGTACTATCTCTGAAAGGTACTTCAGAATTTTTCAGAGTTTTTTGGAACGATTTGACTTCACAATATTTTTTATAAACAAAAAATTGAAGCCCAAATTTAAAAATTTGAAAAAAATCACAAAAATCATGTGTCACATATCAAACATTGTGAGCATTTAGAAAGAGTGAGCGCGCGTTTCGTTTGGCCTACAATGCGCTTTTTTTGAAAAAAAAAATCGAATCTTGGACAAAAATTCTGAAAAAAAATCTGAAAAAATTCTGGTTATTTCTACATGATGTCATGTCATTTTTTTTGCTTTTCAAGAACTGAATGGGCTATTGATTTTAATTAAAAAAAAAAAAAATTTTCGAAAAAAGCGCATTGTAGGCCAAACGAAACGCGCGCCCACTTTTTCTGAACGCTCACAGTGTTTGATATGGAACACAGGATTTTTGTGAGCGTTTAGAAAAAGTGGGCGCGCGTTTCGTTTGGTCTACAATGCGCTTTTTCCGAGAAAAAAGTTTAAAAAAAAATAAAATCAATAGCCCACTCAGTTCTTGAAGAGGAAAAAAAATTACATGACATCATGCAGAATTAACCAGAATTTGTTCAGTTTTTTTTTTCAAAATTTTTCTCCAAAATTCAATTTTTTTTCTCAAAAAAAGCGCATTGTGGGCCAAACGAAACGCGCGCCCACTTTTTCTAAATGCTCACAGTGTTTGATATGTGACACATGATTTTTGTGATTTTTTTCAGATTTTTAAATTTGGGCTTTAATTTTTTGTTTATAAAAAATATTGTGAAGTCGAATCGTTCCAAAAAAATCTGAAAAAATTCTCTAGTACCTTTCAGAGATAGTACAATAATATAAAAAATCGTGGGTCTAATCGGAGAGGTGACGGTCCAGACCCAGGTCGAATCGGCATGGAATGCCTCATATGTATATTAGACTGATTCAAAAAAAGCGACAATTTTTAATTTTTCAGTAATTATTGCGAATCAGGGCTCCAGCTGGAAATCGCTTGAAACCTCCAAACCCAAACCTCCAAACCCAAACCTCCAAACCTAAACCTCCAAACCCAAACCTCCAAACCCAAACCTCCAAACCCAAACCTCCAAACCCAAACCTCCAAACCCAAACCTCCAAACCCAAACCTTCACGACGTGGGGGCGCGTACAAGAATCCACAACCCAAACCTCCAAACCCAAACCCATGGCCATTTGAGGGCCCCATACCCAAACCTAAACGATGCGAGGGCGCGTAGCGCCTGAGCCGCACGGACCCTAGCATATATATATACATATTATCACGAAGTGTACAGGAATAAGCGTGGATATATATGTATATAGATATAGAGGCTCACGATATAACGGTACTCAGAAAATTATGAAATTCCCAAAAACTCAAAAAAATACGATCCAAAAATTTCGAAAATTTACACTACCCCTTTTCGTATAATTAAATAATTAGACTAAATGTCAATTGTTTAGAGTCGACAACTTTTTGACCGTTCGAAATCGCATGGAATGCCTGATACACATGTTATATATATTGTGACGGATTTTCTTTCTCCTTCGACGAGATCGAAACGATACCGATTCCGTCACCTTCGGCCGTCACCCCCGCACGTAACGTCCCAAACATTCCTGGGGGGCGCCAGTTAATTTTTGTTTCCCCGGAAATTAACAAACCGGTCATACCTGGGAATCGAGTGGGAAGCGCTCGTCTCCTTGAATGCACTTTTTATTTCGCCGGTGGGCTAACCGGACTGAACTGGGAATCGAGTGGGAAGACCTCGATTCCCGCACGGACAAAATGGGACGAGACAGACGGACGGAACGTACGAACGAGGATGAGCGGTTGCGGGAATGCGCGGCCGCTCAGGATGCGGGTTATGGTAGAGAGGGTCGGAGTTGCATGTCAGCAAGTAGCGCGGGAACTGATTCAAATCCGGGACCGTGAGCGGACTCGTAGCGTACGTATGGCTCGCCTGAACGATATTTCTTCCTTCAGGGGGTTGCGAGAGCTATTTCTGCCGAAACACGAGAACTTAGCACTGATGCACTGCACACTGCACTTGAATATCCCATTGGACTATTCACCGGGAGCGAAACGACTTTCTTCGTTACTATGGCGCGAGAGCTCTTGTCAAATCGATGGGCACACACACAGCCGCGAGGCGCGCGTATACCACACAAGCGAGAGCGTGACACGTTACGCGTAGCGCGAACGAGAGAGAGCGAAACCGACTGTCGATACAGAGTAAACACAATAGCGAGAGCGCGAGGTCTTATCTCGACGGCGATCGGAGACCGACTCTCTAATCTCTTGTCGACAATTTGAATTATTCTCCAAATTCTCTGACCGATAGCTGTTGCCTCATTATTCCATCTCCTTACGTTTCCGGGAGCGTGATTGGAGAATAATCATCTTCGATAGCGTGTTGAGGGTCCCGATGGTTGCTTCCCCTGGAACCCGAGCGAAAGCAAGGCTCTACTCTACTCTAACAAGGCGCAATGCTTCCCAGCCATTGCCCGTACAATTCTCCGCCTGCTCTCCAGCTCGTGGTTCCTTCTCATCTTGGGGCGCCGGCATTACAGCCGGACCTCTGTCACTCCCACCGAGATCTCTCGTCGGCGCTCTCCTCCGAAGGGCAACTCCTTACTCTTCCACGACGGATTCGAGCGCTCGACCCTTCCTAGACTTTTCCTCACGAATTCAGTACCGAAAAATACTTGTCACGGGCTCGAAACGCGACTATATGAGAACACGTTTCCTTTACTTTACTGAATCGGGCAACTAAACGAGAGCGATACGTTTTGGCGAGAGCGTTTCTGGCCTTGTAGCAGTGATTCTGAGAAATCACGTCACAACTCCTCACCCCTTACGGGTGGCTTTGGCGTAGGCATCAAACGGTAGCTAATCATGCGTCATGGATTCGGTAGCTCACCCTCTCGTATCGACCACTGCTCACGCCGATGAGTGTGTCGAGAGGTTATTTATCTAATATAAAAAAATTTTTGTGTGTCGAGATCCGTTCTGACGCCAGTCTTTCACGGCGGAACTTTTCTTCCCAGGTTACTAATGGTAGCGTGATTCATGTCTGGGGAGACGAGAGCGTTTGCTAAAGGCGTAATCGCGCTCGCACGAGAAGGTTCGTGAATAAAACCGATTTTGTTTCTAGCGGCGAGCCTGTGGCCGCCATTGAACCCACACCATTATGGACGGCACAGTAAGAGTGGGTTTGGACTTACCAAAATCACTCCAATGGCCCTTCTTCCTATTATCTGCACGTTCCGCGTGGTTCCGGGAGCGTTGCGTGATCTGGATCCGGGATTCCTTAACGAGAGCATGGCCGTGGCGTTTGCGGCTGTGACTCTCCCCCAGCCCCTTTTGGGACTCTAGTGAGTCGCGAGAGCATGGCGAGATCCGGGCCCGAAGGCCCCTGGCGAGAGCGACGGTCAAATGACCGTTGACGAGAGCTGGATTTCCCGTCGCCAGGTATTCCTTTCACGAGATCGGGGGTCTATTGACCCACCTTGCGAGAGCTAGGTTCCTCGGTTCTTCTAATGCCCACTCTAACCTCTGATTGATCAAGAGATCGGGGCCCAAAGGCCTCCGGTGAACACGAGAACTCATGGTTCCTTCATCGAGAGCTGTGGCCTGCGGCCATTTCGAGAGCTAAGACCTGGGGTCTTTGACGAGATCGAGAACGCGTGGTTCCTCTAACGAGAGCCATGGCTTTGGCCATGTACGAGATCTGGGGTTCTGAGAGATTCCCCGCGAGAGCGGCGAGGCGCGCCTAGCCTTGGGCAGGCGCCTGCTTATTTCTCCTCGCCCGTCGGGAGCGCGTCCGCTTACGCTTCTGCTCGGGAGCTGTTGTCGGAACCGCCTCCTCCACTGGAACGGCTATCGGGGTGCGCGGGGATCTGGCTGGAGCCCTGGCGACTCGCACACTCCTCAACTCATCCCGGGGGACGTTCCGGCCGACGATCGGGACGTAGGGTCCTTGGCGCCGCCACTCCTGGCTGCAACTGGGGCATGTCCGGAGGGTCTTCCCCTTCCGACCACAGCGACGACAGGAGGTCTTCGTTGGGGGGCCTCGCGGGCACTGCGCGTAACAGTGGCCGGGCTCTCCACAGTTATAGCACGCTCGCTCAAGAGCGGCGCGACGAGAGCGTACGGGGCCGACTCGGGACCGCCGTGTATCGGGAGCGACATCCCTGCTGGTGGCTGGCTCCTGCCTGGAAGTCGATGGCCCTGCCAGACCTAGCGGATCGGTAGCTGCGGGATTCCCTTGGGTGGCGGGTTCCGGGTCCCGCCTCGAGAGCGGCTCGTTGGTCGTTGCCGTTACCGAGCCCGGTACTTGCTGCGACCCACTGGCCGGTGGGGGCGCTGCCGTGGGCGACTCCGGTGGCGTCGGGTCCAGAATCCGCAGCGGGGCTGGGGCGTCCGCAGTCCCGCTTGGCGGGGGTGCCTGTTGCACTGCCCCTTTCGAGAGCTCGCGGATGGCTTTCACGAGCCCCTCCGCGTCCTTGGACGTGGCGTCCTGTAATGCCGCCGCGGTACCACAGGGTGTCCCCTCAGCATGTCGTCGAACCATGCCACCGGGCTCCCTTCACTCCCCTCGATGACGACCATCGCGTCGTCGTCCGAAAAATCTGACTCTGCCATCTCGAGACCCTGCAACTAGCTGTTTTATTATTTCGGTAGATCGGGCGGATAATAGGGCTTAATATCCTGAACGGAGATTTTTCCTTTAGATCGCCTGGCGAGATCGGATAGTTCGTAAACTACCCACGATAAACGCTTCGAGATCATATATGGCCCTTCGAAGGGTTGCGAGAGTGCGGCCGATATGTGTCGGGCCGCGGACGAGAGCGTGTGGGCTCGCCGTAAGACGAGGTCGCCCACTTCGAACGTACGATCCCTGTGACGGGTGTTGTAGTGTTCGGATTGCCTCCGAAAGGCTTCGTCGAGAGCGTGGGTGAAGGCCGTGCGCAAGGTATCCAAGCGGGCCATTCGCCTCATCCATTCCTCGTGGGGGCGGGGGATGATTTCGGGAGCACCCTCCTCCGTGCGTCGCCGTGAGGCGGCGGCGGGGGGTTCGCGACCAAAATTCGCGAACGCAGGCGTGGCCTGCAGAGAACTGTGGTGCGCCGTGTTGTACGCAAACCGGAACTCGTGCAGGTGGTGGCCCCATTCCCGATGGTCCGCACCAAGGAACGCGCGGATCATGGTCTTGATCACGCGGTTCACCCGCTCGGTAGGGTTCGCTTGTGGGTGGTACGGCGGGGTAGTGCTATGCCGTATACCCACTCGCTCGGTAAATTGACGTAGGTCCCGGTTAATAAACTCGGTACCATTGTCCGTGATCATAACTCGAGGGGCTCCCCATCGAGTTATGACTAAGTCGTCGAGAGCTTTCGAGATCGCTTTCCCGTTGGCTTTTCGCAACGGGCAGACCTCTATCCATTTGGGGTACAGGTCCTGAATCACGAGAACGTATGAGTTTCCAGCCACCAAGCGGGTGACTGGGCCCATAATGTCGGTAGCGATGGTCGTCCAGGGTTCCTCGACCACGCGGTGCCCCATCATACCTGCGGGAACCTGTTGCTCGACCTTGCAACGTTGGCAGTTGTCACACTGCCGCACGTGTGCCACCAAGTCCTTGAACATGCCGGGCCAATAATAGCTCGTCGCCAGACGTCGATACGTCTTTTCGACGCCCAAATGGCCGGCTTGCGGTAGCGCATGACACTCGTCTAACACGACCGGTCGGGATTCGCGGATCAGTACAAGCTTCCACGCGTCGAGATCCTCGAAATCGAGATCAGCGAGATCGGTTGGCCGGTGGAAGTACAGCCGACCATTGACTATCTTCCAGTCCGGGAATTTGTCCGGGGTTCGCGAAACATCGCGGAACCGCCGTCGGTACCAGGCATCCTGAGTGTCCCGGACGCAGTTTGCTGCCTCGGGTTGACCCTCAGGGATCCTCGAGAGCGCGTCGGGAACATGGTGCAGCGCGCCTTTACGGTGGACGATAATGAAGCTGTATTCCAGCAAATCTAAGGCCCACCGGGCAAGCCGACCCGTGGGATTCTTCAGGTTATGTAACCATCGCAAACTGCTGTGGTCCGTGATAACCGTGATCGAATATCCCTCAAGGTAGCATCAAAACTTTCGTATCGACCAGAGCACAGCGAGGCACTCCTGCTCGGTGACGGAGTATTTCCTCTCCGGTGCCGACAGAGCTCGACTCGCATAAGTGAAAACGCGTTCGTGACCGTCGATCACCTGCGTGAACACGGCACCCAGCCCGACGCCACTGGCGTCTGTCTGGAGCGTGAACGGGAGCGAGAAATCCGGGCAGGCGAGTGTGGGTGTGCTCGTTAGCCTCTGTTTCAGCGTATCGAGAGCGCTTTGCTGTTCGGGGTCCCATTTCCAGGGGTTATCCCGTTTGGTGAGCCGTGTCAACGGCTCCGCGATCGTGGCGAATTCTGGTATGAAGCGACGATACCAGGACGCCATGCCGAGGAAGCGGCGTAATTGCCGCAGGTTCCTTGGTGCAGGGAAGTCGAGAACCGGCGAGATCTTTTCGGGATCGACCTCAAGGCCTTGGCTGTTGACCAGGAAGCCGAGGTGCCGGACCTGGGAGCGACAAAATTCGCTCTTCTCGCGATTGATCGCGAGGCCCGCGGACGAGATCTTATCGAGGACCCTGCGGAGCCACACCAGGTGTTCGTCGAAGGTCCTCGTAACGATAATTATATCGTCCAAATACACGAAAACGTGCGGATACATTTCCGCACCGATAAGCCTGTCCAACATTCGTTGAAACGTGGCGGGAGCGTTCGTGAGGCCGTACGGCATCCGCTTAAATTGAAATAAGCCTCTGCCTGGTACCACAAAGGCCGTAATCTCCCGTGAGACGGGTTCCATTGGGACTTGCCAATACGCCTGACTCAAGTCCAGAGTCGAGATGTAGTTGGCTTGTCTCAATTCATCGAGAATACCAGTCATGTTCGGGATGCGGTAAGCATCCTTCTTCGTGACCGCGTTAACTTTTCTGTAATCGATACAGAAACGGTATTTGCCATTTGGCTTCTTCACCATGACGACGGGGCTGGCCCAGTCGCTCTTTGATGGCTCGATAACGTCGGTCGCAAGCATTTTGTCGACCTCCGCCCACATGACGTCGCGGATGATCGGCGTCACGGGGTACGGTTTCTGCTTGATGGGTAGGCTGTCCCCCACCTCGATATCGTGTGCAACGAGTGAGGTGACTGCCGACTCGGCGGGAGCTTGGGGTACGTGAGCTTCGAGGAATTCGCGTAGGCGAATAGCCTCGTCGGTATCTGGAGTCCGGAGCCCACAACACATCGTGATGCGCGGGGTATCGTCCTCGGGATCGAAGGTGTAGCGTTCGTCCGGTGTGTCGCGGAAATACCACGACTTCGCGAAAAAATCCACGACCATCTTAGCAGAGCGTAGAAAGTCTAATCCGAGGATTAGATCTTCCGAGAGCGAGGGTAAGTGGTGTGCGAGAGCGTCGGTATGGCGGCCATTCAAGAGGGTTGGTAGCTCGTAGGCCACTCGCACCGTCTCGACCTGGCTGTTTGCGACCAACACGGATCGCGGCGGAATCGGTTTCGCGCGAACGCCGAAACCAGTGAGCGACTTGAGGAGCGCTGGGCCGATAAACGTCCTCGTAGCACCCGAGTCGACGAGAGCTCGTACGGGCCGACCATAAATGGTCATTTCGACCCTGAATGCGATAACGCCTGGACCTGAGGCGGCGTTAACCACGGTCCCATCGAGCAGGGAGTTTTCCTGCGACAGCGTGGCGGGATCTGTGGCAGGTATCGATCGCTTCGTCCGTCTGTTTTTGCGTACGGTAGCGTGGCAACGGGGCTTCGATACACGAGAGCAATTCACGGTTGTACCCGGAACTAGCGAGAAAGAATTGGGATCGAGGCCGACCGGCAGGGGAGGCGCGATGGGGTTGCTCACGCGCCTCCATCCGCGTTTCCCTTGTTACAAAAGGGGCAACGTGCCGTGGTCGTCCCTGAAGATCCGCACCGGCGGCAGAAGAAACGCTGCGTCTCTTTGCACTCGCGGTGGCGGTACCCCGGCTTGTGGCAATTCCAGCATTCCCACTTGGCTGTTGACGCTGGTTCCGGGGTATTCGTATCGGTAGCTGAAGGCGGCAGGGAATCACCCTCACCCCTCGGGGCCTCCTTCGAAGAAGGCTTCGGTAACTGCTTCGAGGGAGACGGGCGGGATGCTGCGGGGCCTCGCGTGCCTCGCTCGGAATCCGGAGCCTGTTGCGAACGGGGTCGCATCAATGCATGCAGGAGGTCGTATTGGTCCTCCTCGTCCGGCGAGAATTCGGCTTCATGGGCCTCATCGGGATCTCGCACAGCCTTCAACTCTGCGCGCCGGGGAAAGCGTTGCGACGCACGCGGTTCCCGATAAGCGAGGCTCGGGCAGAAGGATGCGTCCGGCCTCGGTGGGGGATGCCGCGTCTTCGCGCTCCGCAGGATCTGCTCCTGACGGGCTGCCGTACGCTCAAGACCTGTCATCGTGGTCCCCGCAGTCACGGGAATCACGAGGCGGTAGGACGGGAGCATATTCCGGTGCGCGTACCGGACTCGTTCACGTTCCGACCATGGGGGGTCGAGCCGCGCGAACAGGCCACGCATGCAGCTCAGGTACGCGAGCGTGGACTCGGCGTCTCCCTGAGTCCTGTTCGAGATCTCCTCCCGGAGCGCGATCTGGTAATCCGGATCGGAGAATCGCTCGCGGAAGGCGGCCTTGGCTTCCGTCCACGAGAGCATGGAGGCACGGGCCTCACGGTACCATACCCAGGCTACGCCCTTTAGGCGAAACGTGAGCGTTTTGAGGAGATCAGAGTCCCTGATGGGAACTAGTGATCGACCCTCATCGACGAGAGCGAGGAAATCTTCCACGTCTTCTCCTCGCCGCCCCGAGAACGATAGTTCCCATCGGCGAACCTCCGGGAGCACCCTGCAGGGCGACAGGAATCGGCCTCGGGCGGGCGGCCGATCGATCGACCGATCGTCCGACTCCTCGAAATCTTCCCGACGGGGATGGATCCGCCGTCGAGGTTGCTCACGTCCTTGAGGTGGACGCGGAAGCTCGTAGGGCCTACTGACAACTGGGTCCTCGGGAGCAACGTTGTTCGGCGTCCCGCTGCTAGGGTGTCGGGCAGCTGGGCCACCCGGAGGGGGGTCGAAATTACTCGCCCACCTCCGCGTGCGAGATCTATGTGAGCTCATTCGCCTGTGCCTCTCGGGGTCTGAGCCTCGCGCCTCGATGCTCAAGTCTGCGATCCGCAACGAGTCGCTGTCCTCTGAGGAGGCGAGTTGTCCCTCCTCCCCCTCCGAGATACGCGGCGGGACTTCAAGAGCTTTCCGCCCCCGTCCCGTCATCATCTCTCTGATGGGGAACGAATAGGGGGGAAAGCGGGATCTTGATCGAGATCGGCGAGATTCTACGGAATTCTCTAACTAAACGAGAACTCGCGAATTATCACCCGCGGTTCCTCTCGAAATATTCGAGGACGTTCGAAGGATTTATAATTTTCGAGAACTTTGCGAAATATTACTCGCGATTATTCTCGAAATATTCAAGAGCGTGCGAGAATCTACACCTTTCGAGAAGTTCGCGAAATATCACTCGCAACTATTCTTCCCGGAAATTCGAGAGCGTTTGAAGAATTTATAGTTTTCGAGAACCCCGCGAAATATCACTCGCCGTTATTCTCGAAATATTCGAGAGCTTACGAGAATTTATAATTTTCGAGAAAACTCGCGAAATATCACTCGCGGTTAGTCTCGGGAAATTCGAGAGCGTTCGAAAATTTATAATTTTCGAGAACCCCGCGAAATATCACTCGCGGCTATTCTCGAAATATTCGAGAGCGTACGAGAATTTATAATTTTCGAGAAAACTCGCGAAATCTCTCTCGCGGTTATTCTCGAAATATTCGAGAGCGTACGAGAATTTATAACTTTCGAGAAAACTCGCGAAATCTCTCTCGCGGTTATTCTCGAACTATTCGAAAGCGTACGAGAACTTATAATTTTCGAGAAAACTCGCGAAATATCACTCGCGGTTATTCTCGGAAAAAAAATTCGAGAGCGTTCGAAAATTTATGACTTGGGAAATTCGTGAAATATCACTCGCAATAATTTTTCACGAGAATCCGAGAGCGTTCGAAAATTTATAATTTTCGAGAAAACTCGCGAAATATCACTCGCGGTTATTCTCGAGAAATTCGAGAGCGTTCGAAAATTTATGACTCTCGGGAAATTCGCGAAATATCACTCGCAATTACTCTCGAGAAATTCGAGAGCGTTCGAAAATTTATGACTCTCGGGAAATTCGCGAAATATCACTCGCAATAATTTTTCCCGAGAATCCGAGAGCGTTCGAAAATTTATAATTTTCGAGAAAACTCGCGAAATATCACTCGCGGTTATTCTCGAGGAAAAAAAGTTCGAGAGCGTTCGCAAATTTATAATTTTCGAGAACCCCGCGACGTATCACTCGCGGTTATTCTCGAAATATTCGAGAGCGTACGAGAATTTATAATTTTCGAGAAAACTCGCGAAATATCACTCGCGGTTACTCTCGAGAAATTCGAGAGCGTTCGAAAATTTATGACTCTCGGGAAATTCGCGAAATATCACTCACAATAATTTTTCCCGAGAATCCGAGAGCGTTCGGAAATTTACAATTTCCGAGAGAACTCGAGAAACATCACTCGAAGTTATTCTCGAAAAAAAAAATTCGAGAGCGTTCGAAAATTTATAATTTTCGAGAACCCCGCGAAGTATCACTCGCGGTTATTCTCGAAATATTCGAGAGCGTACGAGCATTTATAATTTTCGAGAAAATTCGCGAAATATCACTCGCGGTTACTCTCGAAAAATTCGAGAGCGTTCGAAAATTTATGACTCTCGGGAAATTCGCGAAATATCACTCGCAATAATTTTTCCCGAGAATCCGAGAGCGTTCGAAAATTTATAATTTTCCAGAAAACTCGCGAAATATCACTCGCGGTTATTCTCGAGAAAAAAAAAGTTCGAGAGCGTTCGAAAATTTATAATTTTCGAGAACCCCGCGACGTATCACTCGCGGTTATTCTCGAAATATTCGAGAGCGTACGAGAATTTATAATTTTCGAGAAAACTCGCGAAATATCACTCGCGGTTATTCTCGAAATATTCGAGA
This sequence comes from Alloplasta piceator, assembly GCA_946863875.1. Taxonomy (NCBI): domain Eukaryota; kingdom Metazoa; phylum Arthropoda; class Insecta; order Hymenoptera; family Ichneumonidae; genus Alloplasta; species Alloplasta piceator. The sequence continues at coordinate 36,157,106 of OX333075.1, read as the reverse complement.
GCGTACGAAAGTTTATGACTTTCGGGAAATTCGCGAAATATCAATCGCAATTGTTTGTCCCGAAAATCCGAGAGCGTTTTACGATTTTATCACTTTCGAGGTGGCGACCCTCTTGGGAAAAATCTCGCGAACGGAAACTATAGGGCGTATATAATCCAACCGAGAACAAACGGTACTCACGTGTATTGGTAGTATGGTAATGTGCGAAATGGGTGTGCGTTGCTAAAAGCTCCGTCCACTGCGAAGATTCGCGATAGATTAATCATCGATCACGGATCCTCGCCTATCGATAGCGATAGCAGTAGGACTTGGAGCGGGAAGCTCCCTTCGGAAGCTCCGAAACCGGTTTTTCTCCCATTTTCGGGGATTTTCGTCGGCACTCGAAGCTCGAACAATAGACTTACGCCTAACGGTTACCCGGTCACGCGTGTCGAGCTTCGTGACGTCATCCCCGATCTCGCGAACATGACGATTAATTCGCCACCAAACTACGACATATAACTGTCTCCGTGAACTACGAAGGACTCCCCGCAGGAAGGGGTGGCTTCGTGGCATTTGAGAGCTACGAAAATTCGAATAGCATTTCCGTAATTAATGATCGGGAGCTACGAAAATTCCAAAAGAAAATTTTCGCAATTTATGTTCGAAGCAGCGAAAATTCGGATAAAATTTTCGCAATTAGTTTTCGAGAGCGACGAAAATTTTAAAAGAAAATTTTCGTAATTAATGGTCGAGAACAGCGAAAATTCGAATAAAATTTTCGCAATTGATCTTCGAGAGCGACGAAAATTTTCGGAAGGGAATTTTCGTAATTCATAATCGAGAGCAGCAAAAATTGGACTAAAATGTTCACAATTTATTTTCGAGAGCGACGAAAATTTTGAAAGAAAATTTTCGTGATTAGTAATCGAGAGCAGCGAAAATTGGAATAAAATTTTCGCAATTAATTTTCAAGAGCAGCGAAAATTTCACTAGGAAATTTTCGCACTCAATGTTCGAGAGCAGCGAAAATTTGGATAATATTTTCGCGATTCGTTTCCGAGAGCTGCGCAAATTTGAATAAAATTTTCGCATTTAATTTTCGAGAGCTTCGGAATTCCGAATAGAAATCTTTTTACGGTCGATGTTCGAGAGCGACGAGAATTGCGAATAGAAATTCTCGCGGTAGATTTTCAAGACCCGCAAAAATTCCGAATAGAAATTTTTGGCAATTGATTCCGAGAGCAACGAGAATTTCGAATAGAAATTCTCGCAATAGATTTCCGAGAGCAGCTGAAATTGAAAAATAAAAAAAAATTTCGCACTTAATTGTCGAGAGCTAAATATTGCGAAAGATATTCGCTTGGTAATCTTCTGTGGAGGCGAATTAAATTCGACCGAGAGCGTGAACGTCAGAGAGCCAAAAAAAAAATTCTACTATGACGGTTTGAACGAGACGATATACAGGGCATCTCATACACTGTCCGCGAACCGATGCGAGAACGAAAGCGAGACTTTCAACTACTTGCTGGCGTGGCCCCACGTTGGGCACCATTTGTGACGGATTTTCTTTCTCCTTCGACGAGATCGAAACGATACCGATTCCGTCACCTTCGGCCGTCACCCCCGCACGTAACGTCCCAAACATTCCTAGGGGGCGCCAGTTAATTTTTGTTTCCCCGGCAATTAACAAACCGGTCATACCTGGGAATCGAGTGGGAAGCGCTCGTCTCCTTGAATGCACTTTTTATTTCGCCGGTGGGCTAACCGGACTGAACTGGGAATCGAGTGGGAAGACCTCGATTCCCGCACGGACAAAATGGGACGAGACAGACGGACGGAAAGTACGAACGAGGATGAGTGGTTGCGGAAATGAGCGGCCGCTCAGGATGCGGGTTATGGTAGAGAGGGTCGGAGTTGCATGTCAGCAAGTAGCGCGGGAACTGATTCAAATCCGGGACCGTGAGCGGACTCGTAGCGTACGAATGGCTCGCCTGAACGATATTTCTTCCTTCAGGGGGTTGCGAGAGCTATTTCTGCCGAAACACGAGAACTTAGCACCGATGCACTGCACACTGCACTTGAATATCCCATTGGACTATTCACCGGGAGCGAAACGACTTTCTTCGTTACTATGGCGCGAGAGCTCTTGTCAAATCGATGGGCACACACACAGCCGCGAGGCGCGCGTATACCACACAAGCGAGAGCGTGACACGTTACGCGTAGCGCGAACGAGAGAGAGCGAAACCGAGTGTCGATACAGAGTAAACACAATAGCGAGAGCGCGAGGTCTTATCTCGACGGCGATCGGAGACCGACTCTCTAATCTCTTGTCGACAATTTGAATTATTCTCCAAATTCTCTGACCAATAGCTGTTGCCTCATTATTCCATCTCCTTACGTTTCCGGGAGCGTGATTGGAGAATAATCATCCTCGATAGCGTGTTGAGGGCCCCGATGGTTGCTTCCCCTGGAACCCGGGCGAAAGCAAGGCTCTACTCTACTTTAACGCGGCGCAATGCTTCCCAGCCATTGCCCGTACAATTCTTCGCCTGCTCTCCAGCTCGTGGTTCCTTCTCATCTTGGGGCACCGGCATTACAGCCGGACCTCTGTCACTCCCACCGAGATCTCTCGTCGGCGCTCTCCTCCGAAGGGCAACTCCTTACCTGGAGACATCTCTTCCACGACGGATTCGAGCGCTCGACCCTTCCTAGACTTTTCCTCACGAATTCAGTACCGAAAAATACTTGTCACGGGCTCGAAACGCGACTATACGAGAACACGTTTCCTTTACTTTACTGAATCGGGCAACTAAACGAGAGCGATACGTTTTGGCGAAAGCGTTTCTGGCCTTGTGGCAGTGATTCTGAGAAATCACGTCACAATATATATATATATATATATATATATATATGGCATTTTTATTTATCTTTTATATTATATTTCATAACCATAAGCGATAATAATCGTTCATATAGTTCGTATATCGTTCAGTATATTCCCTGGAAATTTCAAGCAATTTCAAGTTAATAGTAAAAAGTAACGGCTATCTGGAAACAGCTATTTTTCAGAATTTCGTTGGTTTTGCGAGGCCGTGTATAAAAAGGAACGTTGCAATATCCAAAAATTAGCGTAGGTAATTATAGTAGGTCTATACCAAGATGAAAAATTTGAGCCGTCGGAAATTGGTCTACGTGGAAAATCCTTGACCCTACAGCGTTTCAAATTTACGCAAAATTTTGCGAAAATAGAAGTTCAGGGAAGGGCTCCGCAATTAACCGGATTTTGCTTTTGAGTGAAAAACTATTTTTTTATTGAAAAAAGAAGGTCAAAGAAGTGGAATGCCGTTCTATTTGGTTGCCAAAGCCGCCGAGAACTTCGTGCAAAAAAATCGTGAAAATGACTGAAAAATTAATTTTTTTTAACTTCAAAAATTTTCACCGAGAGCAAATTTTATTATTTCGGGCTGAACTTTTTAAGATCGTCTTTTTTTATGACCTACTTTCTGGAAAAAATCAGCAGCCAAATCGCTGATCCAAGTCTGCAGGCTTGGTTCGAAAAGTAATGGATCTGTCCATTTATATGTTATTATTTGTTGATCTGGTTTACGAAAGCCCGGTTTCCGTTAGTGCTTACCTAATGACTGTATGTATCATAATTTTTCCTAACATTTATCACTGGTGATAATTGTCACCAGTGATAAATAACAGGAAATGGTAATTTGGAACGAGTAGGCTTCGCGTACTCGTTGGGAAGCTCCGCCCCCCAAACCCCGTCGCGCGGAGTGCTTACGTTTTGTTGGGGGGCTTTGCGCTCCGTATTCTTGACCATTATCTTCATTTATTCGGTATGTAAATACTATATTGTTTTTATGTTATTGAACATTGTTTTTGATAATATTGAGTCACATTTTTCATTCTCAATGGGGGCAATGAGTCATAAAGTTGAAGACCGAATTTTATGAATTATATTAGTAGGCACTCACACCGTTATTTAAACTCTTTGATTCATTGTGAACATCGAGTAGTCGTATAAATTCTATTAATCATAATTCAAACGACAGATTCGAATATAATCAATATGATCTAGAAGTATCTAAACAATCATATCATTTAAATGTTTTGGTTGGGAAGTTATTTAAATTGGAAGAATCGGCTGCGATTCGGCCAGTGGGTCCAAATGACAGTGGACAATTTTTTTGGGTATAACGTTTCGATCCTAATTCAGATCCTCTTCAGATTTATTATTTCTAAAATTACATTCTTTTTTGTCTTATTTTGTATGATATGTTTTACATTATAAGCTTGAATGTTATGTGTCATGACTGACCTGAATTTGTACGGGTAATTTTTTTGGTCATTTAATGAATCTTGGATAATATTCATTATGAATTTATTGTATAAAGACAGGTCATTTTTTTGTGATCCTTGGTGTCTGTGAGAGGGAGGATTTTGATATTTTATTGCTTAGTTTATGTTTCTTGTGAGAATTTTGTGTATGTGTTATTCACCTATGAATTTCATGTTTGATAATTTCCAAGATTCATTTCTGATCAAAGTTAACAGTTTTCATTACATAGCGATTCGAGAGCTAAGTAGCGACTGAGTATTTAGGCGAGTGAGGAGGTATTTATATTGATGGGGTAGTGTGATTGAGTATTGAAGAGTGGGGGTGGTTTTTCATGGTTGGGGAAGTTTGTCGTTAGTGATTTTTCTTGCCGGACTGGTTATGTTAACCGGTTTTGGATCGGGTTTAAATTGATAACTGTTAGATTTGGTAATGAATTTTCAATTGATGGATGGTAATTTGAGGTTTTCCCGTTATAATTTTGAGTATTATTGTATTATTGAATTATATATGCTGCTTAGTTTGTCGATGTCGGTTCTAAAATTGATTGCTTTGGGGTGTGCTTTAATTTGTATCATTTCCAGAATTAATCGCTTTTTGAGCCATTTTTCATTATTTAAAATTTTAACGTCGTCAAATTTAAAATTGTGTTTTAGTTCTATTCCATGTTTTGCTAACGCTGTATTTATTGTGTTAGTGTGTTTTAGACTATTTTTGTGTTCGTTGATTCTCGTTTTTAGGTATCTTTTTGTTTGTCCCATGTACAATGCATCACAATCATTACAATCGATTTGGTAAACTACGTTGGATTTATCCATGTTATCTATTTTATCTTTTGTGGAACCGGTGATGGAGTGAATGTTGTGTTGGTTGTTAGTGACTAGTGTTATATTGAATTGTCGAAAAAGGCGGACTAGTTGGTGGTGAATATTTTCAGTATAGGGTAAATTTATTAATCTGGAGGAGTCGAATGCGTTGTCGTTATTTGATTGTGAATGAATTAATCTTAGCCTTTGGTTTATTATTTTTTCTGTGAAGGAGATTGGGTAACAGTTTTGTGTCATTGTGTTTTTGATTAGTTCAATGTTTTTTTGGTGGAAGGATGCGTGTGATAGTTTTATCGCTCTGTCTACCAACATCATGATAATTCCTTTTTTTTGCGTAAGAGGGTGGTGAGAGAAGAAGTTTATGAATCGACCTGACCAAGTCGGTTTTCTGTACCAGTCTGTGATTATTGAGTTATTTTTGTGGATTAGCAAGATGTCTAGAAATGGTAATTTGTTGTTTGTTTCTGCTTCAACTGTGAACTGTAGTTTAGTGTGGTATGAGTTAAAGATGTTAAGTGTTGAATCTATTTTGTCCGTAGGCAGAGCCATAATAATATCGTCTACGTATCTTTTGTAGATTGGTATCGTGAACTTCAGTTTTTCTAAGCAGTTGGTTTCTAAGTCGATCATTACAATGTTTGATAATATCGGGGCTAACGGTGAACCCATTGGCAAGCCGAATATTTGTTGATATATTTTGTCGTTAAAGGTAAAGTAGGTTGAGAACATTATGAATTCTATTGTTCATATTACTTCGTTTAGTGGAAATTTTTCAGAGAAGAGATCTGATCTTTTTTGGAGGCTTTGTATGACTAATTCCAAAGGTACATTGGTGTAAAGTGAGATGACATCGAAGGAAATGAGTTGGTAGTTATCGGGTATAAAGATGTTCGATACCAATCTTTTAAATAAGAAACTGTCTTTAACGTGTGAGTTTGTTGTGTATTAATTTTGAGAGTTTAGTTTGAATGAATTCGGCCAATTTATGTGTAGGACTATTAATAGAAGTTACGATTGGACGTAGCGGATAGTTATGTTTGTGAATTTTTGGAAGGCAGTATAATCGTGCTAAATTACAGTTTTCTGCTTTTAAATGTTTCTGTGTGGTTTCATCTATTATTTTAAGATTTTTCCATCTCGTAAGAATTTGGTTTACGCCTTTTTGTAGTCTGTTAAGTGGATTTTTATTTGTGATTTTATATGTGGTTTCGTCTGCAAGTAGATTATCAGTTTTGGTGATGTAGTCTAGTTTGTCCAATATAACAGTTGAGTTTCCCTTATCTGCTCTTGTAATGATTAATTGAGGATTGTTTTTAAGAAAGATGAATGTATCTTTGATTATTTTGTTCGTGTTGAAGAATGAGTTTGGAGTTTTTACTTTATCAATTAATTTGGTGAATTTCTTTCTAATTTCTTCTTGTGTTGGTTTTTCCAGTAAGTAATCTATTTTGGATTCAAACTCTGAGATGGTTTTATAGATGTATGTTTTGATATCTGCCGGTTTTAGATATGGAAAGCTGAATTTTTCACCCAATGATAAAAAGGTTGATATGTGTGTGGGAATGTCTATGTTTGATAGATTGATCAGCCATTCTTTAACTTTGTTGTTTGAGATTGTTGATTCTATGTTGGTTAATGGGTCATTAGTTATGTTATTGTTTGTGTTATGTTGAGTATTGTTTGATGTGGCTGAATTAAAAAGATTGATTTGTGATGTTGGTTTCTTTCTTTGATGTTGATTTGGATCATTTATGTTTTCTCGATTCTGATTTGATTGTGATGTGATTGTTCTTAGGAATTCATCGTAATTAAAAATGTGTTGGTGGATATTTTGTGTTCTTTCATATCTGAGATTACTTAATTTCTTTTGGTGTTTGTCAAAGAATTCTTTTGATATTCTGTTCAGTCTAATTTGTTCAAATTTGAAGAATTTTTCGTGTATGTGTTTTGGAGTTTTCGCGATTAATTCTGTGTTTTTTTGAATCTTTTTGTTGAGTATTTTAATTTTGTAATTCAGGTCGTCAATCTCTATGTTGAGTAAAGATTTGTAAGTTTTGTGTAAGACCGTTTTGAGTTTGAATTTATTTCGGTTGTTAAAAATGAGAATGTTGTTTATGTTCTGTGAATAGATGTGTTTAGGTATGAGGCCTTCTTGTCTGCATTTTAATAAGAACCGTAGTTGTTGGTGGTAGCGAGTTTTAGCGGTGTTATTGCGTTTCCAATGTTTAAAGGCTGCGAGGATAATGCAACCAAATAATTGCAGAATCTCGTTGAAGAAGGTCATTTTCGTCGAGTTTTGAGCCAGTTAAGTCAAGTGGTGATTTAGGTATGCGGCCGTAGAGAGACAATAGTGAAGGAAGAATCGGCTCCGATTCGGCCAGTGGGTCCAAATGACAGTGGACAATTTTTTTGGGTATAACGTTTCGATCCTAATTCGGATCCTCTTCAGATTTATTATTTCTAAAATTACATTCTTTTTTGTCTTATTTTGTATGATATGTTTTACATTATAAGCTTAAATGTTATGTGTCATGACTGACCTGAATTTGTACGGGTAATTTTTTTGGTCATTTAATGAATCTTGGATAATATTAATTGTGAATTTATTGTATAAAGACAGGTCATTTTTTTGTGATCCTTGGTGTCTGTGAGAGGGAGGATTTTGATATTTTATTGCTTAGTTTATGTTTCTTGTGAGAATTTTGTGTATGTGTTATTCACCTATGAATTTCATGTTTGATAATTTCCAAGATTCATTTCTGATCAAAGTTAACAGTTTTCATTACATCGCGATTCGAGAGCTAAGTAGCGACTGAGTATTTAGGCGAGTGAGGAGGTATTTATATTGATGGGGTAGTGTGATTGAGTATTGAAGAGTGGGGGTGGTTTTTCATGGTTGGGGAAGTTTGTCGTTAGTGATTTTTCTTGCCGGACTGGTTATGTTAACCGGTTTTGGATCGGGTTTAAATTGATAACTGTTAGATTTGGTAATGAATTTTCAATTGATGGATGGTAATTTGAGGTTTTCCCGTCATTATTTTGAGTATTATTATATTATTGAATTATATATGCTGCTTAGTTTGTCGATGTCGGTTCTAAAATTGATTGCTTTGGGGTGTGCTTTAATTTGTATCATTTCCAGAATTAATCGCTTTTTGAGCCATTTTTCATTATTTAAAATTTTAACGTCGTCAAATTTAAAATTGTGTTTTAGTTCTATTCCATGTTTTGCTAACGCTGTATTTATTGTGTTAGTGTGTTTTAGACTATTTTTGTGTTCGTTGATTCTCGTTTTTAGGTATCTTTTTGTTTTTCCTATGTACAATGCATCACAATCATTACAATCGATTTGGTAAACTACGCTGGATTTATCTTACTGGAAAAACCAACACAAGAAGAAATTAGAAAGAAATTCACCAAATTAATTGATAAAGTAAAAACTCCAAACTCATTCTTCAACACGAACAAAATAATCAAAGATACATCCATCTTTCTTAAAAAAAATCCTCAATTAATCATTACAAGAGCAGATAAGGGAAACTCAACTGTTATATTGGACAAACTAGACTACATCACCAAAACTGATCATCTACTTGCAGACGAAACCACATATAAAATCACAAATAAAAATCCACTTAACAGACTACAAAAAGGCGTAAACCAAATTCTTACAAGATGGAAAAATCTTAAAATAATAGATGAAACCACACAGAAACATTTAAAAGCAGAAAACTGTAATTTAGCACGATTATACTGCCTTCCAAAAATTCACAAACATAACTATCCGCTACGTCCAATCGTATCTTCTATTAATAGTCCTACACATAAATTGGCCGAATTCATTCAAACTAAACTCTCAAAATTAATAGACACAACAAACTCACACGTTAAAGACAGTTTCTCATTTAAAAGATTGGTATCGAACATTTTTATACCCGATAACTACCAACTCATTTCCTTCGATGTCATCTCACTTTACACCAATGTACCTTTGGAATTAGTCATACAAAGCCTCCAAAAAAGATCAGATCTCTTCTCTGAAAAATTTCCACTAAACGAAGTAATAAGAACAATAGAATTCATAATGTTCTCAACCTACTTTACCTTTAACGACAAAATATATCAACAAATATTCGGCTTGCCAATGGGTTCACCGTTAGCCCCGATATTATCAAACATTGTAATGATCGACTTAGAAACCAACTGCTTAGAAAAACTGAAGTTCACGATACCAATCTACAAAAGATACGTAGACGATATTATTATGGCTCTGCCTACGGACAAAATAGATTCAACACTTAACATCTTTAACTCATACCACACTAAACTACAGTTCACAGTTGAAGCAGAAACAAACAACAAATTACCATTTCTAGACATCTTGCTAATCCACAAAAATAACTCAATAATCACAGACTGGTACAGAAAACCGACTTGGTCAGGTCGATTCATAAACTTCTTCTCTCAGCACCCTCTTACGCAAAAAAAAGGAATTATCATGATGTTGGTAGACAGAGCGATAAAACTATCACACGCATCCTTCCACCAAAAAAACATTGAACTAATCAAAAACACAATGACACAAAACTGTTACCCAATCTCCTTCACAGAAAAAATAATAAACCAAAGGCTAAGATTAATTCATTCACAATCAAATAACGACAACGCATTCGACTCCTCCAGATTAATAAATTTACCCTATACTGAAAATATTCACCACCAACTAGTCCGCCTTTTTCGACAATTCAATATAACACTAGTCACTAACAACCAACACAACATTCACTCCATCACCGGTTCCACAAAAGATAAAATAGATAACATGGATAAATCCAACGTAGTTTACCAAATCGATTGTAATGATTGTGATGCATTGTACATAGGACAAACAAAAAGATACCTAAAAACGAGAATCAACGAACACAAAAATAGTCTAAAACACACTAACACAATAAATACAGCGTTAGCAAAACATGAAATAGAACTAAAACACAATTTTAAATTTGACGACGTTAAAATTTTAAATAATGAAAAATGGCTCAAAAAGCGATTAATTCTGGAAATGATACAAATTAAAGCACACCCCAAAGCAATCAATTTTAGAACCGACATCGACAAACTAAGCAGCATATATAATTCAATAATATAATAATACTCAAAATAATAACGGGAAAACCTCAAATTACCATCCATCAATTGAAAATTCAGTACCAAATCTAACAGTTATCAATTTATACCCGATCCAAAACCGGTTAACATAACCAGTCCGGCAAGAAAAATCACTAACGACAAACTTCCCCAACCATGAAAAACCACCCCCACTCTTCAATACTCAATCACACTACCCCATCAATATAAATACCTCCTCACTCGCCTAAATACTCAGTCGCTACTTAGCTCTCGAATCGCTATGTAATGAAAACTGTTAACTTTGATCAGAAATGAATCTTGGAAATTATCAAACATGAAATTCATAGGTGAATGACACATACACAAAATTCTCACAAGAAACATAAACTAAGCAATAAAATATCAAAATCCTCCCTCTCACAGACACCAAGGATCACAAAAAAATGACCTGTTTTTATACAATAAATTCATAATGAATATTATCCAAGATTCATTAAATGACCAAAAAAATTACCCGTACAAATTCAGGTCAGTCATGACACATAACATTTAAGCTTATAATGTAAAACATATCATACAAAATAAGACAAAAAAGAATGTAATTTTAGAAATAATAAATCTGAAGAGGATCCGAATTAGGATCGAAACGTTATACCCAAAAAAATTGTCCACTGTCATTTGGACCCACTGGCCGAATCGCAGCCGATTCTTCCTTCACTATTGTCTCTCTACGGCCGCATACCTAAATCACCACTTGACTTAACTGGCTCAAAACTCGACGAAAATGACCTTCTTCAACGAGATTCTGCAATTATTTGGTTGCATTATCCTCGCAGCCTTTAAACATTGGAAACGCAATAACACCGCTAAAACTCGCTACCACCAACAACTACGGTTCTTATTAAAATGCAGACAAGAAGGCCTCATACCTAACCACATCTATTCACAGAACATAAACAACATTCTAATTTTTAACAACCGAAATAAATTCAAACTCAAAACGGTCTTACACAAAACTTACAAATCTTTACTCAACATAGAGATTGACGACCTGAATTACAAAATTAAAATACTCAACAGAAAGATTCAAAAAAACACAGAATTAATCGCGAAAACTCCAAAACACATACACGAAAAATTCTTCAAATTTGAACAAATTAGACTGAACAGAATATCAAAAGAATTCTTTGACAAACACCAAAAGAAATTAAGTAATCTCAGATATGAAAGAACACAAAATATCCACCAACACATTTTTAATTACGATGAATTCCTAAGAACAATCACATCACAATCAAATCAGAATCGAGAAAACATAAATGATCCAAATCAACATCAAAGAAAGAAACCAACATCACAAATCAATCTTTTTAATTCAGCCACATCAAACAATACTCAACATAACACAAACAATAACATAACTAATGACCCATTAACCAACATAGAATCAACAATCTCAAACAACAAAGTTAAAGAATGGCTGATCAATCTATCAAACATAGACATTCCCACACACATATCAACCTTTTTATCATTGGGTGAAAAATTCAGCTTTCCATATCTAAGACCGACAGATATCAAAACATACATCTATAAAACCATCTCAGAGTTTGAATCCAAAATAGATTACTTACTGGAAAAACCAACACAAAAAGAAATTAGAAAGAAATTCACCAAATTAATTGATAAAGTAAAAACTCCAAACTCATTCTTCAACACGAACAAAATAATCAAAGATACATCCATCTTTCTTAAAAACAATCCTCAATTAATCATTACAAGAGCAGATAAGGGAAACTCAACTGTTATATTGGACAAACTAGACTACATCACCAAGACTGATAATCTACTTGCAGACGAAACCACATATAAAATCACAAATAAAAATCCACTTAACAGACTACAAAAAGGCGTAAACCAAATTCTTACGAGATGGAAAAATCTTAAAATAATAGATGAAACCACACAGAAACATTTAAAAGCAGAAAACTGTAATTTAGCACGATTATACTGCCTTCCAAAAATTCACAAACATAACTATCCGCTACGTCCAATCGTATCTTCTATTAATAGTCCTACACATAAATTGGCCGAATTCATTCAAACTAAACTCTCAAAATTAATAGACACAACAAACTCACACGTTAAAGACAGTTCCTCATTTAAAAGATTGGTATCGAACATCTTTATACCCGATAACTACCAACTCATTTCCTTCGATGTCATCTCACTTTACACCAATGTACCTTTGGAATTAGTCATACAAAGCCTCCAAAAAAGATCAGATCTCTTCTCTGAAAAATTTCCACTAAACGAAGTAATAAGAACAATAGAATTCATAATGTTCTCAACCTACTTTACCTTTAACGACAAAATATATCAACAAATATTCGGCTTGCCAATGGGTTCACCGTTAGCCCCGATATTATCAAACATTGTAATGATCGACTTAGAAACCAACTGCTTAGAAAAACTGAAGTTCACGATACCAATCTACAAAAGATACGTAGACGATATTATTATGGCTCTGCCTACGGACAAAATAGATTCAACACTTAACATCTTTAACTCATACCACACTAAACTACAGTTCACAGTTGAAGTAGAAACAAACAACAAATTACCATTTCTAGACATCTTGCTAATCCACAAAAATAACTCAATAATCACAGACTGGTACAGAAAACCGACTTGGTCAGGTCGATTCATAAACTTCTTCTCTCACCACCCTCTTACGCAAAAAAAAGGAATTATCATGATGTTGGTAGACAGAGCGATAAAACTATCACACGCATCCTTCCACCAAAAAAACATTGAACTAATCAAAAACACAATGACACAAAACTGTTACCCAATCTCCTTCACAGAAAAAATAATAAACCAAAGGCTAAGATTAATTCATTCACAATCAAATAACGACAACGCATTCGACTCCTCCAGATTAATAAATTTACCCTATACTGAAAATATTCACCACCAACTAATCCGCCTTTTTCGACAATTCCATATAACACTAGTCACTAACAACCAACACAACATTCACTCCATCACCGGTTCCACAAAAGATAAAATAGATAACATGGATAAATCCAACGTAGTTTACCAAATCGATTGTAATGATTGTGATGCATTGTACATAGGACAAACAAAAAGATACCTAAAAACGAGAATCAACGAACACAAAAATAGTCTAAAACACACTAACACAATAAATACAGCGTTAGCAAAACATGGAATAGAACTAAAACACAATTTTAAATTTGACGACGTTAAAATTTTAAATAATGAAAAATGGCTCAAAAAGCGATTAATTCTGGAAATGATACAAATTAAAGCACACCCCAAAGCAATCAATTTTAGAACCGACATCGACAAACTAAGCAGCATATATAATTCAATAATATAATAATACTCAAAATAATAACGGGAAAACCTCAAATTACCATCCATCAATTGAAAATTCATTACCAAATCTAACAGTTATCAATTCATACCCGATCCAAAACCGGTTAACATAACCAGTCCGGCAAGAAAAATCACTAACGACAAACTTCCCCAACCATGAAAAACCACCCCCACTCTTCAATACTCAATCACACTACCCCATCAATATAAATACCTCCTCACTCGCCTAAATACTCAGTCGCTACTTAGCTCTCGAATCGCTATGTAATGAAAACTGTTAACTTTGATCAGAAATGAATCTTGGAAATTATCAAACATGAAATTCATAGGTGAATAACACATACACAAAATTCTCACAAGAAACATAAACTAAGCAATAAAATATCAAAATCCTCCCTCTCACAGACACCAAGGATCACAAAAAAATGACCTGTCTTTATACAATAAATTTATAATGAATATTATCCAAGATTCATTAAATGACCAAAAAAATTACCCGTACAAATTCAGGTCAGTCATGACACATAACATTTAAGCTTATAATGTAAAACATATCATACAAAATAAGACAAAAAAGAATGTAATTTTAGAAATAATAAATCTGAAGAGGATCCGAATTAGGATCGAAACGTTATACCAAAAAAAATTGTCCACTGTCATTTGGACCCACTGGCCGAATCGCAGCCGATTCTTCCTTCACTATTGTCTCTCTACGGCCGCATAACAAAATCACCACCACACGTTATTTAAATTCTATTTTCAGTAAAATCTTGAAAATTTTGTTTGTTTACGTAGAATTTTATATATTTTTTTTAATCGAAGAGGTCCCATAGAAAGAAAATCCAATTTTTTAGCTTAAAACAGCCAAAAAGACATTAACATATTTTTCCATATTTGTCGACAATTGTAATAGCGAGAATTGAGTAGATTCGATCATGTGTGTGGCGCGGTGCGTGGCAGTGAGATAGCCTAGGCTGCATTCGTCTTGAACGTTTTGAGTGCTGTGAGCGTCATATCCAGTAGCATTTCATATGCCGATGTATGGGTGAATCACGGTCGTACATACGGGTCTGGAAAGTCCCGTGGTGGGGGTACGTTGCTTATTGATACCAGATGTGTAGTTTATAAATTTGTCACTGTGATCGCTGCAATCTAAACTCTCTCTGGCGCAAGCACGGATGACGATGGGTGGGGGAAGTGAGATAGAGACAGCGCTATAGCCTAGCTTTTCAATAACTTGTTTTTAATATTATTGTAGACTATTATAACCCGCACTAAAACGCAAATGCTTATTTTCAAAAACCTCCGAATCCAAGCGGATCTGAAAAACATGAGGGATTTCCAGTTAATTGAACAACATGTCGAATATCGAGTGCAAAACATTATCATTTGGCACCCGGAAAACCGACACCTTCGCATCATTGGCTTTGCGGCCGGTATTGCAATAAGGAACAACGCACCGTCTTGACATTTTTGCCAAATTAAAAAAATCTTATGTTTTTATTAAATATAATTTGAATCACAACTGCAGCAAAACCAGCAAGACACAACGTATGAGAGCATAATATATGACACGGGGAATTTGAGGTTAAGCTCGAGAATACCCAGAAAGCGCATAGATCGCAGAGACGAGTAGTGACGAAATTACGAACTATTCTCGTGCTTCGATAAGCAAGGTACCCCCACCCTCGAAATTCGGCCGAGTTTACAGACCTGTATGTACGACCGTGGGGTGAATTCTGACACGGGCGCACTGCGCTTGAGCGCTGCATAATCTGGCGTACCTATTGATCAAATTGAATTTCGCGCGCCACAATGCCACGCCCGAAATTCATTTTGACCAATGGGTACGCCAGATTATGCAGCGCTCAAGCGCAGTCCGCCCGTTTCAGAATTCCCCCTATACTTGCTGTAAGCATGTAAATAAAGCCGGAGACACAATGACAAAAATAAGAAATAAGGAATAAAATCAGCCATCCGATTCGCGTAGTTTCTCTAAAGTGCGCGGCGATTGGCTGATTCTTATTCCTTATTGCTTATTCTTGTCATTGTGTCTCGGGCTTAAGCATTCAAGATAATGCAGCCAACATTTGCTTTCGTTTATTGATGATTTTTATCTGTCATCGTAATCACGGACGTTTTATTGTTTACTTAAATTATAATGTTAAAAAATATGGCATATGATTTTTTAAAGTGACAATTTGTGCAATTCGATCGAGTGTAGTGTGGTGTATTGTGTGGGGATGTTTTTTTTCATTAAGAAAATTGTATATTTCAGGAACATAAGGTTATGTGTCATATAATTTTTTTCTTTGCATAAAAGTAATAATAATATTTGAAAAAAAAATTTAATACATAGGAGTGTACTAATTATCAATCATTATATTTTAAAGAAAAATAACATTTTATCGAATAGTAAGAAATGTCTAAGATTTTTGTCCAATCAGTGTTTTTTTTCGCCAAAATTTCTAACGTTTGGCGAAAACGTTAAAAAGTTACAAATGAATAAAACAAAAATATTATAAATTCGATGTTAAAATTGTTTAAATCATTTTAAACTCTTGAAATAGTTGAAATGTATTAAAATAAAAGTACACGGTGAAAATTTAAAAAATTCGTTCACGCATCTTCGTGCATTGAGTGAAAAACTGAAAAAAAAAAGTTATTTTCGTTAAAACAAAATGGTTCAAAGAACTTTCAAGTCTCAAACTCTACAGGACACTTCTTTATGATCCTATAAAGAAACTCGATAAGTTACAAAAATAGTGGTTCACAGGTTGCGGAGATCTGACTCTGGACGGACACAAAAATGCCTTTTTGGTTCAAAGATGGCTGTTTTTTTATGAAATTTTCTATTCAACATCCTCTGAATGGATTCAGTCAAAAAAGGTTTCGAGTTTATAGTAAAACAAAACTGTGCTATGAATTTGGACCGGATCCGTTCATGGGTTGCTGAGTTATGAGTGCAGACGGATGGCTCAGGTGACGAAAAATCCAAAAATTGTTGTTTTTGTATAATATGCCAACATATGTTGGTATAAAGTTTGTATAGTTATTTTTTATAAGAGATAGGTTTTTGGAAGGCAATAGAAATAGTCACTCCTTACATATAGAGTGAGTGCCTAAAAACAACGCAATTAATGGAAATAAATGACGACAATTCGCAAACATTAATCATGTTAACAAAAATTTGTATTCCAATACTCCTGTTTCCCAAGAATTTAAAGATGAAAAAATAATTGTTAGCTTAAAATGAAAAAATGATGAAAATGGTTGTCTCAACGTTATTAACTATTAACGGTTGCATGCACGAAAGAAAATGAAGCGTTCAAAAACAATCGTCATTTCAATAGTAGAAAATTTTTTTATAAATACGTTTCCATTGAAAATATTACATTAATCATAATATGTAATCTATGAGATTTTTGCAGTAACAATTTTTAAAAAGTTTAATGTTCTATTATTTCATGTGAAAATGCCGTGTTAATATTTCATCCAATCGTCAAGATCGTATATATATATAAGTAACGCAAAACAAAGAGGGAAACATCCTATGCCTAACGAGATCGTGCCAGTTGAAGATCGAAATCCTTTCGCGTCGCTCGAGGTTTTATCCTCGGCGAGTTTTACTGGAAGAGTTCTCGGACGTTTCAATCCTCATAAGATCGATCCGACGTACTCGAGACACCCAATAACTTGCGATAGGATGGAAACCTTGTCCAATAACTATTTACTCGCTCGCGATACGATCCCCAAAAATAAATGTCTACTCGACTCGCGAGGAGAGGGAAACTACCTGAGTCCCTTTGCGCTCCCTCTCCGGTTCGCTCGTCCCGGTATACCATAAAACTCCTCTCGCGATACGAGCTACCCTTCGTATACCTGCAATGTGCTCGCTCAAGTATTAAATCCCCAATCAAGCAAAACGTTTCGCTCGCAACACTTGCTTAATTTTGACCTTGACGATTACGGTTACATTCGAAAATTCGATAATGATCATTACACATTATGTGTCAGAAACCCATGAGCAAACTATTCAACAGTAAAATATACTCGTACTAATAATCTGTATTTTCACAAGATAAGTGGGTATAATAATTTTCTACCTTGTCTCGTGGAAATCCTGCAGCACCTTATTTTTCTGCCCTTCATGCCAAGTTTTTTGGTTTGGTTTGGTCATTAATAACTTACGCACACCAAGTTTTCGGCTTGGCTTGTTCGATTTGTTTTGTTTTTTGCAATTTCAAAATTTTAATTTTTCGGATATTTGGATTTTAGAATTTACAATTTTTGAGATTTTTTAAATTTTTTAACACTTGGCGTCCTTTTTTTAATTTTTGGATAAGTTTACTTTGTAGAGCTCCATTCCCTCTGGCCACAGTTCCTCGAACGTTTTGTTGCTCATCAGTGAATGCTCTACTCCAGAGTCAATTTCCATTGTGAATGAAAGTTCATCTTCTAATTGTACAATTTGGTTCCAATCCGATGTCCGTTGATCCTTACTACTTATATTAAATAAGTAGCTTGTGTACGAATGTTGGTCCTCATCCCTTGATTCTTCCGTCCAGTGACATTTTACCGTATTTTCCGCCTCTTTGTTTTCAGCTCTCTGTAATTTCGACGCTGTCCTTTATTTTTCCCCCTCGCGTTCCTTTCCAAAACATACTTTCTCCAAGTGTCCCGTCCTTTCACAAAAATTATACGTAGTATTAATGTGCTTACATGATGTCGGTGTATGTTCGCCACCACATCTGAAACATTTTTTTTCCATTTTGCTTCTTGGATGGTTGGGATTCAATTTTGTTACGTTAGATCTTTTTCCGTCAACAAACGCTGTCGCAGTTTTTCATCGTGTTACCGCAGATTAGTCCGTCAACTAACATCACTTCCAGGTTAGGAAACTCACAATGTTTACTGAGTCTACGTAACTCTGCGATATATTCTGTCAGCAGCTCATTGTATGTAAGCTCCTTGTATGTGAGCTCTTTCGGCTTCCTCAGCGTTGCGAGTGAACGTAGCGTACTGTAGGTAGTCTTTCCGCCCGCCGAGAGAAGGATGGCTTTCCTTCTAACTTCATCCGTGATGCCATTAGCTTCGAATTAAAACTCAAATTGCTCGTGGTAAATCTCCCACGACGCTCCCGATTCCGGTATGAATTCTGATATTGTTCCGATTGTTCCGACAAATTGTATCGTCTCCGTCATTGTACTTTCGTTATTCCTACTATCCTCGTCGCCAACTGTTATAACTCAGTATTGCTTTTATTAAAAATACATAAAGAACTTAAAAACTAATGCTTGACTGTAAGATGCACAAGATGTCTGCTCGACGGTGTGAGCCTAACTGGCGAGAGACAAGCCAAATCGCACGCTCTTCACGTGATGCCGTGCTCAGTGGCGCTACCGTGTCGGTATATAACAACTGTGTTCTTTTCAATGACCAGTACTGCGACAAAATTTAATTCTGTCAGTACAGAAATTAAATTCGTCGCAAAATGTTTCCTTATCTGGAGCAAGTTGATATGATGTTAATTTACGGAAAATGTTGCAAAAATGCAATGTAAGCGGCAACTGTGTATGCTGAGCGTTATCCGGATCATCGTCCGCCTTCGCGTTACACATTTACCAATGTGTGCAATAAACTTAGGGAAACTGGTAGTTTAAAGTGTCGTAGTCGAGAGCGTTCAAAACCAGCAACTAATGAAGTGACTGAAACTGGGGTCCTGGCAAGGGTTGCTCATAATCCTCTCGTTGCTTCGCGACAAATTGAACGAGAGTCTAGTATGAGTCAACGAAGTGTACTCCGTATCTTGCATCGACATGAGTTTCATCCGTATCATGTCAGTCTGCATCAAGGATTAAATGGGATGGATTTTATAAATCGCGTACACTTTTGTGAATGGGTCGTACGTTAAGCCCAGAACGATGGCTTGTTTTTGAATACCGTGCTTTTTACAGACGAGGCTACATTTACAAATCATGGGCATGTGAACTTGCACAACATGCATTTATGGGCAACAGAAAATCCATATTGGCGACGGCAGGTTGAACATCAGAGACGGTGGTCGTTGAATTTATGGTGTGGTATGATTAGCGATAAAATTATTGGTCCTTATTTCATTGATGGACATTTAAATGGGAACTCTTATGCCAATTTCCTGGAAAATCAATTACGACCTTTGTTAGGAGATCTGCGATTGAGCACACGACGCACGATGTGGTTCCAGCATGATGGATGCCCAACTCATTTTTCTTTGGTCGCAAGAAATGAACTTAACAAAAAATTTGCCAATCGTGGGATTGCGCGTGAGGGTCATGTAGTTTGGCTGGCTCGTTCGCCAGACTTGACACCACTGGACTTTGTTATGGGGGACTTCAAAAGATATGGTGTACAAAGAATGCCGACTACTGTGCAAGATATGCGAGACAGAATAATTAGAGCCTGCTCGTTAATACAGACTGATTTTATTAATAGGGCCATACAATCATTGCGAATCAGAGTGCAAGCATGCATTGAAAGTGGTCGCTATCACTTTGACCACCTTTTATAAGAGTTAGTGGTTGCACCGTTTTTTCAATCGATTTAAGGCTGAAAACATTGAAATTTCCAATTGATTAATTTTCTATGCTAAATTTTTATCGATCATGACAAAATTTGTTGTGTAAACTTATTCACAGTTCCTCGATGAAATCACGAAGAAAAAAATCGTAGATCCATTTGATTAAATGGAGGTGACCTTAAAATGTTCGAAGCGCCTTCACCTAGATGAACCTCGTAGCCACCACTTGATGACCCCCTACGAACCATGCAACTTTTGTAGGAAAAATTTTCACCTAAGTCTGGCAAGGAAGAAAATATTTCTACTGCTAATAGGTAATGCCTCACCCTGTATCTAGAAAATCCTATATATAATGCTATATATATAGATATGCTGCATATATGTAGCTAATGCTATATTTAAAGAAATCGAAGCTTGAAGGACCCCCTTAATATTAATTGAGACCTGAAATAACGATAACTCTAATATACATCTTATAAATACATATATATGAATATAAAGAACATTCGAATCTCGAATGACCACCCTAATATAAATTCAGACCCAAAATGACGACCACCCTAATGTATATCTTATAAATATGTATATAAATATTTAGACATCAAACCGCGAATGACCACCCAAATGTAAGTTGATACTTAAAATAACGACCACCCTAATATACATCGTCTAAGTCCATATATAAATTTAAAGAAAATTCAAATCCCGAACAATGACCACTCTAATGTAAATTCCGACCTGAAATAACGACCACTATAATCTATATCATATAAATACGTATCTAAATATTTGAAGAAATCGAATCTCATATGACCACTCCAATATAAATTGAGACCTGAAATAGCGGGCACTCTAATATACATCTTATAAATATATATATGAGGCAATCCACGTCATTTTGCTCGGCCCTGACTGACCATTTTTTTCATTTTTTCTTATAAAATAGTATACCATGCAGGGAGTATTTTGACCAATTAATAAACTTTTATCTTATGTATTTCAGAAGTTACAATTTTTCGAGAAATCTGGCTTTCAGAAATTTCGGAAACTTTCTAGCGCCGATACCTCTTAAATTAACCGATATATCAAACAATGTTTAGATATCGATTTTTTTCATACTAGTCCACACTTTCATAAAAAGAAGGGAACAAATGTTTACATCATCGTTATGAACAATTTTTCAGCGTGTAAAGTGAAAATTATTTTTTTTAAAGATGATCATTTTTAATTTTTTTCAAAAATTTCTCTACAATAATATGCTGAATTATATTAATTTTAACGCTAGTCCCATCGTGGGCCCATTTTACCTTCTATTAAAAAAAAAATCAATTTTTTTTCACGAAAATTCTGAGTGTTTCGTATGAATTACTATAATAATCTTTGTTACTAATAATATACGTAAGTAATAATTATTGTACTTATTTACAATTAGTAATTATAGTGATAATTTTACAATTAGTAGCCTGATCTAATATGTTGAAAAATTATTTTTCCATTACTTTCCTATAGAAGAAACGTATGCTTTATAGGAGAATAGGTGAATGAAACACTTGCATATTTTTCATTTTGAGAGTGTTATACACTAGAGTCCCAGTGTAACGAACAGAATGGAGGGTTTATGGCCCCATTCTGTTCGTCACGGAATGATACTGCGCCATTCATAACCGTTCCCAGTATTACGAACAAATCATCTCGCCGGCCGCAAGATTTGTTCGTTATACTGGTTACCGCTATACTGAGACTCTAGTGTAGATATGTATACTCTCACTCGTTCAAAAAGTTTACACAATTGAGACTGATCAGATTTCGGAAAATCTTTTACTCTTAAGGCAACATCATTATCAAGCACAACACAGTGCAATTTTTGGGTACCCGTTATGGTTTTCACCCGTTTATACCGGTTGCTTAGTTTTTGTGCTACACATTTTGATATCTGATCAGTCTCGATGGTGTCAACTTTTTAAATGAGTGAGAAAATAAATATCTATAACTCTCTCAAGATAAAAAAAAATATGTGAGTGTTTCATTCATGTATTCTCCTGTAATGCATGCATTTTTTCGATAGGAAAGTAATGGAAAAATAATTCTTCGTCAGATTAGATCGGGCTACTAATCGTAAAATTATCACTATAATTACTAATTCTAAATAAGTACAATAATTATTACTTACGAGTATTATTAATAATAAAAATTATTATAGTAATTCACACGAAAAACTCAAACGTTCGTGAAAAAAATTGAATTTTTTTTTAAATAGAAGGGAAAATGGGCCCATGGTGGGACTAGAGTTATGTTTGTTTGTTTGTGAGAATTGTCCGGGCACTCAGTCCTAGTGGACCATTGTGCCCGGGCCCTTTGCTGGGCAAGCTTATTGGCCTGTCGGACCCATACCCTACTAAAAAAGATTCTGTAAAATAGTACGTGAAGAAACACATAATAAATTACATAATAAATTTTATAAAGTTATGATTGGATTCCACATAAACTTTATTACGTGAGTTATCATGTATTTTTTTATAACATTCGTTTTATAATTTGTTACAATTGAAATGTTACGTACTTTATTACGTAAATTAACACACAATTCATTTTGAACTGATAACGAGTTTCAAATTTATACTAAATAACGAACTGATTGTGAGACAGGGCAGGAAAACAGACATTCGATACATTAAAAAATCATTGATGTTTTGGGAAGAGTATTTATTTAAAATCGTTACCAAATTTGTACTGTTAGATGTAAGTGATGGACAATCTATCATACATTACAATTCTTATATATTTTCATATTACTGTTTCATAATAATGAGCATAGAGGGAAATAAATAACAACCATTAAATGGTACAGCCTTTCCGCTTTATCGAAATTGCAATTTAGCTAGCTTTTTATAAAACTAAATATAAACTAGATTGACTCAGTTGTTATGCAAAAAGTAGAACAAAAAAATATGCTTTTTTTAAATCTTCTATAACAGCCTTCACGTATCATACTAATTATCACAATAGCGATATCACATTTCATGAGAATAAAATAAAATAAACAGTTTACCGAAGGGTTTTCTCTCCTTCACGAATGAAATGTAATTATACTGGACTAAGTTATGACACTGGATTGAATAAAGCTTGTTAAAAAAAAAAAAATAGTAAAACACATCAATATTAATTTCTTGCACATTTCTTTCTAACAGAATACGTATCATAACTTTTAATACGAGATCAATATTGTATTCAATGAAAGTAAAATGAAATTAATGATAATCATTGAATTGCAATCGCATTGATTTTTTTAACATGAAATGCAAGAAGTGCATATCTTTTTTAAAGGTGCTAGTCTATTTTAGAAAGGGGAAAGAAAAGCAAATTTTTAATATTCATTTTCTCAGCTCCCCTATCAGATATTACTATAAAACTGTTATTACGAAATTGTTTCATCCTTCGAAAGTACAAAACAAAAATGTATTTTTTATTTCGATTCTTTGAATAATTTATGGAAGTCACCAAAGTCAAAAATGTCTTGTCCCATAGCCGACAGTTTATCTCAGGATTGGCAAGTCTGAAAGTCCTAAGATAAACTGTCGGCTATGGGACAAGACATTTTTGACTTTGGTGACTTCCATAAATTATTCAAAAAATCAAAATAAAAAATACATTTTTGTTTTGTACTTTCGAAGGATGAAACAATGTTGTGATAACAGTTTTATAGTCATATCTGATAAAAAAGCTGAGAAAAAAATTTGCTTTCTTTTACCCTTTTAAAGTAGACTAGTACCTAAAGGTAGGTGTTTAGTCTAAAGAGCGAAAAAACAAGCTTATTTTCGAAAACGTTTTTCTCAGCTTCTTTATATATTGTGACGTGACTTTTCTTAACGCATGAAAAGCCGACTCTTCGGGTCACAAAACAGCTCACGAGATCGCTCAAGGATTGGGCGCCAGCTATCGCAATAAATTACGATAGCAAATTTATATTTCCTTGAGTTCTCTCGTGAGTTCAACAATTTCGCCTGGCTAGCTGCCCTTGAGGATGGTAGAGGGGCGCGGTTAGGGATCGTTGGAAATTCTACAATAAATATTCTTTGCAGCAAGTTCGGGAAACACAACACTTACTTTTATTTATTTAATTTATCGTTATTTCGGCTCGCAGAAGGCGAGACGACATCAAAATGCAAAAAAAAATCAAAATTTTCCCTTTTTCTCACACAATCCTTACTCACTATTAACAAGCTTTTTCCCGTTCGCTTCTATACAATTTAAACAACATATACTATTCGCTGGATCTCAGTTTCGCTTTCTTTAATGCTCGAATAACTAATTCCTCTCGGCCTCGTGGCGATATCGCGCCTCATACTCAAAATTGCCGATATTTCAACGGTTTTCTCCGTTTCCACGCACTGGCACAAAATGGCCGTTACTTCTCGTGAACACGTTTTCTTTTGACCGAGAGATCTGAACAAATTAATCTAATTAACCTAAGGACTCTCGCTTTCGTACGAGTGAAACTTGAATCCCTCTCGGCGATTCTATTAATTTAATACGCGAACGGTAACTCGCGAAGGATTTTACTCGCGGACAAGACTCTAATTTGGCCGCGCGTGTTAACTCGTCGTCGAGACAATATTGCTTCGTTTTGGAACACTTTTACCTTCGAAAATGCCTCTACTCGCGATTTTCCTCAATTCCACAACCAAAACGAGCAAAACGACGTTCTTACCGGTTTGTTTTCAGCGGAATGGTCCCGTAATGCAGCGGGAACCCAATCTTTGATATATTCGGCAGACGCGCTTCTCTTGCTCGGTACTCGATAACGGCGCGATTCCAACGTCCTTCCCCGTTCGGCACGGCGGCTCAAGTCCTCGAGAGAACTTTCGTGATCGCCCTCGTAAGCTCCGATTTCTACCCCCACCCTTATGCGATTCGAGTTGAATGTTAGCGCGACTTGGTAATCGATTGCGCGATTGATTCGAGGCGGCGGATAGATCGATGGAGTGAGCGATAGAACGAGAGCGCGATCGATTCTCTCTCCCAAATTACGGACGAATGACGATAATAATAATGTTTCTCTCAAGCTGTGCGATACGACGCACAACCACGCGACGACGTTGAATTTGGCGCTCTCTCAGCGATGATGCCGAGAGCGACAACGATGGATGATGTTGGTGGCTTTCGTCGATGATGACGTTATGGCTCACGTACGTGGGCTACGTTGCTCATGGTGTTAGTGGCGAGAGCATCGAATATTGCTCTCGCTGGCCCTTCTCGTTCTCGGTTGAACTGTTGCGCAGACGATGGTGTTCTCGATGCTGTCATCGTGTCGGTAACGGCGGGGACCGCCGTTTTGCTCAAGAGAATTTTTCGGAAATACAAAATTAAATTAATATCTAACGACAAGTTAACAATTTGGCCCTGATTGTATCGTTCGAGAGGGACTCGGCCTGGGAGCGAGGTTGTACCTCGCGCGTTATCGAGTTCCTTTGTGACTCGCAAAAATACGACGTCACAACACCTCCCCCCCTATGACAAGGCCGACCCGGCCGTATAAGACCGAAGCTTCGCTCGTGTGGACATTTGGGCAACGAAATTGAATACGAGAAAAAACGTAATTTTTTCGTCGCGACAACGAGTTTCCGCACGAACGATACCAACAGAGCTGTTTCATTTTTGGTATAGCAAATAATTAAAGCACTTAAGTAAAGCATGGTTTAAATAAACGACGAGCGAGATTCAAATTTAATCCTAAACAAACATGCAACATAGATTACAGCGAGACTATACCTGGATTTCCCACGCGCGAAGGGGTCATTAACGGAGCGGGAACAATTATAGGACGCCGTACGAGTTTCGAGTTACGTTTGTCTTTTATTATTACAGTCGTGAAGACAGATCAAAAGGAAAAAAAAAGAAACAACCAAGGAGAGCTTGTCCGGGGTCGTTGCAGGGGTCGTCGTAGGGGTCCGAATCTATTGCTGGCGGGAGCGTTCTTGTCGCTCGCGCTGCACTGCAACGCAGCCGAGACTCCTCCAATACTCTCCGCAATTCGGGCAGGTTTTTATGGTGTGCCCCGGCTCTCCGCACTGGAAGCAGCTCTGCCCGCGTATTTGCGGCGGTCTTGGGCAATTCGACCGCTTATGTCCGTGACCTCGACAGTTCCAACATCCAGGCCTCACCGGGCGGGTCGGTACGGGAAGCGGTTGTTTTGGCTGCTCCCTTGGCTTTGGTATTTCCGTTTTTCTCGGTTGCGGTAGCGATGACGTTGTGCCCGTTGGTGGCAGAGCGGGTTTTGGCGCAACCGGGGTCACGGGAGCTTGGTGGAACGGTGCCGCCCCTATGTGTTCCCGGACCTGGTTTTCGGTCCACTGTTCGCGGTACCAGCGACGGCACTCGGCCAAATGGTGCTTCCATAGCGTCACGCGGTCCCTGGTGCCGCATTCCCGGCGTGCTACCTCTAGCCAGAGGCGAAATAGCTCTCTGGCCTGGCGCATCCATGGCCCATGGCCCTCGTCCTCGTCTTCGGGAAGTCCCTCGTACCAGCTTAAAGTGAAGGGGCAGATTAATCCTCTCGCACCGAATCCTCGGGTTCGGCTATGGTCTCGTCTCGCGCGGTATCGTCACCTCCCGGCTCGTCAGCGAGAGCGGGTGGAAGATACGATTTTAAATCTTCTATCGATACTTTTATCGCGCGGCCCCCGAGAACGTCCTGAACCTCGTATACTACGGGGGAGAGTACTTTTGCGATACGAAAAGGCCCGTGGTATTTTGTCGCGAGTTTCGCGGCGACGTTTTGCGCGGCTGACGACAAAATTCTTTGTCTTTTCAAGACGAGATCTCCGACTTGGAAAACGCGATCACGGCGGTGACGGTTATATTGAGCCGCTTGTCGTTGATGCGCTTCCTCGAGATCGTGAGTGACCTTCTCGTGCAACTTCGCTAGTTCTCGTACGCGTTCTGACCATTCTTCGGGTCGCAACAGGACGATTTCGCGATCCCCCTCCTCGCGTTGACGGTAAAAATTATGCGGCTTAGGCTCGCGCCCGAAGTTTAAGTACGCGGGAGTGCTACGAATGGACGTATGATACGCCGTGTTATACGCGAAACGAAATTCTGCGAGATGAGTATCCCACGCTCGATGATCGCCTTCGAGAAACGATACGATCATTGTTTTTAATACACGATTAACGCGTTCCACCGGATTCGCCTGCGGATGGTAAGGTGGTGTTGTCGTATGGAAAATTCCTCGCTCGGCGGCGAGAGCCTGAATACTACGGTTATTAAATTCGGTACCGTTATCCGTGAGCAAGACCTGCGGGGTGCCCCAGCGAGAGAAGACCAATTCTTCTAACGCCTCGGAGATCTTTTTGCCGTTTGCTTTACGCAACGGACAACATTCGACCCACTTTGTGAACAAGTCCTGTATCACGAGAACGTACGCATGGCCAGATCGACTTGGCGGAAAAGGTCCCATAATATCCGCAGCGATTACAGTCCATGGCTCTTCGACGACTCGACGACCCATGAGACCGAGGGGCGGTAACTGTTCGACCTTTGCGCGTTGACAGACTCCACAATGGCGAACATGACGAGAAACGTCGCGAAACATGCGTGGCCAGAAATACGAGTGAAATACTCGCTCGTACATTTTTTGTATACCGAGATGCCCCGCTTGTGTTTCGTCGTGACACTCGCGTAAGATTTCTGCGCGAGCGTAACGCGGTACGACCATTTTCCATTCGGAATTATCGCCGACTGGAAGGGCGTGACGCGTGGTGCGTCGATAAACATAAAGACGATTATCCCTGATTTTCCAATAAGGAAATCTCTCGGGGTGCGCGACGATCGCCGTAAGCTTTTTCGCGTACCAGGGATCACGTTCGGGGTCAATTGGTTCGCGCGCGACGCCAGGATTACCGTTATCGTTGGGAACGATCACGAAATTATATTCTGGGAGTGTTTCCAGTGGTTTTGCAGCCGTGGGTGGTAAAAATTCGAACATTCGAGAGAGTGCATCGGGAACGTGGTTTAGCGCACCCTTGCGATACACGATCTCGAAGTCGTACTGTGCAAGTTGCAAGGCCCATCGAGCTAAACGACCCGAAGGTTCCTTGAGCGTTTGCAACCACCTGAGACTGTGATGATCAGTGATTACCGTGAAGCGGTAACCTTCAAGATAAGCCCGGAATTTCTTAATCGCCCATAAAATGGCGAGACACTCTTGTTCGGTGGTCGAATAATTTCGTTCTGGCGGCGAGAGTGTTCGACTCGCGTACGCAATCGGATGCTCTGCACCGTTGATTTCTTGCGTTAATACCGCGCCGATGCCGGTCATGCTCGCGTCTGTTTGCAGCACGAATTTGGCCTTGAAATCGGGGCACGCGAGGGTTGGAGGGTTCGCGAGAGCTTCTTTCAAAGAGTCGAAAGCTTTTTGTTGCTCCGGTCCCCATTTCCAAACTTGATTCTTTTTCGAGAGTCGCGTGAGCGGCTCTGCGATCTCGGCAAAGTGCGGAATAAATCGACGATACCACGATGCCATTCCCAAGAATCGTCGCAACGGTTTTAATTTTTCCGGCCGCGGAAATGCTTTAATCGGTTCGGTTTTCGCGGGATCTACCTGCAAACCGTCTCGATTCACGAGGAATCCGAGATATCTCACCTCAGAGCAGCAAAATTCGCATTTCTCGGGGTTGATGCGTAAGCCAGCAGCGACGATACGATCAAAAACCCGTTTGAGCAGGGTTAAATGCTCATCGAAGTCCTCGGTGACAATAATAATGTCATCGAGATATGCGAATGCGTGAGGTTCCATTTCCGGACCAATCACACGATCTAAGAGTCGTTGAAACGTCGCGGGAGCGCCCGTGAGTCCGTACGGCATTCTTTTGAATTGAAATAACCCCCTATAGGGTACCGTAAACGCGGTTATCTCTTTGGACGACTCCTCGAGACGAATCTGATGGAAAGCTTGACTTAAGTCGATCGTGGAAATGTATTTTGCGGAACGCAAGCGATCGAGAATTTGTGTCATGTACGGTAACGGGTACGCATCCTTTTTCGAGACCTCGTTAACTTTCCGGAAATCTAAACAAAATCGAAACGTCCCGTTCGGTTTTTTAATCATCACGATCGGGCTCGACCAATCGCTGTTCGAAGGTTCAATAACGTCTGCCTCAAGCATACGATCGACTTCGTCATCGATTGCCTCGCGTATGATCGGAGTGACCGGATAATAACGCTGTTTTATCGATCGATTAGTACCAACATCGATTCGGTGTTCGATTAAATTTGTTAACCCGGGAGCATTTTTAAGAATCTCGAGCTCTTTTTCCAAAAATTTCGCGAGGCGCGTACTCTCGTTTCGACCGAGTTCCGAAATACCGAGCGATAAGTTTGCGTGTTCGACACTGTCACGGGAGGCGAAATTAAATGTATTCGTCGGGTCATCGCTGAAATACCACACGCGTCGATGGTGGTCGATAACAATTTTAAATATTTCCAGCGCGTCTAATCCGAGCAATAATGGAACCGGCAACGATGGGAGGATCCTCGCGGAGATCATTTCTTCGCGATTTTCAAGTTTCATCGGGAGCTCCATCTTTTCGTCGCACGTAATTGTTTCACCGTTTGCGATCGTAGTCGGTTTTCGCGGCATTGATTTACGAGAAAATCCTAAACGAGAAGCTAGTAGCAGCCCGTCTTGTCCGATAAAGGTACTTGTCGAACCGTTGTCGAACATGGCCGGTAACGTTTTTCCCAAGATATTTATTTTAATAATTAATACCGGCCGCGCACGAGAACTGTAGAGCGGGGTGCAAAAATATTCCATTGGGTCTAGTGGAAGCGAAATATTTTTGTCGAGGGCCCGTACGGTCAACGCAGGAGTCTGTTCGGCCCTTATTGGCGACTCCCGTCGTCGTTTCCCGCATAACGTTTTCGCGGTGCCAAGCAACCTTTCGCGATGTGCCCCTCTTGGCCACAGTTGAAGCAGGCGCGAGGCTGTCGACGATCGGGATATTGCCGATCTTCAGTCGGTGCGTTGCGAGACGTCATCGACTGACGAAACGGATTCGTCGACTCGTGAGCCTTGTCCGGAACGTCAATCGGACTTTTATCACGGCGGTCGGATCTTTCGAAGTGGACGCGCACGTCGGACGGGCTTTTATCACGTGCCGGGTATGGTGAACCGGAGCGCGGCGGGAAACGCGAATAATTCGATCGATTCGAATTTTCTCTCCGCGGTGAGTTTCGCGAATCGTTGTGTTTATTCACCGGTCGGTTATTCTCCGGCGTTGCGCGCCGCTCCGGGAGTTTATCGGAGCACGCGCACGCGTGTTCCTCTGACGCCAACTCGTCCCACTCGAGAAACGTCGCGAAATTCGGGTTCCGATCTGGGCGCGTTTTATACGGGTCGCGATACGCGAGGGTCGGGAATCTCGAATTCGCGGGCGACGGTGGTTCGCGATTTTGTTTCGCACCATGTTCGTCCCACTCGATTTCGCGCGCGAGTTTTTCAAACTCACCGAACGTGGTCGCGTCACGGCGTCTGATAGCGCGGCGCAAGTACGGTAACATATTTCGCCACGCGTATTGCAATTGTTCCTCGAGGCTCATGGGAGGCTCGACACGATCGAAAAGCGCACGTAGACACGTGAGGAAAACCGAAAAACGTTCGTGTTTGCCTTGCACGCGGGCAAAGATTTCTTCGCGTAGTGAGAATTGATAATCGGGATCGCCGAATCGATCCCTCCATGCAGACTCTAGGTCGCGGAAAGTCACGAAAGAATTTCGGTGCGTCCGATACCACCAAAGCGCGTTATCGAAAAGAAAGAGGGGGAGACAGTCAAGAAGTTCGCTGTCATTTACCGGGAGCATTCTCCGGCCCTCTTTAATACGGAGCAAAAATCCCTCTCCGTCTTCGCCGATCACGCCCGAAAATTTTAAACCCCATTTGCGCATCATTTCGTACGCTGAACGCATCGCGGCGGATGGGTCATATGAATCCCGGCGGGAACGCGGCGACGAGTGATGCTCAGGATCCCCTGTCATTCCCGGATGAAAATTTTCGAAATTATTATGATTATTCTCGGTCGAACGCGGATTTTCAACGCGTGCGCGGTGCAACGGTATCGTCGGCGTCGTGCGCGCCGATGACTGACGCGGTATAGCACCTCCCCCCTCCGCTCGACGATACTCGGTAGAGGTGGCAAAATTCGCGGCACCTGTCACTCGCGGAACTTGATTAATGTTTGGCAACGAATAATTATTAGCCTCGTCGCGAAAGGGGTTCGTTCGATTCAATAACGCGGCAAGCTGTTCGCGGCCACGAGCTTGTGAATCTACTCCCTCGCGAATTGAATCCAGCAATCGATCGCGCATCTCACTGACCATCCCGCTATCGCGTAAACCTCGATCCGTCAATTCTTTTCTCAGCTGGCTCGGAGAGAGCGCAGCTACGCGTTCACGGGCATTTGGCGGTGTACGATGCATGTCGATTAATTCTTTATAATTCACGCGAGAAATTCAGTTATGACGCGTGAGACTATACTCGAGGTACGTACGCGCGAGAGAATTCACTTGAGTCGCGAAGCACGAAGTTGCGCGGAGCGAGTCGAAGAAATACGAACACTCGAACGTGCGAGAGCCTGTCACGCACACTAACGCGCGGCTCACGGACGAGAATCACGGACACGCGCACACACTCTCGCGAACTCGTGGGCTACCGGCACGACGCACGTGGGGAAAACGACGACGCGACGAGACGAGATTTCTTTTTTTTTTCCGATGCACTTTTCGATGTTTTTCAGGGTTTTCTTTTTTTTTCTCAGTTATAATGCGGACGACGTGAGAGTAATTGCTCTCGAAATTGACAATATTATCCGAAGCAATAAATATCGGAGAAGAAAAAAAAATCGGGTGAATCACAATATCGGTGACAATCACAAAGAAATATATTTCGCTATAAAGCGCATGCACCGTCTTGCGCGAGAGAGAAAGAACGAAAATAAATAGAATGATTGAACGAGTTGGAAAAAAAATTAATTCGTTAACCAAAACACAAATTCAATAAATTAGAATAAATAATCCATGATTGCGTTCTATTAAAATTATTCACAGCGCGATGTATCTCGAGAGAAGCTCGAGATCTTTGTCTCGCGTACTCGACAATAACGACGATAACGTAAATCACTGAGTTTAATTCCCGCAACTACACTTCTCTCTCGAGCAAGACACAAGTTCAAATCACAAAATCACTTTATCCGATTTTTAGCCACAATTACCTTAGCGACTGGGGAACTCGGAGAGATCCTGCCATTTTCAACCTGATCTCTTTCTTGAACGGTAACGATGGCGTGAACGAATTATAAGACGATGTGTCCAGCCAGCGAGATCTACGTAAACTGAGGCTCTCTCGCTGCCCGCACACACGCGCACAAAGGACGAATCACATACACGGACGGACACACTACTACCACTGTCGCGCGACGCACGACCAAAACAAAGCGCGAGAGAAAAAAACTTTATGGCTCGACTACGACGCCTTTCCGAGCATTCGCAAATATATTCTCGGGAATATTCGACAAAATTTTATTTCAGATATCTACTCTTTCTATCTCTTCCTCCTTCGTTCTCGAATATTCTGCAATTCTCTCTTTCCAGCTCGAAAATTTTTCTCTTTTCACGACGCTTTCGATTCTTCCTATTTTCTCTTAACTTTTTATCTTCTTACTTTACTTTTACCAAAATTTTTACTTAAACAAAAAAATTTTATGCGAAACGAGATCAAACGAGATACTAAAAATTTTAATTAAATCCGAAAAATGTATTAATGGAATTTTTCGCTTTTCTCAACGGCCCAGCCCCACGTTGGGCGCCAAATTTGTGACGTGACTTTTCTTAACGCATAAAAAGTTGACTCTTCGTGTCACAAAACAGCTCACGAGATCACTCAAGGATTGGGCGCCAGTTATCGCAATAAATTACGATAGCAAAATTTATATTTCCTTGAGCTTTCTCGCGAGTTCTTTCTTTGCCTGGCTAGCTGCCCTTGAGGATGGTAGAGGGGCGCGGTTAGGGATCGTTGGAAATTCTACAATAATTACTCTTTGCAGCAAGTTTCGGGAAACACAATAATTACTTTTATTTACCTGAATTCATACGTCGTCTCGCAGAAGGCGAGACGAAAACGAAAATTAAAATGCAAAATTATCAAATTCACAATATCAAAATTTTCCCTTTTTCTCACACAATCCTTACTCACTATTAACAAGCTTTTTCCCGTTCGCTTCTATACAATTTAAACAACATATACTATTCGCTGGATCTCAGTTTCGCTTTCTTTAATGCTCGAATAACTAATTCCTCTCGGCCTCGTGGCGATATCGCGCCTCATACTCAAAATTGCCGATATTTCAACGGTTTTCTCCGTTTCCACGCACTGGCACAAAATGGCCGTTACTTCTCGTGAACACGTTTTCTTTTGACCGAGAGATCTGAACAAATTAATCTAATTAACCTAAGGACTCTCGCTTTCGTACGAGTGAAACTTGAATCCCTCTCGGCGATTCTATTAATTTAATACGCGAACGGTAACTCGCGAAGGATTTTACTCGCGGACAAGACTCTAATTTGGCCGCGCGTGTTAACTCGTCGTCGAGACAATATTGCTTCGTTTTGGAACACTTTTACCTTCGAAAATGCCTCTACTCGCGATTTTCCTCAATTCCACAACCAAAACGAGCAAAACGACGTTCTTACCGGTTTGTTTTCAGCGGAATGGTCCCGTAATGCAGCGGGAACCCAATCTTTGATATATTCGGCAGACGCGCTTCTCTTGCTCGGTACTCGATAACGGCGCGATTCCAACGTCCTTCCCCGTTCGGCACGGCGGCTCAAGTCCTCGAGAGAACTTTCGTGATCGCCCTCGTAAGCTCCGATTTCTACCCCCACCCTTATGCGATTCGAGTTGAATGTTAGCGCGACTTGGTAATCGATTGCGCGATTGATTCGAGGCGGCGGATAGATCGATGGAGTGAGCGATAGAACGAGAGCGCGATCGATTCTCTCTCCCAAATTACGGACGAATGACGATAATAATAATGTTTCTCTCAAGCTGTGCGATACGACGCACAACCACGCGACGACGTTGAATTTGGCGCTCTCTCAGCGATGATGCCGAGAGCGACAACGATGGATGATGTTGGTGGCTTTCGTCGATGATGACGTTATGGCTCACGTACGTGGGCTACGTTGCTCATGGTGTTAGTGGCGAGAGCATCGAATATTGCTCTCGCTGGCCCTTCTCGTTCTCGGTTGAACTGTTGCGCAGACGATGGTGTTCTCGATGCTGTCATCGTGTCGGTAACGGCGGGGACCGCCGTTTTGCTCAAGAGAATTTTTCGGAAATACAAAATTAAATTAATATCTAACGACAAGTTAACAATTTGGCCCTGATTGTATCGTTCGAGAGGGACTCGGCCTGGGAGCGAGGTTGTACCTCGCGCGTTATCGAGTTCCTTTGTGACTCGCAAAAATACGACGTCACAATATATTACTATAATACTTTTTCCAGGACATAATGTTATCCTTATAGTATAAAAAAATGGTTTACTCCTTCTAGCGTTTTTGTCCAATTGTCAGAGGGCGCCAAAGTCAAGTTCTCAAAAAAAAAAGTGTCCCCATGGTGGACAAACAAACTCCGGATTGGCAAGACTGAAACAAAAATAGGAAAAAAAAATTAAAAAGGAATGTTTGCCACGTGGTTATCAACCACCGTTTTCCAAAAATTGATAATAGAAAAAAAATGGCGGTTATTTGAAAAAAATTGTACGGAAAATTTTTTCGAAAATTCCACGAAAATAGCCACTATTTTTTTTCTATGATAGATTTTTGGCAAACGGTGGTTGATTGCCACGTGGCAAACCTTCCTCTTTGAGATATTTTTTTCCTATTTTCGATTCAGACTTTCCAATACGGAGTTTGTTTGTCCACCATGGAGACACTTTTTTTTTGAGCACCCGACTTTGGCGCCCTCTGACAATCGGACAAAAAACGCGAGAAGAAGTAAACCATTTTTTTCCCTATTCTATAAGAATAATATTATGTATGTCCTAGAAAAAGTTTTATTGTAATATTTTATAAAGAAGCTGAGAAAAACGTTTTCGGAAATAAGCTTGTTTATCGCTCTCTAGACTAGACACCTACCTTAATATACACTTTCTTTGAAATTCATTCAGAGTATTTTTTTAAGCAGCCTCTTTATAATACTTCGATCTAAGGTAGTTGATCTTTGCCGTGATCAAGTAAGGTACCTTGGCCAAACATTGCATTTTCTCGGCTCCTTTGATTTTTTTCCGATCCAAGTAATCGGAATACAGGCCTGAAAAGTAGCAGACAATAATGTATGCAATAGTTTGAAAAACTGTGAAATCTATTTTTGATGAAGAACAACTTACTGAAGGCTAGTCTTTTTTTTATTGGAGTGAGTTCCTTCATAGGTGATCGGTCTTGAAGACGCGTAGTCACTTTTTTTTTATTTTGGCAGCGATTAACTAAAGCGCGATGTGTCCACAACAACTCAAGCATGCTCGAGAAAAATATCTGCGGTTTGTCTTGTTGTATCAAGAACCAGGCAGGTGCTGACGCTTCCACGTCTTCCCCTAAGTGTATCTGTAAATTGAAAATTTCGTAGTTTTTTCATGTTCAAATTAAGTACATAATTTTATATATACAATTTTCCATGCTTACATAAGATCAATAATATCATCAAAAATGATCAACGATAATTATTGATAATTGTTCATCATTAACAATATTGCCAATAACAAATTGTTTAAATAATTATTTAAACAATTTATGAATAACTTTTGGGCAATTTTATTGATAATTGTTGTTTATGACATGCCAAATGTTGCTCGATTTTTTTAGATTTTTATTGAAACATAAAGTACGGAAATTTCAATCAGATACAATTTTTCGCTGGGACTTCATAATCAGTATCTCGCAAAAATCGTAAAAAAAATGTAATAAAAAAGTTCTGAATCAATTCCAGGCGATTCCCTGTATGACTACGCTACTTTTTTCATACTTGACATTATCTTTTCAGCTCTATAGTTTTTGAGTTACGTCGCATCTTTCAAAATGTGTCTATCAAATACCGAAAGTTATGCATATAACATAATTATATGCATATAGCATATAATTATATTCTATTGAACTGAGCATTATCATGTTCTAAAATACTTGTTACAATATTGGAGGTTATACCATATTATCACGAGAAATTTCGTATCGTTTTCTCATATTCGGGTTAGCTTCTGGATTTTCGTAGTGTTCCAAAGCCTGCAATATTTCTCGATGTACTTTTTTTTTTATTCCACCGCCTATACGCCCTGCATAAACCGAAAATAATTAGCCACTTTAGGAATCATATCCAATATTTTTTTTTCCGTAGCTCCAAGTATGCTCTTGAAGACGAACTCAGAACGATTTTTTCGTAACTATAATAGTTTTCGAGATATTCAAAAAATAAACTTGAAACATTTAAAAAATTGTAAAATTTTTAGTTTTCCATAACTGAAAAAAAAATTCAATTATTTCCGTTGGTAGAACCTTGTCTTATTAAAAACGAAAACTTCTGACCAATTGACAGGGGGCGATTTGACATGGAATCATACCTTGTTTTCTTTTTTTATCGCGTAATGGGAGACGTTCTCTCACTGGCCGTTGTTCATTGCCGTCACTATCCCCTTGAACGCTATTGTTTTCGGATGAATCATCATGTACTCTTGGAATCACAGTTTCTGGAAGATTAGCTTCATTACAACAATCTGATGAGACTGACATTTTATGTACAGTAGTATCATAATCATACCTCGCTTTCTTTCTTGTTCGCGTAGCGGAACACGTTTTCCAATGTGCCGTTCTTGACTATCGTGACTTTTCTCTTCGACGTCATTGTTGTCTGATAAATCATCGTGTACTTCCGGACGTACAGTTTGTTGAAGACTAGCTGCATATTTATTTTCAACGACCCCAGTGGTTACGTTGGTGGATTCACGTGGTTTGCCATTATGAGTCTTCGATTTCTGTGACATTTTGAGTTTGATGTTCACAGCTTCATTTTTCGTGATGACTGGTTTATTATTCACTGCTGTATAGCAAGTACTTCTTGTGCTGCATCCTGCACCCTGATCATGCCAAATCTCATTGTTCGCTGCAAATTTACATTAATGAGTATAACACTGTAAAATTTTGATTTTTTTTCAAAGTCAAAATGAAAATATAAAGAAACGTAGGCTCACTCTATGTCGAGCGGCATTTTTTCCGGAATTGATGAAAGTATTTTTTGAGTGAAAGAAAAATTTAAAATGGCCAACTTCGAGAAAAAGATGATTTTTCTCTGAAAAGTGAAAAATTTCATAGACTTTAAGATCTTTAAATTTGCTTGTATTTTTTTCGGAAAGTACATTTAAATACGAAAATTTTGAAAAAAAACGTCCCAATCACTCAATTTTCGAAAAAGTTATAGCTATTTAAAAGAGAACATTTTTTTTTGTTGGGTGAAAAAATTTGAAGATTACCTGACAAATGTTTGTAATGGGGTAGAAACGAGAGAAAAATTTCAGCCAAATCGAAAGGGGTCGTTTGCAACTCCTGCTCGATTTGACATGTAATGACCCATACACTAGTATCAACAAACATACCTTGTTTTCTTGTTTTTTCGCGTAACGGGAGACGATATCTCACTGGCCGTTCTTCATTGCCGTCACTATCTTCCTCAACGTTATCGTTTTCGGATGAATCATGTACTCCTGGAATCACAATGTCTGGGAAATTAGCTTTATTAAAATAATTTGATGAAACTGATATTTTATATACAGTAGGATCATAATACCTCGTTTTATTTTTTGTTCGGGTTGCGGAACACGTTTTCCAACTTGCCGTTCTTGACTATCGTGACTATTCTCCTCTGCGTCATTGTCGTCTGATGGATCATCGTGTACTTTCGGACGTACAGTATCTTGAAGACTAGCTGCATATTTATCTTCAACGACTTCAGTAGTCACGCTTGTGGATTAACTTATTTTGACATTATCAGTCTTAGATTCCTGTGAGATTCTGAGTTTCATGTTCACAGCTTCGTTTTTTGTGATGACTGGTGTATCATTCACTGCTGTATGGCACGTACTTCTTGTGCTGCATCCTGCGCCCTGATCACGCCAAATCTCCTCATTGTTCACTGTTACAAATGTACATAAATAAGTATGACGCTTTAAAATTTAGATTTAGAAAAATGGAAGGAAATGTCAGCCCACTCGATGTTGAGCGGTTTTTTTCCGGAATTGATCAAAGTATGTTTCGAGTGAAAAATAATGAAATTGGCCAACTTCGAGAAAAATATGATTTTACTTCGAGAAAAATAATATTTTTTCATCAAAAGATTTTATACATTTTAATATCTTAAATTTTATTTATATTTTTATCTGGAAAGTACATTTAAAGACGAAAAATTTGCAAAAAAACGTCTCAATCAAATTTTAAATAAGTTATAGCTATTTAAAAAAAAAAGTTTTTTTTGTTTAGTAATAAAATTTAAAAATGTCCTGAAAAATGTTTTTAATGGGGTACAAAAGAGAGAAACAATTTCAGCTAAATCAAAAGGGGTCGGGTTCGAAACTGGTCGATTTGACATGGAATGACCCATATGTATATTAGACTGTGAATATGGGTAAACTACTGTTGGTAATTTCTTTAAAAATGAGGTCATTTGTGTTCATGGAAATAAAATTTTTGTTCAAGAAAGATTTTGAGATATATAGCAATAATTTATAACCGATAATTGAAATTAATTATACCAAACTTCACATTTTCTATTTATATCATCAATGGACGATGGACACCTCTTGCTAGAAAAAAGGCAAGCATCTTTACCTTGATCTGCAGATTTCTGCTGCTGAATTTCTTCTCCGCCGAATAGATTTTTTTTTACCATTAATTTTTTTTCTGATGGAATTCTTTCCATTTCCTCTGAATTTTTTTCTTTTCGATTATCATAATCAATGTGGTCATCTTCATTGTCTGAATTATTGATCAATGATTTTCTGCCTGCTAGCAATTTTGTTGCCTTGTGTTTGCCCAGTATTTCGCTGTTCTTGCTTTTTAGTACATTTTGTACTAAAGTATTGTTCTTGTGTTTCGGTAACAAAACAAAAAATCAGTGCAAGTGCCAAGGTACTCACGAGAATTCATGTGTAAACATGTTAGCTCGTACAGGGATGGGCGGACTCGAATCAAAAAGTATTTAAATACATGCTTTAAATGATAAATCATTTTTGACTCGTGATTTAAACGGGCTCGGAGTATCAAGTACTTTCGGACTTGTGATTTAAACGGGCTTGGAGTATCAAGCCTTTTTTGACTTGGGATTTAAACGGGCTCGGAGTATCAAGTCTTTTTTGATTGGTGATTTGAACGGGCTCGGAGTATCAAGTACTTTTGGACTTGTGATTTAAACGGGCTTGGAGTATCAAGCCTTTTTTGATGTGGGATTTAAACGGGCTCGGAGTATCAAGTCTTTTTTGATTCGTGATTTGAACGGGCTCGGAGTATCAAGTACTTTTGGACCTGTGATTTAAACGGGCTTGGAGTATCAAGCCTTTTTTGATGTGGGATTTAAACGGGCTCGGAGTATCAAGTCTTTTTTGATTCGTGATTGGAACGGGCTCGGAGTATCAAGTACTTTTTTACTCGTCAATCCTTTCGATTAAGAGTGACAAATTCTTTTTAATTCTGAGTATATTTAAGCTTTAAATTCATTTTAATTCCTTTTTTAATCGAATTAAACGACGAAATTCATATTAATTCCTGAATATTTTTTAATTGTACCATGGTCAAATCGATCCCGGTACAACAAATTATAACTCCGCATACGGAGAATAATAATAAGTGACAAATAAATAAATAAATAAATAAATAAATAAATAAATAAATACATAAATAAATAAATAAATAAATAGATAAATAAATGAATAGATAGATAAATAAATAAATAAATAAATAAATAAATAATTAAATAATTAAATAAATAAATAAATAAATAAATAAATAAATAGATAGATAAATAAATAAATAAATAAATAAATAATTAAATAATTTTTTTTTTTTTTTTTTTTTAATACGGGCCAGTATGCTCGCGCGTAGACTCAACCAAACCAAATCCGGATTTGGTTTGGTTGAGTCTACGCGCGAGCATACTGGCCCGTATTAAAAAAAAAAAAAAAAAAAAAAATTATTTATTTATTTATTTATTTATTTATTTATTTATTTATTTATTTATTTATTTGTCACTAATTATTATTCTCCGTATGCGGAGTTATAATTTGTTGTACCGGGATCGATTTGACCATGGTACAATTAAAAAATATTCAGGAATTAATATGAATTTCGTCGTTTAATTCGATTAAAAAAGGAATTAAAATGAATTTAAAGCTTAAATATACTCAGAATTAAAAAGAATTTGTCACTCTTAATCGAAAGGAGTGACGAGTAAAAAAGTACTTGATACTCCGAGCCCGTTCAAATCACGAATCAAAAAAGACTTGATACTCCGAGCCCGTTTAAATCCCACATCAAAAAAGGCTTGATACTCCAAGCCCGTTCAAATCACAGGTCCAAAAGTACTTGATACTCCGAGCCCGTTCAAATCACGAATCAAAAAAGACTTGATACTCCGAGCCCGTTTAAATCCCAAGTCAAAAAAGGCTTGATACTCCAAGCCCGTTTAAATCACAAGTCCAAAAGTACTTGATACTTCGAGCCCGTTCAAATCACCAATCAAAAAAGACTTGATACTCCGAGCCCGTTTAAATCCCAAGTCAAAAAAGGCTTGATACTCCAAGCCCGTTTAAATCACAAGTCCGAAAGTACTTGATACTCCGAGCCCGTTTAAATCACGAGTCAAAAATGATTTATCACTTATTTTTTTTTTTTAAGTTCTTTATGCCCATCCCTGAGCTCGTATCAGTTCGGCGTGGGAAAATTATAATTATTAATTTCATGTATAATAAATTTTGATATTCTAGAACGGATCTGATCAAGTGATGAAAATTTTTATGCACCGGACGAAATTCATCAACGAAAACAGAAAAATATACTATGAGGAATACAATTTTTCATTTCGCCAATGGATTTCTTTCATCAAATAAAAATTTTCATCGGTGAAAGAAATTCATGTGCGGAATGAAAAATTGTATTCCTCATAGTATATTTTTTCATTTCAATTATGAATTTCTTCCATCGAATAAAAATTTGCATCAATGAAAGAAATTCATTCACATAAGTCTTACACATAATAGTATCCACTACCGTGCATATATCTATATAGATCTTACGCTGACATCCGAGCGCTTAGATGCTTACACATCAAAAATTTATTTTAGAACCATAAGTGACTACTTTCAATTGGCTTGTTATTTTTTTTAGAACGTTGATTCAATTCCGAAACCTGAGTAAACTTACCCGTGATGGTTTGATGGGTTCATCCGATTCTGAAGAGGGAACACCACTTGGAATGATTAGTCGACCTCCATTGGAAACTTTTTCCTGGATGTGCTCTACACTTTCTGCAATAAAAAGAAAAATATGATCTGCTACGAACATGGGATGATTGAGACATGCTTTGACATGCTTATATGCTCTGCGAAATATACTGATGCAGAGCATGATACTTTTATTTTACCCCGAATGTTCCTGATGTCTGAAAAAGACCTGTTCGAAAATTTCGGCTATCTCTCTCGCACTCATGTATTAGCTGATTTAGTTTTACATCCTCTTGTATAGCAAAGCACTCTGAGCGTATGAAAGACACAGCCTCGTATATACTCAAAGAGAAAGAGAGAGACCGTTTTCAGACAATGAAAATGACTACCGATATTTTTGACTCTGTTTCCATCGAGTCTGGTTAAGGGCAGGCTAAAGCCCGTCTCTCTCGCTCTCAGAGGACCCCTATAGGCGCTCTCTCTCGCACTCGCAAGAGCGGAAAGGCGGGGGGGAGGGTGTTTAGCCTGGCCTTAAGCCGGGGTTAATGAGAGTGCGAAAGAGACATCCGAGTGGACCTCTCTCTCGCACACATGCTGTACCCCGACTTAACCAGACTCGATCATGGAAGTAGTAATTTATCTTCATTAACAGCTGAAAGGCATACTTGTAGTCTACAATATTATTTACGTCAATATTTTTTCACTTACCTCCTAGATAAAATATGTAGGCCGAATAGTATCTAAAATGTTCATGGTCTATGTCGCACTCAGCATCGCAATCGGACCATTTCACGTAGTACCGTTTTCTTTTTTCAAAATCACTGTCATTTTTCGGCTGGATGTGTGTTTCCGAATTTCTATAACATCTTATCTCGGTTATAGGAACCGTAAAAAACTTTTTAGTGTTATCAGTGTACGTTATATACGCGTGGGTTATTTTACCCATGTTTTATTATAGCCATATACGCCACGTGCGACGTGCCAACACAATAACTGCGAGACGTACTATTATTACTACAGGCAAGGCAAACCAAGGCAAACTGCCGCAACTGCTGCGTAGTTATTGCGTCATTAGAATGTGCACGCGGGCACAGTGGGCAATTTGCGGCGTTGTCTAGTCTACCGCGGTGGTCTATAGCGGTAAATCAGGCAACGGCGCTTTATACAGCTTAGTTCTGCAGGCTCACATATAAACGCTGTTATAAATCTAATTAATGGGGACTGGTGGGGATGATGGTAGGTGTGTAAATGAACTGATTGTGAGTGCAACATATGTGTCGTACTAGTCGCAGGCATCAACTTGCGATTGTCTGTTATAATCTGTGACGTGATTGGTGCGTTCCAATTTTGAAGCGAAATTTACCGACACACCCGACACACCACGGGGGTGAGGGTGGCTCCCGACGGCGCGTACTGTGCGTATCGCGTAACTTGCGCTACCAATCGGCGAACCGTAATTCCGTTCTATTATCGACCGGAAAGCTTACGGCGACACATGATTGACCAACGCAAGTTACGCGATTCGCAAAGTACGCGTCGTCGGGAGCCACCCTGACGGGTAACTGCGTCGTGGCATTGGCGTCTTCTAATCGATCATCACCGAGCGTTTTAATAATAAATATCGGTAGAATTTGAAATAAACGTTTCAACAATTATTTACGTCATGAACGCTATAAAAAGACGCAAATTGTATTTACGAGGCACCGAGGATATCAACTACTCTGCAATGTATCGAGCAAGAAAAAAAATTCAACGTGTTGGAGA
Source organism: Alloplasta piceator (assembly GCA_946863875.1). Taxonomy (NCBI): domain Eukaryota; kingdom Metazoa; phylum Arthropoda; class Insecta; order Hymenoptera; family Ichneumonidae; genus Alloplasta; species Alloplasta piceator. The sequence continues at coordinate 36,113,571 of OX333075.1, read as the reverse complement.
AACTCTTCATGAAGTAAGTTATAGTATTCTCGTATAATATAAGGCATGGCAAGTACAAAGGCGAGGTTTGCACGAAGTAAATTAGAGTACCAAATCGCAGTGAACTGCAGTTTTAGAAAATGCAATCAAAAATATAAGAAAAATTGCTTCCACTTTCACATTTGGCCTAAAATAATCGTGTTGGAATAAAAGACTTTTGAGATTTTCCTCAGAATTTTCAAAAATGTTGAAAAGTAAATTAAATAAATCTGAAAGTATTCTAAAGTGTTTTAAAAAATTAGGAGAAACGCAAAAAATTATGAAAGGGATGAGGGCTTTCAGGACGAAAAACGCGTTGTGTTTCTGTCTTTCATCACATTTTTACACCCATGGATCAAAGTCGACAGATCGAGGATTTTCTTCTTTGAAATCCTCAATCTGAAACTGAAACATTCACCCTCGCACTCTAGTCTGCTGCAGTGTAGCGCGTGTCACGTGGTAATGGTATAATCTCTGGCTTCGTCTTACAGTTTGGCATCTGTCACCACAGTGTTTGGAAAAAAACTCCTTCATCTTGCAGCGTAGCAGAAAAGTGTCCAATATCTTTTTCTCTGTGAGAATGCAACGTCTGTCTCTGCGCTCTTCACAACACCTTTGATTTTGCTCCGCTGTGATCTACAAGAAAAAACAATTTCCTTCTTCGGAGAGCTGCGAAGACTAACCTCATACTCTACAATGATGCTAGGTTACATCATCGCTTCTTGACTCGGTTCACTGTAATAAACTAAAGTACGAGGTCTTACATTGTAGTTTGACTGTTAAGATTATAGTTCTTGATCCATCAGCGTAATAAGACTGTGACGGAAGACATAGACAGTTTTGACTTCTCCGAATAGCAAAATCAGTCTTCAATGTTTACGTTGCATGTTGGTGTCTTAAAAATCGGTAAGCGCAACTGCATATTAAAAGTATCAAGAAATAACATTTTAATCTATTATCAGGTCATTAAATAAACTATAATTCATTACCTACTCAACAAAAAATCTATTTATAAATTGAATGAATATTGATAGATCACAGGTATATTTCAAACATACTTTTCAATTAATTCAAATTTTCAGGCTGTGCGATGTAACCACGACAATGAGATGCGGGATAATCACGTTCCGTTTGTAAATTCAAATGAGGAACCCTGCACGGTAAGTTCATAGTTTCAATAATGATTAGGACACATTCACCCTCGCTGAAAAGTTGAGCTACATAAGTCGATATTTCTTGCCGCACTAGAAGCTGCATAACATTTAATAACATTTGGCGTGTTATAGACAGCAATTATCTTTAAATATTATGATCGATCATTGTTGTTTATAGCATGCGAAATACTGCCGAATTTTTATCGATTTTTGTTGTATCACGAAGTACAAAAATCAATCAGATACAATTTTTTTGCTGGAAAGTCATCATCGGAGTTTAAAGCAAAGAGAAAAAAGATGTCATAGGAAAATTATGAAATAGTTCCAGACGATTCCGTGTATATGTACGCAACTTTTTTTACACTTGACATTTTCTCCTAAGCTGTATAGTTTTTGAGTTACGGTGCATCTTTTAATATTTTTCTTTTGTAGCCAAAAGTGATATAACTTTGCGAGAAACAACCATACGAAAATATAAAAAAACGACAATGAAGCGTCTGCAAACTTTTTGAAATGTACTGTAGATAGAAAAGACAACAAAAAAATTCCTCAAGTTGTACGCCAAATCCGTGATGGTCGAAAACAGGCCAAAAAACTTTTGAGCGGGGGTGTAGTTCAAACATTCCAGAGATATTGAATGTTAAAATTTTTAACGTATTTTAAATAATGACGTAATTTATTTATTGTCACTGATTGAAAAACGACTACGTTTGATGCGTTTTGTGTGTTTTGCTAACAAATATCAAAAAATACATTGAAATCACGGCATTGGGCTCATTAATAGATTTTCCTGAATGTTTTATAACCATTTTTGCTCGGGAATTGCCGGAGAGTAAAATTTACCTTTACCTAACGACCGAAAAGCGATTGTTATACTTACGACCTATCAATAAACAAATTGTATATGGATTACATCCTTCACTAACGAAGCTAACATTAAAAAATAATTGTGTAATAATTCGCATTTACAGATTTCGATATCAGATGCTGACGCTTCAAGCGATAACGATGTGGGCAGCGATGATGAAGAGTTCAATTCATCCCTGATTCGTCACAACCAAACAAAAAATCTTCAAACTTTATTACAATCTCCGGGGTTTGGTGATTCAATAGCAATGCCAGTGGAAAGAAGTCCTGCAGAGCTGCTTTTAATGGTCCTCAAGTTTTCGGTAGCTAACCAATTACCGTTAACGTCAATTTCAAATCTAATGAAGCTAATCAATGATATATTTGCTACGCCAGTAATGCCAGAATCACGCTATGCAATCGACAAATTTTGCAATTTCAATGATAGCGCGGAATTTCACGCAACTTGCCCGAACTGTACTATGTATATCGGTATATTAACGGAGTTAAATGAAACAACAAAATGCACGAATTGTAGCGCAGTTCTTTATGTATCAAGTTCATTATCCATGAATTGTTTTGCGATTATTGATCCGTCAGATGCAATAGCTGAATACTTAAATGCGTATGAAAACCACTACAGCTATGTAATGCAAGAAAGACGCTACGAAAAAGGACACTTTAAAGACGTATATGATGGAAAATGGTATTGAAATTTTGTAAGAGTTTGCCTGAAACTACAAAACAGCAGTATGCTACCGTGATATTCAACACAGATGGAGCGCCAGCATTTGAGTCTTCTACGTATTCGATTTGGCCCATATACATTATGATCAATGAATTGCCTGCTGAACGTAGATTCGATCACTTAATAGTATGTGGCCTCTGGTTTGGGAAAAGTAAACCTCAGATGAGTGTATTTTCAGATCCATTTGTTGAAAAAATGAACGAAGTTTCACGTACAGGAATACCTTGCTCTATCAAAGGAGAATCAGTGAATATAAAATTGTATGCATTAATCTGCTGTGTAGACACCATTGCTCGATCACCTATGAATGGAATGTTGCAGTTTAACGCTTTCTTTGGGTGTGATTGGTGTCTGCACCCAGGAGAATGGAATGATGGGAGTATGCGATATCCGATTTTAAATAATGTTGTTCAGAATAGAGACAGTGAAAGTACTATCAACCACATGGAAGAAGCAGTGGAAAAAGAACTTCCTATTTTTGGCGTTAGAAATGCTACTCCACTAATAAACCTGTACTATTTTGACTGTATTGAAGGTTTCGTTCCCGATTATATGCATATGGTGCTTCTTGGCGTTACAAAGCAGTTAACGGAAAGTTTCATTAAATCTATTTCTGCAGCTGAATTGAAAATTCTTGATATACGCTTATCCAAAATCAGAGCGCCTAACCAGCTTGGTCGCTTAACTAGGCTTTTAAAAGATAGAGCTTACTGGAAAGCACGCGAGTGGGAGAATTGGCTCCTATATTATAGCATACCGGTATTCGAATCAGTGATGAATAGGATGAAACTGAAACACTGGAGCCTACTCGTTGAAAGTATGCATATATTATTAGGTACTGATATCACGTCTAAGAAATTAGACAATGCTGACCGAATGCTTCACGAATTTGTTTGCGGAGTAGAGGAAATTTATTCAAAATCTGCGATGACGTATAATGTTCACCAGCTATTGCATATAGTAAGAAGTGTATATAATTGGGGGCCATTATGGGCACACTCTACATTTCCATTTGAGTCAGAAAATCATAAATTGCTCAGCGCGATCCAGTGTGCGAGAGGAGTGAATCATCAAATACTTCGGTACCTAAATATGCAGCGGTCCACTGATATTCTTGAAAGATACCTGTATCCACACTCTTCTAATACTGTTAAACAGTTTTATTCAGGCTTAGGTAAACCACAAACAAAAAAATGCCGTCAGATTCGTGGCATAACATATTTTGGAAGGACTAACGTGGTGAACAAACATTTACTAGAAAAGTTCCAACTATCGCCAAGCACATCCGCTTTCATGAGAATTGTAAAAAGCGGTTGTCTATATGCTTCTTGTGAAAAACAAAATTTGCGTTCTTGCAATTCATTCGCACAACTCGTCAACAAAAATTATATACAAATTATCAAATTCGTTGTTGACCAAGAGAACAATAAACAATTAGTTATATGCAATCGTGTACAAACGTCTTCGAGTGGATTTGCAGAATCATTGAAAAAAATAACACGAATACATACTGAGGTAATAGCTCTGAAGGTAGTCGATATTGACAAAGTTTTCGTGCTGCTTCATGTTACGGATGTAAAGTATATTTCTTCTGTACCGAATTTATATAAATATTGATTTCTGTGAAAACGACATATGAAAATTACTATATTGCATTCAAGGTGGCGGGAAGAAGCTGTATACCATTTAATCATTGTTATTTATTTCATTTTAGGCTCATTAAATATGAAACAATAATAATAAATAACAATTGAATGTATGATAGATTTTTCATCACTTACATCTAACGAAGGAAATTTGATAACCATTTTAAATAAATATTCTTCCTAAAACATCGGTGATTTCTCAATTTATTGAATGTTTGTCTTCCTGCCTTGTCTCGCAATCAGTTTGTTACTTAGTTTGAATTTGAAACTCATTATCAGATTAAAATGAATTATGTGTTGATTTACGTAATTAAGTACGTCACATTTGAATTGTAACAAATTATAAAACGAATGTTATGAAAAAATACATGATAACTTACGTAATAAAGTTTATGTGGAATCCAATCATAACTTTATGAAATTTATTATGTAATTTATTATGTGTTTCGTCACGTACTAATTTACAGAATCTTTTTTAGTAGGGTAGGCAAGCCGGCCTCGTGCGCAAAGCGGAGAAGCCTGCCCGCCCCTGTGTTCTTCAGGCTGAATTCAAGGATGACAGGTGCCCTAAGCCCCCTGCACCTCGTAATGAGACAGGGTGATGTCTCGTCTCCATCTTTACATCTTTGACAGACTGGTTCCTCTGCAGGACCCAGTCGCACCAGATGCTTGCCTGTGCGCCAGTGTCCCGTGACTAGTCCCACGACCACCCTGAGTTGGGTTCGGTCTAGTTCAGCTAGCACGGTCCCTAGCATTGCTGAGGGCCCAGAGAAGAGTTCCTTGGTGTGCCTCACCCCTCGATCCTGCGCCCAGAGGTCCGCGAACTAATTCGCGGCCCATCTCTCCGTTATCTGTTTCACAAGTCCCATGGCCACACCTGGGCGGTCGCCATGGTCTGCCATATCGGGCCGCGGAGCGCCGAATCTGGCCAACTCGTGAGTCTTTCCGTTGCCCTGGATACCGCTGTGACCTGGTACCCATAGCAATTTCACCATGTTGCCTCTAGCCACTTAAGTCAGCATGTAACTTAAGACCCAGCCGCCAAAACGACTGAATCCATGCTAACTCGCCTTTACAGGCACACTACAGTCTCTTGCCAGCTCAGACCTGACCACCACATCGAGCAGCTGTCTGAGCGATACTACGGCTGAGAGATACTAAGGGCGAAGGCCCGTGTAGCAAACAGCTCTGCCTGGAGAACGGAGACGGTGTGGCCCAGTGTGGAGGATATCTCCGTCCTGGGCCCCTCGCTCCAAACTCCGGCCCCAGTACCTGTCTCCGACTTCGCCCCGTCTGTATACCAGACTGGTCCGCTGGGCGACCGTAACCTCTCCTGTTCCTCGGTCTATGACTGCCTGTCAGGAAAGAGGACTTGGTAATTGTGGTGCAAGTGGTGTTCCTGCGGGCACCAGTCCCCCCCGAGCCGGATAATCTCTTCGAGATCTCCCGCCCTTTGGAGAACCGCGGTGTGCCCATATGCGGCCCTAGTCCACCTACCACTGAAAAGCAGCCGAATTGCCGCGTTTCTTGCCCCTGCCTCTGCTGCGATGTGCGGAGGCAGGATGTCGATCAGGGCACCCAGAGCCAGGGTCGGGGTTGTGCCCAACGCACCAGTTATCCCCAGCCCTGCCAGTCTGTAAACCCCATCCAAAGTCTTCCTAATACCAGCCCGTCGCAGCGCAGGACACCATACTAGGGAGGCGTAGATTAACTGGGGAACCAGGATGGCCATGTAAATCCACCTGACCGTCTTGGGTTTTAGCCCCCACGTTTGAGCAAACATCCTTCTGCTGGCCCAGAATGTGACAGTTGCCTTCCGGGCCTGCTTTGTGGTGTGGCTCTTCCAGCTGAGCTTGGAATCGAGCATCACTCCCAGGTAGCGAACCTCAGAGGAGAACGATAGCTCAGCGCCGTAAATTGACGGGCTCTTTACGTTGAAGCGCCTCTTTCGTGTGAATAGTACCATCTCAGTCTTATTCGGGTTGACCCGTAACGACTGCGATGTGCACCACTCTTCGACGAGGTCAAGTGCCTTCTGCATCTTCCCCGCCATGACTGCGGAATGATTGCCGCTGACTGCTATACACACATCGTCGGCAAATCCCACCACTTTGACTCTCTGCCCCTCAAGCCTGCGCAGAAGTCCGTCGACGAACAGGAGCCACATCAATGGCGATGTTACCCCCCCCCCCCCCTTGCGGGCATCCCCGGCCGACTCGAGCCCTGACACCAGTCCCGCTAAGGCTTGCCGTTACAGTCCGCGTCCGCAGCATGAAGTGCACCCAGTCGATGATGGTGTCATCGACGCGGAATTCCCTCGCCGCCCCGCAAATTACGTCGAAGGAGGTGTTGTCGAACGCATCTTCGACATCTAAGAACACGCATAAGGTGGCCTCCTTTTTGTAGAGGGTCTGCTCTATCTCATGGACGAGACTGTGCAGAGCCGTCTCAACGGATTTGCCCGCTTGGTACGCGTGTTGTGAGTGGTGCACTGGTGTTAGCATCAATGCTCCATCCCTTATGTATCTATCAACGAGTCTTTCCATTACTTTCAATAGGAAAGACGTCAGACTGATAGGTCTAAAAGCCTTCGCTTGGTCATAGCTAGCTTTACCCGGTTTATGGATAAAGACTATGATGACCTCTCTCCGGGCCCTAGGCACATATCTCAGTGCCATGCAGGATCTGAAGGTGTAATTCAGGTGCCTGACTAGGTCCTCCCCTCCCTGTTGAAGCAGGGCCGGAAAGATCCCATCGGCACCCGGGCTCTTGTACCCGTCGAACGAGTCCAAGGCCCACCGGATCCTATCCGGTGTAACCACTCTGGTGGCAGTTGCCCAATCACCTGGTTTGATCGCAGGCTCCCTTGCCTCACGAGTAGGGTCTCGCTTGATCAGTATGGATCCAGGGAAGTGCACCTCCATTAGGTGCGCTAGGATGTCCTCGTGTCCTTCGACTATACCCCCATTCAAGAGTGTGAGTCCACCAAGCTTAGCCTGTGGGCCCGTGGTGAAAACCCTACGAAGACGGGCCACGGTAGGCAGGGCCTCCATCTACCCGCAGAATTTTTCCCAGCCTTTTCTTTTGGAACCTTTGATCAGCTTTTTGTAGGTCCTTTGTGTGGCCCTATAAATCGCCCAGTCCGCTTCCGCCATGGGTTTCATGGCTTGATTTAGCAGGCGTCGCGAGTCAGAGCGTAGTTTGCTCAGCTCTCTGCTCCACCATGCAACTTTTTTCGTGCCTTTGCGCTCCCTCACGGGGCACGTGGCCTCATAACTCTGGATGATAGCCGAGGTCAACGTGTTGACCCCTTCCTCGATCCTTCTCTGGGTCTTCATCCAGCCCCCCGTGCCCCCAAGCCTCCTACTCAAGGTCTCCCTGTAGGAGTTCCAATCGGTAGTCCTGGGGTTCCGGTAGGCCGAAGTGCTCTGCTGGGCTTCTCCACCCTCGATGTTGAATAGAATCCGGCGATGGTCCGAGAGGGTATCTTCGGCATCCACTCACCAGCTTTCTATCCATTGTGCCACCCTTGGAGTCCCCAACGTGAGGTCAAAGACCTGTTGCCTCCTTGCCGTGACAAAGGTAGGTCTTGAACTTCTATTGAGGATCTCCAGGTTAGTCGTTGAGAGGTACTGCAGCAGAGCTGAACCCCTCTCGTTTACTTTGGAACTGCCCCAGATGAGATGGTGCGAGTTTGCGTCGCACCCTATCACCAGGTCCAGTCCGTCTCTCCTGCAGTGGTCCACCAGGACTTTCAGTTCCCTCGTCGGTGGAAGTTCCTCAGAGTCGTACGGCAGATACGCTGAACACACGATGAGATCTGCCAGTGCCCCCCCTAGCCTCAGTTTCACTGAGGCCACTGCCAGATCTCGACTGCAGACCCTGCTCAGCTTTAGGGCACTGTGTCTTTTGTGAATAAAGACACAGGCCCTTGGGCCGGGCTCTGCCGGGTCATATATTAACGACCCGATGTTGCGATCTATCCCTTTTACACACCCCCCGTAGACCCAGGGTTCTTGTATCAGGGATATGTCTGTCTGCTGCACCGCAAGGTCCCGGCTTAAGACAGCTGAGGCCGCTTTGCAGTGCTGCAAGTTGCTTTGGAAGCATTTGACGATGTCCATGCCTTTGTCCAGCGCTTTCATCGCCTTGCTCCGTAGGAGAAAAGAGGCCTCATGAGCCATTTCTCTCCTCTCCTTCAGCCACTCGGGCCGGCGATTTATCGTCGGTCACGCGTGGTGCTACCTGAGAGCCCGCCAGGGCCCCGGCAAGGGTCAACTGGACGAGAGTTAAAATTCATTCAATTCATCATATTATTTTAGAGAATTTTTTGAAAAAAATAAAAAATTGCAATCATCTTTAAGAAAAATAATTTTCACTTTACACGCTGAAAAATTGTTGATAATGATGATTTTAAAATGTTGTCCCTTTTTTTTAAAGAAAGTGTGAACTAATATGAAAAAAATTGATCGAAAAGATTTTTCGAAAAATTGTAACTTCTGAAATACATGCGGTGAAAATTGAAAAATTGGTCAAAATACTCCTTGCATAGTATACTATTTTATTTGAAACAAATTTAAAAGATTAAAAATCGTCATGGTCACGGCCGAGCGAAATGGCGTGGATTGCCTCATATATAAATAATAGACAAATTTCGATTCTCGAATAATCACCACCCCAATATACACTCAGTCAAAAAATTAAAGGAACAGCAAAATTTTTGAGATTTCTCAGCGATTTTCCAAAGGCTGTAACTTTGTTAATTTTGGTCGTAAAATTAAAAAAAAAAAGCATTTTGAAGCTTGAATCTTATCGTCTTGGAGTCTTGAGTCAAAAAAAATTTGTGGGCATCACCCTTGACGCAGTCGAAAGAAATATCACGGTAAGAATTTTCTCGAAATTCTTACTTCTTTCAAAACAATCGACAGGCTCCAAAAATTTTTATTGCGCTTAACCAATCTATGGGTCGTTTAGCTGGATTCTTTGGCTTCAATTTACTTTTTTATTTTTGTTCTACGATCATTTTCGGCTAAGATATGGTGATTGAATAAAAATTCGGTTTTTTTTTAAGTCTTCGAAATCTCTGGAACTGATGATCGTACAGCGAGTAAACGGTGGGGTTCGGAAACTTAAATCTACCTTCTATAAGTGCATGTTACTGTCACAAACGAAAAAAATTTGTTTCCATGCTTAATTTTGACTTGAAAAAGTTAAAAAAAAAGTTTTTTCTCTTGTTTTAGAAAATCTACCACAACTTTGCAGATATTGCGAAAAATACCAACGTTTGAAGGTTCTTTTTTAGCTCATTACATACCTAAAAACCATGCGAATTTTCAAAACAATCAGTCGAGCCGTTTTTTGTGACCGACTCATCAAACTTTTAGACGAATTGAAGGAACACGTTTGATGATCCTTAAAGACCAATTAATTAATGGTGTGAAAAATGAAAAAAAAGTTTTTTTCTCTCAAATTTGCATTTGATAAGCGTGAAAATAAAAAAAAATTCACAATTTCAAAAAAAAAAAATTTTTCAAAATTTTAGAAACTTTTTTTTTTAATTTGAAAAAAAATGTATTGGCATTTTAGTCATAATTTTCTTTTGATATTTATTAGATATTGAATGCAAAATTGTGAAAATAATGCCAATACCATTTTTTTTCAAATTAAAAAAATTCTAAAATTTTGAAATTTTTTTTTTTTCGAAATTTCAATTTTTTTTAGCTTTCACGCGCATTAAAGGCAAATTTAAGAGCAAAAAAAGGAAAACTTTTTTACAAACTCTTAATACCATTAATTCGTCTTTAAGGATCAATCAACGTGTTCCTTCAATTTTTCTAAAAGTTTGATGACTCGGTCGTACAAAACGGCTCGACCAATTGTTTTGAAAATTGGCATGGTGTTTAAGTATGTATTGAGCTAAAAAAGAACCTTAAAACATTGGTATTTTTCGCAATATCTGCAAAGTTGTGGTAGATTTTCTAAAACAAGAAGAAAAACTATTTTTTGGACTTTTTCAAGTCAAAATTAAGCATGATTTTTTTTGTTTATGAAAGTAATAGGCACTCATAGAGGGCAGATTTAAGTTTCCGATACCCACCGTTTACTCGCTGTACGATCATCAGTTCCAGAGATATCGAAGATTTAAAGAAAAATCCGAATTTTTGTTCAATCACCGATATCTCAGCGAAAAATTATTGTAGAACAAAAACAAAAAAAGCAAATTGAAGCCAAAGAATCCAGCTAAACGAACCATAGCTTGGTTAAGCTCGAAAAAAATTTTGGAGCCAATCGACTGTTTTGAAAAAAGCATGCCGACAAAAAATTTTTGACTCAAGATTCTAAAATTAGAAGATTCAAGCTTCAGAAAGCTTTTTTTTTATTTTCTCCGACTAAAATTAAAAAAGTTATAGCCTTTGGAAAATCGCTGAAAAATCTCGAAAATTTTGCTGTTACTTTAATTTTTTGACTGAGTGTATATCATATAATACGTATGCATATAAATATTTAAAGGAATCGAATCTCAAAGGACCATCCTAATATTAATTGAGACCTGAAATAATAGCCACTCTAATATACATCTTATAAATACATTAATATAAATAATAAAGAAAATTCGAATCTCGAATGACCACCCTAATATAAATTCAGACCCGAAATAAGGACCACCCTAATGTATATCTTAATGAATATGCATATAAATATTTAAAGCATCGAATCTTAAATGACCACGCAAATGTGGGCGCGAGGACTTTCGACGTACGCTCCAAAATGCGGTCGGGGACGTGGCCAGCGTCAGGGCCATGACCTCTCGGGTCCAACTCAAGATCATGGACCTGGACTGCGTCACGACGGAAGACGATGTGACTTAGGCACTAAGACGAGAAACAGGACGGGACGCGGACTTAGGCGTCCACATCTTCGGCCTGAACCTGGCCGAGCAGTCCATGGCAGTATGCGACCTCGAATCGCAAAAAGCTGAGGCGTTGCTCGGTCGGGGTCGGATAGGGATCGGGTGGGTATGTTGTGGCACCCAAAGAAGACTGACGGTGGTGAAATGCCTCAAATGCCCAGGGTTTGGACATACCAGGACAAACTGTGAAGGAGAAGACCGGACAAAAAGTTGCAGAAAATGCGGCAAAACGGGACACTACGCTACAGACTGTAAGAACAGGCCAGCCTGCCCTCTGTGCGCCGAAGCCGGACACAGGGACTCAGCCCTTCTCGCGGGATCGGGAGATGTGCGGTGTTCCGCGCTACACTGGAGGAGTGCAGTGAGCAGGCCGGATGACGGACAGAATAATACAAGGAAACCTGAACCGAAGTAGGAAGGCAGACACAGATAGCAGACGAATATGACGCAAACGTTCTGATCCTGTGTGAACTGTACAGACAACGGACGACAAGGACGTGGATAACAAACAGGACGGAGACAGCCGCTATCTGGGTGAGGGGGGACGCCAGATCCCGAATGACTGACTGCGGCGCAGGAGACGATTTCGTCTGAACTAGGGTCGGCGCTGTCACCTACGTCAGCGTCTACCTTACCCCAAACTGCTCCGCGGCGGAGTTTGAGGCGAAGGCGACGCTGCTCGAAGACGGAATAAGGAGCCTGCCCGGAGACGTCGTGGTCGCGGGGGATTTTAACGCGAGAGCGATCGAGTGGGGCATGGCTATGACGAACAAACAGGGACGGCTACTGCTGGAGGTGACCGCAAAGCTGGATCTAGCAGTGGCAAATACGGGAAACACGCCGACATATAGACGACCGGAATTCAGATATTCGATCCCAGACGTAACGATGACATCGGACAGAATACTGCCGCTAGCGAGGCAATGGCGGGTGATCGAAGACTATACGGCCAGTGATCATCAGTACATCGCTTTCAAGGTGACAGGTCGGGCAACAACGACACGGACGAGGATTTTGCATCCTCCGCGGTGGAACACGAACAAACTCGATGTACAGAAGTTTACAGAGGAGCTGGCGGTAGCGCCGGCTCCAATGACAAACGTCCCCGCGGAACTGGTTGGCCGGCGAAGGGCGGAAAGAATGGCAGACGAGACGGCCAAACTGACGCAGCGATTGTGCAACAGCATAATGCCAAAACAACATTACAGACAAAAAAAACAAGCACAATATCGGTGGAAGGACGAGATAGCCGAACTACGGAGACGATGCTTGGCAAACCGAAGGCGGGTCACGAGAGCCAATGGGAGACCCGAAAGAGAAACGGAACGGAAAAGACTGACCAACGCTATGAGGGACAGCAAGGCGACATGCTGGAAGAAACTCTGCGAGGAGCTGGACAGGGACCCGTGGGGAGCCGGTTACAAGATCGTGACCGGCAAACTCGGGTGCCGAACTCCACCGGAACTCAAAGACGCAGAAACCACACGACGGATTGTTGATGGACTCTTCCTGACACATCCGACACGCACGGACACGATAGAAAACGACGAGGAACTGGCAAGCTCTGCCTTCACTGCGGAAGTGCTCACCAGTGCAGCCAATGCACTGAAGGCCGGAAAAGCACCGGGACCTGACGGAGTACCGGGCGAGATTATCCGGCTGATAGTCAAACTGAGGCCGCAGATATTTGGCCGTTGGAAGGTGGCGAGGCTAGTCCTCATCCCCAAAAGTGAGGGCGACCCTGACACGCCGTCGGCCTACCGACTGCTGAGCTTACTGGACACCACAGGCAAACTATACGAACAGTTACTGAGATCAAGACTAACAGACGCAATACAGATCGGTGGAAGCCTCTCGGACCAGCAGTTCGGCTTCAGGAAGGATCGATCAACAATCGGGGCGATCCTGAGAGTGGTCGACACCTTCCGGGACACAGACAGATACTGCCACGCAGCGCGCCCTATCGTGCTGCTGGCGACGCTGAACATCAGGAATGCCTTTAACTCGGCCCGGTGGGTGGACATCCTGGAGGCGCTCAAAGGCGGCTTCGGGGTCCCGCCGTACTTGGTACGGGTTGTGGAGGATTACCTGCGAAGCAGACGGATACTTACGAAACTACCCAAGGACAAGTTACAAGACAGATCACTGCGGGGATCGCCTAAGGATCCATCATCGGACCGGACTTTTGGAACGGACTCTATGACAGCCTGCTCAGACTGGAGCTTCCGCTTGGCGCTTCTCTTGTCACTGATGACGTGGCAGAGTATAAACTTAACCAGACGATGAGACGAGTAGGACGATGGATGACTGACTACGGACTGCTGACTACTGACTACAACTCGCCACGGAAAAGACGGAACTTACATTTCTTACGAGGAAACGGATACAGACAAGACTATCCATGAACGTGGAGACGGAGGAAACTGTGGAGGAGAAGTCAAGTATCTGGGGGTGACCCTGGATACGAAGATGACCTTCAGCCCGGAAGGCGGCAGAAAGGATAACATCCCTGAGCCGCTTGATGGCAAATACCAACGGACCGAGACCGGGGAAACGTAGACTACTAATGTCTAGCGCTCACTCGATCCTCTTTTACGGGGCCGAGATCTGGGCAGATGCCTTTCAGACCAAAAAGTACTGCCACGCGATGACGACAGCACAGAGACAGAGCGCGCTAAGGATCACCTGCTCTTACCGAACGGTCTCGGCTCAGGACGTTTTGGTGGTAGCAGACGTGATTCCCATAGATCTTCTTGCATTCGACCGCGGAAGGATTTATGGAAAAAGCGCAGACACAGGACGGCAGGATGCAGCAGCGACCGAACGAGACCGAACGATACAGACGTGGCAACAGCGATGGACAGAGGGAACAATGGGAAACTGGACGAGACGGTTGATACCGGACCTGAGACCATGAATGGGAAGGGATTTTGGGGACGTTCATTTTTACGTCACCCAATTCCTAACGGAGCACGAATACTTCAGACGGTACCTCCACAATATGAACAGAGTACAGACACCCGACTGCAAATATTGCGAACAGGAGCGGGATGACGCGGAGCGTACGTTCTTTGTATGCGGCCGCTGGACGGAAAATAGACAGGAACTCGAGACAATCGTGGGGAGTATCGACCCCAATAACATCGTTAGGGTGATGCTCTGCGGACCAGACCAGTGGTAACTGGTCGCCACGTACACGGAAACGATACTGGGACGGAAAAATGCAGACGGCTGTCTGATATGAGCGAGCGGATGGAACGCGACTGATACCACACTTTAAACGGATGATACATACACAGACAGAACCCCCGGCCAGAAGTAATACTAACGTAGTTCCTGGTCGGGGGAGGAGGAGAGGGCGGTTTAGTGGGTAGGCCTACTTTCTTGGGAGTCCCACATAGCCCTCTAACCTGCAGAAAGCAAGAGGGCATCTGTGAAAAGGATTCCGCGACTCCTCTAAAAAAAAATATATATATATATAGGTCAAAACTCCGAAAGGCAGCATGCGTTTGGGCCTCATAGTCGACGTTTGTTTTGTAACTTTAGGGACACATAGTGCAGTATGAGAGTACACTCTGGAATTTTTTATTATTTTTAAATCGACCATTTTCACCATACCGATGACGTCATTTTTTTGAAATTTCTTGAATGTCATGTTTTAATCAATTTCTCTAGACCCCTGTTATTGAAAAAAAAAAAATTTCGACATAAATGTTCATCGAAAAAGATCTCAGCTTTTCAAAAAAAATATTTTGAAATACGTATCAATTCGTATAAGCATAGAAAAATTGGTTTTTCTCCTCAAATAAGCGTTTTATCGATGAGCCTCCACTCCAATCTGTTTATTCATTATTTTCGGATTTCTGAGGTTTTTTTACATAAAAAAACTCTTTTTCCAGAGTAGGATCTCCGCAACATCAGACCGTTATATATTAAATATAATCTGAGGTGCTGTAAATATCGAGAAAATAGTGCGGATACAATACTGCTTACTGCGCTAGTATTGTATTATATTGTTTCTATCATTTTTTTTATCGAAGTCGTTATGGGTTTTGTACTTGAATTTTAATTTATTAGTACTGTAACAAGAGGATTTGACTACGAAAAAAAATAATAACACCCTGAAAGCAATACAATACACACGATTCCGGGGAATGGGTGTGTAAACAAACTTTAAAAAACATCCATTTATCTTTTATGAAAATATTAATTGACGCATGGTTAATTTTTCGCCAAGAAGTTGTTAAATATTTTTTTTGTATGCTCAAGAGCAACCAATGTAAAACAAGTACAAATTGTTAAATTTTTGTTTACACACCCATTCCCCGGAATAGTGTATATTATATTGCTTTCAGGGTATTATTATTTTTCCTCATAGTCAAATCCTCCTGTAACAGTACTAATAAATTAAAAGTTCAGTTGAAAACCCATCATGACCTCGATTAAAAATGATAGTCACAACACAATACAATACTAGCGCAGTAATAATTATTGTGTCCGCACCATTTTCTCGATATTTACAGCACGACAGATTATATTTAATATATAACGGTCTGACGCCGCAGAGATCCCACTCTGGAAAAAGAGTTTTTTCATGTAAAAAAATCTCAGAAATCCGAAAAAAATATAAAAAAACAGATTGGAGTGTAGGCTCATCGATAAAACGCCTTTTTGAGGAAAAAACCTATTTTTCTATGCTTATACGAATTGGTACGTATTTGGAAATATTTTTTTTTAAAAGCTTAGATCTTTTTCGATGAAAATGTATGTCGAAATTTTTATTTTTTTTAATTGCAGGGGTCTATAGAAATTGTTTAAAACATGACATTCAAGAAATTTCAAAAAAATGACGTCATTGGTACAGTGAAACTGGTCGATTTAAAAATCCAAACAAAAATCCAGAGTGTACTCTCATACTGTACTATGTGTCCCTAAAGTTACAAAACAATCGTCGACTATGAGGCCCAAACGCATGCTGCCTTCCGCAATTTTGACCCATATACATCGTATAAGTACTCGCACACACTTGCACACAATCGCACACACACGAACACCCTTCTATATGTAGAGAAATAACGACCACCCCAATTTACATCGTATAAATACCTGTCCACACTCGCACACACTCGCACACTCTTACACACTCTCGCACACACTTGCATACACACACACACACGCAAACTGTCGCACACACTCGCAAACACACACTCTTTTATCTATAAACATTAGACTGGTCGTTAAAAATTGAATTTGTTGCGACGCTCCCTTAAAAGCTTCCTTTGATGAAAAAACGCGAGGTAATTTTTATTTATTTTTTAAATTAAAAATAACACCTGCCGCAAAACGATTAAATTTGATTTTTATCGAAGAACAATTTTTCTTCACAAACGGCTAGACCGATTTGAATGAAATTTTGACACATTACAAAGGTATATAAAGGCTATTTTTATAAAAAATAACAGCTCATAATCTTCATAATAACTAGTGAAAACAGTTAATTTTTTCGGTAATTATTATTTTTTCTTCAGGATAACGTTCTGGCACAATTATGAAAATGATTTTTTTTGTGTGTTTTACTACCCCATATAATATCTCCAAATTTCAAATTAATCGGAGAAGTACTTCATATTTGAAACAATAAAAAAAATTTATATTAAAAATAGGTTTTTAGTTTTTTTTAATATGAAGTACCTCTTCGATCAATTTTAAATTTGAAGACATTAAATGGGATAGTAAAAGGCAACAAAAAAAATTATTTTCATAATTGTGCCAGAACGTTATCCTGGAGAAAAAATAATGATTTCCGAAAAAATTCACTGTTTTTATTAGTTCTTATGAAGATTATGAGCTGTTATTTTTTCTAAAAATAGCCTTTATGTACCTTTGTAACGTGTCCAAATTTCATTCAAATCGGTCCAGCTGTTTGTAAAAAAATATTGTTTTTCGATGAAAATCTACTTAGATCGTCTTGCAGTACGTGTTATTTTAAATTTAAAAAAAAAAAAAAATTACCTCGCGTTTTTTCATCAAACGGAAGTTTTTTAGGGGGCGTCGCAAAAAATTTAATTTTTAACGACCAGTCTAATAAATATAGATAAAATATAGATAAAATATATATTCGCCGTGTATGACGCTCATAGCTATAGATATACTTTCGCCGTGCATATCGTCATTCTCGTCGACTATGATTCTCATAGCTATAGATATACATCCCATCTATAAGCGTTTCAAAAATTTGGCCAATCAGGTGACGTAGAAATGTTCCAGAATTTTCACTATGATAGAACCGGATAATAATTCACTTGATATCATCATATCTCAGCATTATGTAGACGGATCAACATAAAAATAGTATCAATGGGTAGCTAATTTTTTTAAGATTACCATAGTTCGTACATGTTGAAAAAGTTGTTCTGACGCATATCCTCGTATATAAGAGTTCCCGGCGATCTCGACTGGGATTCTCTCAGTTTTTTTTTAATACTTGGCATCGAGACGCTGCCGCGTTTCTTGATTCTACCTTGCCAGACTTAGGCGAAAAATGTTCCTAAAAAAGTTGCATGGTTCGTAGGGGGTCATTAAGTGGTGGCTACAAGATTCATCTACGTAAAGGCGCTTCGAACATTTCAAGGTCACCTCCATTTCTTTAAATAGATCCACTATTTTTTTCCTTCATAATTTCATCGAAGAACTGTCAGTAAGTCCACACACCGAATTTCGTCATGATCGATCAAGATTTAGCATAAATAATCGATAAAATGGAAATTTCAATGTTTTCAGCCTTAACCCATTAACGACCAAGAATCATAATTTTTTCTATCATTTTCAAGTCAAATTCTCATCATTAAACAATAAGAATTTTCAAATCAAAAATTTAATCTCTAGTACTTTCGAGTGTGCTCTTTCAGAATCCGGGATTAAAATTGAGTTTTGTCCAGTAGAAAAAAAATATGGCCGCGTTTAAACAAACAAAAAAACTCAAAAAAGCGAAGGCCTTTTTTCAATATTTTTTTTCTCATAGAAGACGCTTGAAGATCTCCCCTTTTTTTCAACCATGAGTGCATAAAATGGTTGTAGTCAAACGACGTATTTTTTAAATTTGTCGTTATCAAAATTCCCCCCTCCCCCCAAAATGACGTTTTTCACCCCTTGAGCAGCGAGAGAAATTTCACGGTTCGCGGAAAAAGGAAAAGAATCAGACATTCACGAAAATTGCTGTCCCGGGGTTTTCGAGGTCGCTGATCACGATTCTGCCCTCAAAATTCAAAAATTCAAAATGGCGGATTTAACATGGCCGACAAAAAATTCAAAGACTTATTTGAATCGGATGAAATGTGGCACTCGGGGGTTTTCGAGGTCGCTGATCACGATTCTGCCGTCAAAATTCAAAAATTCAAAATGGCGGATCCAATATGGCCGACAAAAAATTCAAAAAATTAATTGAATCCGATGAAATGTAACACTCGGGAGTTTTTGAGGTCGCTGATCACGATCCTGCCCACAAAATTCAAAAATTCAAAATGGCGGATCCAATATGGCCGACAAAAAATTCAAAAACTCATTTGAATCGGATGAAATAAAAAATGGTGGATGAAATTTGCTTACTTCCAGGTTCACATTAGGATTTTATCCTTAGCGCAACCCAGAGACAACGATGTGGGTGTGGTAAAATTAGGTCTCCTTGGGGTGCTTGTTTATAATGAGTCCCCTTGCCTCTCACTATTCGGGGTGCTTGTTTATAGTGAGTCCCCTTGCCTCTCGCTATTCGGGGTGCTTGTTTATAGTGAGTCTCCTCGCCTCTCACTATTTGGGGTGCTTGTTTATAGTGAGTGTCCTTGCCTCACTATTCGGAGTGCTTGTTTATAGTGAGTCCTCTTGCCTCTCACTATACGGGGTGCTTGTTTATAGTGAGTCCCCTTGCCTCTCACTATTCGGGGTGCTTATTTCTAGTGAGTCCCCGTGCCTCTTACTATTCGGAGTGCTTGGTTATAGTGAGTCCCCTCGCCTCTCACTATTCGGGGTACTTGATTATAGTGAGTCCCCTTGCCTCTCACAGTCACTCAGATATTCTCGTGATTTCTTATCAAACATGGACTGCAAAAATGTAAATTACAGTTTTCACAGAAAAGATTTGTTCTCATTCGACAATTGGAGCAGCGTTTTTGTTTATTTTGTGAAATCGATTTATGTTTTTCCCGTTTTTTCTTACCACGATCAATATAACTTTTAGCTATCGACATTGCAAATTCTTGAGTTCCAACTTTTTTCTTATCTTCCTCAGCTGCGTTGAATATTACCACAGAATTTACTGTGGCAGCCTGGATGAGCCTCATAAAATCTACCTATGTCTATTTTTTCGATCGAATACTTGGCAGCACGTTGTTACAGTGCCCGTCGTTAACATGAACTCCACCCATGAATCGATTGTAAAGGTTGTGACGTGATTCACGGCCACAAAGCCAGAAACGCTCTCGCAAAAACGTATCGTCTCGTTTTGTTGCCCGATTCAGTAAAGTAAAGAACACGTGTTCTCGCTTCAGTCGCGTTTCGAGTACGTGACGAACATTTTTGGTTCTGGTTCGGTGAGAAAAGTTTGGAAAAGGTCGCGCCCTCGAATCCGTCGTGAAAAATATGTCTCCAGGTAAGGAGTTGCCCGACGGAGGAGAGCGCTGATGAGAAGTCTCGGTGGAATTGTCAAAGGTCCGGCTGCAATGCCGGCGCCCCAACGTAAAAGGAACCACGAGCTGGAGAGCAGGCGGAGAGTGTTACGGGCAATGGCTGGGAAGCATTGCGCCGCGTTAAGTAGGGTAGAGCCTTACTTTCGCTCGGGTTCCAGGGGAAGCTGCCACCGAGATCCTCAACACGCTATCGAGGATGACAATTCTCCAATCACGCTCTCGGAAACGTAAGAAAAGAAGAATAATGAGGCAGCAACTATCGGTTAGAGAATTTGGATGATTATCCAAATTGTCGACAAGAGATTAAGAGAGTCGGTCTCCGATCGCCGTCGAGATAAGACCTCGCGCTCTCGCTATTGTGTTTGCTCTGTATTGGCACTTGGTCTCGCTCTCTCTCGTTCGCGCTACGTGTAACGTGCCACGCTCTCGCTTATGTGGTATACGCGCGCCCCGCAGCTGTGTGTGTGCCCATCGATTTGACAAGTGATCTCGCATCATAGTAACGAAAAAAATTCGTTTTGCTCTTGATGAATATCCCCTTGAGATATTTAAGTGCAGTGTGCAGTGCATCGGAACTGAATTCTCGTGTTTCGGCAGAAATAGATCTCGCAACCTCCTGAAGAAAGAAATATCGTTCAGGCGAGCCACTCGTACGTCACGAGTTCGCTCACAGTCCCGAACTTGAGTCAGTTCCCGCGCTACTTGCTGACATTTAACTCCGACCCCCTCTACCATAACCCACATCCTGAGCGGCCGTGCATTTCCGCAACCGCTCATCCTCGTCCGTACGTTCCGTCCGTTTGTCCTGTCCTGTTTGTCCGTGCGGGAATCGCGGTCTTGCCACTCGATTCCCAGTTCAGTCCGGTTAACCCACCGGCGAAATAAAAGGTGCATTCGTGGAGTCGAGCCCTTCCCACTCGACTCCCTGTCGTGACCGGTTTGTTGATTTCCAAGGAAATAAAGATCAACTGGCGCCCGCCGGCATGTGGAACGCTGCGGGCGGGGGTGGCGGCCGAAGGTGACGGACCCGGTACCGTTCGATCTCGATACAAGATTTTGGCTTTTTCTTTACAATCGTACCTCTTTAATGGCAATGATGGAGTAACCCCTGCAGCTGTAGATAAGATCGACACTAATTTTGAATCCATTACAGTGATGTAATTGATTCCACTGTTTTGGTTATGCTTCACTGCATATGTTCCTCGTGGAGACTTCTTATCGATGACATTTTTTTCACGTACTCGATTCTCTCTTACAGTTCCGGTGCATTTTCATTGCAATCTCTTCAAATGTACAACAAGATCTAAATTTGTGAAATAGTTATCAAAATGAAGATGATACTGAGAAACTTTTCCAGCAGCTGTCATTTCAAAAAATGGTTTCAACAAATTCATTACCACGCGAGAACCTAATGCGCATTTACTCAGTTTGTCTCGAATTACGGATTTTTTCCCACAATATATGTCGAGATTCAGCAAATACCCATAAGCAGTGCAGAGGTCCCAAAATTTAATTCCAAAACGAATAGGTTTCCCACGTATGAACTGTTTCAATGAAGTTCTAGCATACGATTTAGCCATCATTTTATCTACTGACAGAGCAGTTTCCCAAATGCTAAACTTCAGAATATTTTTTTGGAATCGTTTCATCAATGCTCGAACCCGCCACCCTTTATCATTATTATCATTGTCTTTGGACTTCGAGCATTTCAATTTGGACTTGATTTGTTCAAACTTAGAACGAGTCATTGCTAAAGCAACTACTTCGCAAGATAGAAAGGGATCGGTTGACCAAAAATCTCTCTGAGACTTCCTTTTATTGAATGAACTCATTATGATGATTCCAATAAATGGATCCAAATCGACCAATGGTAAATGAAAACCATTTTTCTTACATACATCGATAATGTATTCTTTCATTTCAATTGAAAAAAAGATCAGAATACTTTTTTTACCCATTTACCCATTGAAATTCATGATCGTTTTCCAGCTTAGCTTGATCTGCTTGGTAACTTTTTGAAACTCTCCTAAAAGTGACACTCGGTAATTGTTCATCACGGTCAGAGTCAGAATCGGAATACGAATCGTCTGACGGACCAGAATCACCTGGATTCGGTATTAGAACAGTTCCATCATCTTCTGAAGTACGTTTCATCACCAGAATCATGAGAAATAGCAGGTCTCGATCGTTTTCGTGACATTGCATTGCAAAGAAATTCGCGTCAAGATTGATCTGATACAGAAGATTTTGCGCCCTGACAAAGTATCGATAATATAAAAGTGTTTGAACAATATATTCCTAAGAATATATCATGGAAGAAACTCTTTAAAGTGTGAAACGATTTTCGCACATATCAAGAGTCGCGGCAGCGACCCGACGCCAAGTATTAAAAAACTGAGAGTCTCAGTCGAAATGCCGTGCACTCTTATATACGCGAATATGCCTCAATTCACGCCGCTTTTACACTTCAATTCGATATTACTAAAAAACGAGACATTTTTTTAAACATTTTACGAATATACTTTTCTTAAAAAAAAATTAGCTTTCCATTGATCCCATTAATTTTTTCCGCCTACGCGATGCTGATATATCATAATATTGGGTGAATTACTCCGAATATTTATCATCAGAAAAATTCTCCAACCGGTCACGTCTCTATAGGTATACAAGCCCGTGTATAAGCGATGTAATACGATTTTACAGAGAGGGGCTTGTATTAGTGGTAGTGGGAAAATGAGTGTGTGCGGTAGACACGGCGCGCGCCGCTCTCTATCGCCCCGCTATGCGTAGCATTATCGACGCATTTATCTATACATATAATAGCATATGTACGAATATGAATGCAGCTTTATATATAGCATCATCTATATATATGGGGCATTCCAGGTCAAATCACGTAATCATCAGCCTGACCCCCTCGGATTTAGTTGCCGAATTTTTTTTGAGCATATTTTGGTCTAAAAAAAAGATGTTATTTTTTTCAGATTTCGATTACTTGTTTTATCCCATAAAATAATGTTGTTTCCATAACTTTCGAGTAAAAATGAAGTACGCCCAGTTTTAAAATTCTGAAACTTTTTGCATCAATTCTACAACTAAAAACTAGTATTTTCATCATAGTTCGAGAGTGGGCCGAGAATAATTAATATTTTTTCTTCATTAAAGAAAAAAAAATTGTTTACAATTTTTTTAAATTAAATATTTTAATGATGATTTCCTATAGGGGAAAAAAAATAAAGATAAATTGTGTCTTGGTAAAAAAAAATTTTCCTATGTTTTGATAATATATTTTCTGTATTTCGATAATAGATTTCCTATATTTTAGTAATAGATTTGATAAAATCGATTGATTAAGGCATTGAAAAAAAGTATTACTTTTCGGAGGAAGCACGAAAACAATATAAAAACTTGATCTAACTATTAACAAAAAAACTATTATCAAAATATAGAAAATCTATTAGCGAAATACAGAAAATATATTATCAAAATATGGGAAACAAATTTTTTTGGCAAGAGATGATTTATTATTCTTTTTTTTTATCCTACAGGAAACCATCGTTCAAATATTTAATTTACAAAATGTGTAAAGAAATTTTCTTTGTTTAATTGAAGGAAAAATATAAATTATTCTCCGCCAACTCTCAAACTAGGATGAAAATACTAGTTTTTAGTTATAGAATTAATGCAAAAAATTTCAGAATTTAAAAACTGGGCGTAATTCAATTTTACTCAAAAGTTATAGGAAAAAAAATATTTTATGGGGTAAAACAAGTAATCAAAATCTGAAAAAGAATAACCTCTTTTTTTGGGAGCAAAATATGCAAAAAAAAATTCGGCAACTAAATCCGAGGGGGTCAGGCCGATGACCACGTGATTTGACCTGGAATGCCCCATATTTATAAAGCATATTTACTTATATATAGCGTTATATATGGCATTATCTATATATATATATATATATATATACTAGGGTCCGTGCGGCTCGAGCGCTACACGCCCTCGCGTCGTAGAGGTTCAATTCTAACCCAAACCCCGACTCCCGCCCACCGCCTTCCCCCACCCCACGCTCCCCCGTCCCATCCCCGCTGCCCCAACCCTCTGCTCGATTCTCGATTCCATAGCCAACTTCACCCCGCTCTATTGTCGATTCCATAGCCAACTTCACCCCGCTCGATTCTCGATTCCATGGCCAACTTCACCCCGCTCGATTCTCGATTCCATGGCCAACTTCGGCCTCGCATCGTAAAGGTTTGGGTTTGGGTTCCAAGGTTTGGGTTCTGGATTCTTGTACACGGTGGCGGCGGCGGCGGCGGATGCGAAATATTTATACAATATGGAGAGATATATATATAAAGTTTATATACGTATATACTGGTATATACAGGTATATACAGGTATATACAGGTATATTAGGGTGAATCGAAAAAACTAAAAACTGTTGGCTACCCTCAAAAATCAAAGATATCATTGAAATAAAGGTCTCTGTGCAGCGGTTCGATTTTTGGAATTTTTTTAGAGGGCGTGCGGGGCGTCCAAACACGCCATTTTTAGCCTTAAATTTACTAAATCACTGATAAACGGAAACCGATCATTCAAAAAATTCTGAATTTTTTATATAAGGTGCCCAGACATGTACTCTTTCTAACCCATATTTACTGAACATTAACAAATAGTTCATATATGGGGAATTCTTTATCAACTGGGCCACTTTTTTTTTAAACCTCTCCAATTTTTTTCAAAATCTGCCAGTTTGAAATATTGGTAAAAAGGAACGTCTGTGATTTTTTTAAGATTTTTTTATGCGTCCGTTCAAGATTTTCAATTTTTCATTCCGAACACTGTATCTCAAAAAATATTTACCAAACAAAAAAAAACATAAGAATAAAAACTTTTTTATTTTTTCCACTTTATCGAAAAAAATAAAAATCATAATTTTTCAGCATTGAGAAAATGGAAATTTCGCAAAAAAATAAGAAATTTTTTTTTTAAACCTAATAGAAAACTTTTGATTCTAGTACTAATTTTACAGAATGTCTATTATTAGGTGAAAAGTCTGCGAAAAAAATTTCAGAATGGCACCTCCAATGGTTACGATAAAAAAAAATAAAAACCCTGCGAAATCTCATGTTTTCATTTTTTTCATCGTAATCACTGCAGGTGTCACTCTGAAAATTTTTTCGCGGACTCTTCACCTAATAATAGACATCCTGTAAAATTAGTACTAGGATCAAAAGTTTTTTATTAGGTTTAAAAAAAAAAATATTCATTTTTTTGCCCAATTTCAATTTTCTCAATGCAGAAAAATTATGATTTTCATTTTTTTCGATAAAGTGAAAAAAAAATAAAAAAAAATGTAATGCTTATGTTTTTTTTTGTTTGATGAATATTTTTTGAGATACAGTGTTCGTAATGAAAAATTGAAAATCTTGAACGGACGCCTAAAAAAATCTAAAAAAAATCACAGTGGTTCCTTTTTACTAATATTTTTAACTGGCAGATTTTGAAAAAAATTGGAGAGGTTTAAAAAAAAAGTGGCCCAGTTGATAAAGAATTCCCCATATATGAACTATTTGTTAATGTTCAGTAAATATGGGTTAGAAAGAGTACATGTCTGGGCACCTTATATAAAAAATTCAGAATTTTTTGAATGATTGGTTTTCGTTTAACAGTGATTTAGTAAATTTTAGGCTAAAATGGCGTGTTTGGACGCCCCGCGCGCCCTCTAAAAAAATTCAAAAAATCGAACCGCTGCACAGAGACCTTTATTTCAACGATATCTTTGATTTTATCTTTATATCTTTATACAGATATACAAGTATATACTGGTATATACAGTATATACTGGTTGTTTTTGCACGAATCTGGTTTTGGTGGTCGAAAATGAAAAACACACTCGCGACGTAAAGTTAACAATATTTAAGATTTATTGAATCCGATTTTTGTACACGATGTAATAATTTCGTCCCGCCGAAGCGATGCCCGTGAGATGATAAGAAAAAGGATTTACCGTTAACCCGATTTATGTAAGATGGCGGCGAACCGAGCGGTGAGAAACGACGCGTGAGAGGTCGTAAAGCTCTCACACGATGCCCAGAATGTCGAATTAACAAGTCGTGAATAGGTTTGAACGTTCCGAGGTGCCCGTGTGATAATTTGTAACAAAACTGTGTATTAATTTAGACCCGAAAGTGTGGATAATAGCCCGTGATAAATGCGATGGAAAATTCCACGTGGTTGCCTCTATGGGTTCTGCATGAATACTAGTGAATCGATCCCGATATCGACGAGAGAGCATGTCTGATCATGCGCTCTCTCCCATGAAATGTATGCCCGGAACGTGGCGCCGCCGACGGCCGTCCGTGCGCTCTCAGTCGAGGCCGCGAATATTTGAACCCGTGGGTCCGTCCAAAGGGAATGCTAATTCCCGAACACTGGTATATAAAGGCATATACAGGTATGTATTATGTGGTGGAAGAATCGGCGACGGTTCGGCCAGGAATTCCGATGTTGATGGAAAGTTTTTTTAGTTACTCTTGTTAACTTGAGTCTCTCGATCGATCTGAGATCGTACACATCTACAAGATGTAGGCAAATTGAAATTTCTAATTGTCTATAAGCATCCCGGAAAATACAAGCACCGTTTTCTATTGATGTTTAACGATCGCCAAGAAACGATCAATCAACAACACAATGAAAATAAGAATACATTGAATCAATAAAATCCGTCTTATTGATTCCCTCTCAATCAATGAATTCAAACCGATCACCATCCAGGATGCAACAAAAAAAGGAAAAAAAAGAACAATTAGAATTGAATTTCACAAATCAGAACAATTAATCTGAAGAGGATCCGAACGCTGGATCGAAACGTTAACAAGAGTAATTAAAAAAACTTTCTATCAACATCGGAATTCCTGGCCGAACCGTCGCCGATTCTTCCACCACATAATTATCATACATGGCCGCACAATAAAACAAATAATATACAGGTATGTGCAGGTATATATATATATATATATCTATGTACTATGTTTTTCTATGTATATCTATGTATTCAAATGTTGTTCCGTTTATACATGTATTTATACGATATATATAAAAGCGTGGCCACTATTTCAGGTCTCAACTTATATCGGAATAGTAATTTGAGATTCGATTTCTTTAAATGCTTTCTCTACGTATATTTTTTATTAATACATGTGTTATTTATTTATACATGTATTTATACGATATATAATAGATTGGCCGCTATTTCAGGTCTCCGATTATATTGGAATAGTCATTTGAGATTCGATTCTTTAAAATGCTTTATCTACGTATATTATGATATATATGTTAGGGTGGTCGTTATTTCAAGTCTCAAATAATATTTGGGTGGTCTTTCGAGAATTGATTTCTTTAAATAGCATTTTCTATCTACATAAAGCATATCTATGAATATATAGCATTATACATAGCTAATAAGTCCATATCTAACTTTAATTTGAAGCTGAACTAAAATGTAACTTGAGTTTAGGCTAAATGAAAAACTAACTTAAATTTGAAGCCAAACCAAAATTTAACTTGAATTTTAGGCTAAACCAAAATCTAACTTAAATTTTAGGCTAAGCCAAAATCTAACTTAAATTTCAGACTAAACCAAAATTAAACTCAAATTTTAGGCTAAGCCAAAGTTCAACTCAAATTTTAGGCTAATCGAAATCTAACTTAAGCTTTAAGCTAAACCATAATCTAACTTTAATTTAAGGCTATATTTGTTAACGCTCTATAAAAACAATCTGAATGAAGATTTGCGTGAGCTGTTTCGGAATAAGAATAACATGGGAAAAATTATTTTTACGTCATCTGATTTTTGTTACTCACAAACGATTCATCATAAGAGAAATTTACAGACGTATCTTGGTACAGAATTAAACGCTGTACAAAAATGTTCTGAGTTACTTTTTGTTAAGTCCACTCGTTTAAAAGTTATTCAATGTCAAAGTTCAATTTTTCGAAGATTTGATCGATTTTATAACGGAACGATTAGTTTTATCGACAAAATGTGAATAAAATTTCATGTAAAATACAAATTAAACTTTCGAGAAATATTTAAGAATAGTTCTCACTATAATAATAATAGAAAAATAGAACGCCTTTAGAAAGTTGTGCAGTAGAATTTAACTTATAATTTTTTTTTATTTGAAAATAAATGTTACACTACAATAAATGTCATTTTCTTAATTTAAAAATAAAATTTTTAAGCAAACTTCTGCTGCACAATTTTCTTGAAGCGTTCCATTTTTTTTATTCCTATAGTGAGAACTATTAGTTACAATGACTTGAAAGCTTGATTTATGTTTCACACGAAAGTTCATGCATATTTTGTCGATGCAACTAATAGTTCGGGTGTAATAACAAAAAATCTGTAAGGCCAGAATGGCCACGCGGAGCCCATCCGCCGAGCTGGGTCACCGGAGTCCGCCAACCGAGGGAACTGTGGTGACTGGCGCTAAACGGCCCAGACCCACGGACAAAACCCCACCGGAGCTGGCAAAGGTGGTAAAGAGGGGCAAGCTCTTCCCTCAGCCCACTGGTTACGGTGATGCGGTGACCGCAGATAGGAGGTTGGCCATTGCGCCTGCCAACTACCTGGAAGCCGCTCTGGGCCAGGGGCAGGACGGGATGGTCGTTCAGGGACTCCTAGGGGCGCTGCGTGCCATGCCCACGGGGCGGGCAGTTCCGTGCTTCGAGGGGACCCGATGCGACCGTGGTGTCTTGTGGGTGACTTGCTCCGATGAGCCAGCGAAAGTATGGTTAAGGACGATAGTCCCTAGCCTAAAGCCATGGGAGGGCGCCTCCAAGTTTTGGAGAAGGAGCACCTACCCAAGTTAAAGTGGATGACGGCGGTGTTCCCCGGCCCAACCGAGAGGACCGATGTCAACCGGTGTGGGACAGGAAGGTGATACAGGATTCCGTCCACCTGGTTCTGGGGGTCGATTGCCACTCTCTGGAGAGGCTGAGGGAGGGCGGCTTCGCCCCTCACTTCGGACTGGGAAGGGCCCGTATCTACGAGGCCCATCACAGAGCCGTGGAGGGGGAGCGGGCTGCCAACCCACAAGTCGCACGGGAGAGACCGGGGCGAGGTGTGATGCAGATGCCGACTGCACCGGCAACGGTGGGATTGACTGACGCGGTACCGGGCCCCAGCTCCGGACCCGACCCGGGGTGGGCTCGCTTCCACAAGACCCGCCGCGGCGAGGAAGGAAGCGGCCGGACTTCGGAGCCACTGCTGACTCCAAGCGTACTGGTCGTTGTGGAGCCGAACGTCCAGCCGTTGCCATCTGCAGCGGTGGCGCGAGACAGGCAGGATGTGGAGGTCGAGCATGACCTTTATCCCTAAACCGGGTAAAGCTAGCTATGACCAAGTGTTTGGAAAAATGCCTGAATTGATCTGGTTGGGAAATTGGGCGAAAAAGGTGGAAGGTTGAAGGGAACGAAGTGGCCGGAAGTTCGTTGCGGGCGATGAAAAGACTCACTCGCGTGCACACAATATTTCGGTTTTATTAACAAACGTCCAAAGTTCCAAAAAATACTATAATTAAAGTTCCGAAATGTTCAATAGTCTCGCCTTGGCGATGAAGACGCATGATCGAAGTGATGCCGGAAAATGGCGGTCGTTTCGTCCGACGCCACGTGTCGCGCGAATAACTTTTCTCGCAAATTCTCGAAGTAAACCGCACCGAATCGAAGTGAATACTTTTCCGTGAAGTTATCGAAGGAAGCCGCACCGTGAGCTCTGAGGCCTCGAAACCGTGCGCAAGTGGTGCAGCGAAGAATGTATGATCGTACTGGCGCTCGACCACCCAAAATCCAGTACGATCTGCGGAGATAGGCCAGTGTTGCTTGTGTGCCGCCGTGAAGAGTCCGGAGATGGGCATCTGAAATTATCAATGTAGTTAGCCGTGAATTCCGAGGCAAGACAGGTGATGTTTCGCCTCGGAGTGAAGGATCGAATGCTGGAGGCGTCCACCCACACGAAGGACTCGGAGTTGGTCGATGAAAGGTGTGAGGGCGGCCATTGCATTGCTCCGTTGAAGTGTCGCTCCGCTTGAAATTATCCGTAGCTCAGCAGTGAAGTACGACTGTTGGATGAGGCGTATCCAGAAAATTGTTGCGTCTTCCAGGTCTCCCGGTGATATCGGGTTGGTCATTGAAGTATGTGGAACTCGCCTGAAGCGGCCAAGAGCTCTTTTGCAAATGGCCGTGATTCGAAGTAGCCGATTTAGGGACAAATATCGCTCCAGAAGGTCCCAAACCGGTAGAAGAGCCCCTGAAGTTGAAGTGAAGGCGAGACCTGGACGCTGTTCGAGGTCGCAGTCGGTTACGACCTCGAACGACGAAGTGGGCCAACTGGTGCAAGGCTGCGGAAGCCAGGTTGGTCCATTCCACCAGAGGGGATGCCGAGAAAGTTGCCGAGGTGTCATTCCGCGAGACGCACAGTCTGCGGGATTTTCCTTTCCTGAAATGAAACGCCACGTCGCTTGCGAAGTGAATTCTTGGATTGAAGTAACTCGATTTCGGACAAAGTCCTTCCAGCGAGCCGAAGGCGACGTGATCCAAGTTAAGGTTACCGACGAGTCGGTCCAAAAGAACACTGGAACAGTTCCAAGTTCGAGTGTCTTCTGGACGTACGAAACCATCCGTGAAAGAAGTAATGCAGCGGTGAGCTCAAGCCGCGGAATTGTCAGTCGCTTGAGAGGTGCAACCTTCGTCTTTGAAGCGACAAGCGTGATGGTTGAAGAGCCATTATCTGAAGTTGAACGAAGGTAAACCACGGCTGACATGGCCAATTGCGAGGCGTCCGAAAAACCGTGAAGCTGAACCGTTTTAGTTGAAGCCACCGAGGGAGAGAAATGAGCGAGAGATCCGCCAAGTTCTCTCGGAAGTGAAGCCACCGTTGTTGAAGCGAAACCGGAAGAGGGTCGTCCCAGTGAAGTTTTGCCAACCAGAGCTCTTGAAGAAACATCTTTGCCGTGATGATGATTGGCGAAATGAAGCCCAACGGATCAAATAGTTGCGCCGTTTCCGAGAGGATTGTCCGTTTTGTCACAGATTGACTGAAGTTCGGCTGAAGCGTGAATTTGAAGTGGTCGGTTTGGGGGTTCCAAACGAGCCCAAGAAGTTTGACGCTGGAGTCCTCTGGTTGAATCACGACTGCGTGTGATTCCGAAGTGGGATGGCTCACCCTTTGAAGAAGTTCCGTGGAGTTTGACGACCATTTTTGAAGTGGAAAGCACCCTCGGTTGCAGATCTCCTGAAGTTGACGTGAGGATGCTTGAAGTTCCGCCGTTGAATCGGCACCTCCGAAGATATCATCGACGTACCTGCCCTTCGTCAACGGAAGTACCGCCAATGGAAAGTTGTGCCCTTCGTCCTCGACAAGTTGCAGCATGACTCGAATTGCCAAGAACGGGGCGCAACTGAGGCCGTACTTGACGGTGGTGAGGCAGAAGGGGAAGATGTGCTCCTGCTCATCAACCCACAGGATCCGTTGAAGGTTCCAATCATCCGAATGAAGGTTGATTTGACGGTACATCTTTGTGATGTCCGTTGCGAAGATGAAGCGATGCCGTCGGATCCAAAGAAGTACGTCAGAAGTGTCCTGTTGAAGTTTGGCGCCCGTGTAGAGGAGGTCGTTAAGCGAGACACCGCTGCTCGTCTTGCACGACCCGTTGAAGACCACTCGAAGCTTGGTGGTGGTGCCGTGAGCCCGAACAACACTGTGATGGGGCAAATAATGCACGGGAGTTGAAGCTGGCCCAGTAGAAGCTCGCACCATGTGATACAACGTCTCGTACTCCTGAAGAAAACCGTGATACAACTCTCGATAAGTTGAATTACGCGAGAGCCGCTTTTGAAGTTGAAGAAGGGAGCGCCACGCTGCCATGAAGGAATCCCCGAGAGACGATGGTGAAGTGTTGAGAGGAAGGCGAACTGTAGATCGCCCGTCTTCGTCTCGCAAATGCGTGTCCTTGAAGTGTTGTTCACAGGAGGAATCCTCGGGCTCAGATATAGAGGCTGAGTCCGACGGAATTTTCTCCTGTTCCCAGAAATTTCTAAAGCAAGGAAGCGAACTCATTATCAATTGAAGTGTGCTGAATACGAACCGAGCTTGAAGTAGAATCAGACATTAAAGAGTGGGTGACGGTGGTAGCTCCCCGCGTGCGGCTAGCTGACTGACTCCCAATTCCAAGATATTAATTCAGGCGGCCATTCTTTCCAATCGAAGAAGTTGAATCGTACGTTCCGAAATGAACGCAAGTTCAGCAATGGGATCGATTAAAAACCGAACTCGATGTGAACTGCCAGAAGAAGAGGTCAGAGTTGCCTGGCTCGTTGCCAGCAAAACTGAAGGCCGAATATCCAGATTGGTAGAAGCACTCTTCGAAGTTACCGTAGAATTGAAAAAATCGGAAGTGGCCGAAATCAGAAGTTATACCGGTGTATCCAGCGAGCCAGACGAAGCGTCGCATTGACGGTTGCTGAATGGTATCGAAGAATTTCACTGAAACTAATCCCGAAGACAACCACGAGATCGAATATTGACCGGTCGTAAATCGTTCAATATCTTTCTCAGGAAAGAAGACCGCGAATGAATGATGAATTTCCGTTCATTCGGAGTGAATCGTAGGACTCGAGAAACTGAAGTGACTGAAGTCATCAAAGAAAATCGCACTGAATTTAATCTTTAATATCTCAGATGAAGTGAAGCACGAGGAGACAGCGAGATTGAGGAATAATCGGGCGTAAATCGGTTACCTTTTTTCTCGTTGAAGAAGGGCCGCGTGCGAAGCAACGAAAAATGTCAATGCGTAGCACAAAAACGAAAACTCACGAACGCGCGAGGCGTTGAAGATGATACACCGACGCAAGGGCCCGATAGAGTGCGCATGCGCACCGCACTGAAGAAATTCGCGAAGCACCCGTTGAACCACCGAGAATACATGTCAGCTGCACACACACGACGACGAGAGTGTTCGTGTGACGCACTTGAAAAAAAACCAAAAACCGAAGAAAACGAAGTACACGCACACACTCGGTGACGAGAATGTTCGTGTGACGCACTTGAAAAAAACCAAAAACCGAAGAAAACGAAGTACGCGCACATACTCGGCGACGAGAATGTTCGTGTAACGCGCACGACGAACCAAAAAAAACGAGTAGCTACGCGAACAAACTCGATTCACGAAGTTTGTCACGCGATGCGTAGCGAAGGAATCCAAAGAAATACTAAATGCGCCGAAAATATCCAAAAACTGCGTAATTGAATGCGAAGAAAGTCCCGAAGCGCACAAAGAATCACGTGACGCGCACACACACTCGAATATCGAGAATGTCTGTGATGCGCGCACACTCGAAAGGTCCGGAAAGTTCACTAAAGGGTTTGAATTACGCGTAAATCGATGTGACGAAGAGACCCAATGCGCGGAAAAACACGTGGTATATGTCACGAAAAAGAAGAATTCAAAGCGCAGAGAAACCGAGAAGCGCGCGAAAGGAATCGGGTGATACGCGCACACAGCGAAGAGCCCGAGAAACCCCATGTAGCGCGCACTCACGACGAAGAATGTCCAGCGAGGAACGAAGATCCGCACAAAGCGGACGAAGCGATAGTTTTCTTGGCGCGCGCGAGAGCGCGATGATATTCCCGCGCGCTCAACGAAGAAATTTCTCGAAGCGTCCGGGCTCTCCTCTCGCGCGAAAGTGAGAGAGAGAGACTTATGGCGCACTGAACGTGAGCGAGAGAGACCGAGATAACGAAGCGTGACGAGCACGTTGTCGAACAATGGAACGCCCGTTCTCTCGCGCACTTTTCTCTTACGCAAACCGAAGCACTTCCGCAATTTTCACAAATTTCCCTATCCTGCTCGAAGGACCATGTTTGGAAAAATGCCTGAATTGATCTGGTTGGGAAATTGGGCGAAAAAGGTGGAAGGTTGAAGGGAACGAAGTGGCCGGAAGTTCGTTGCGGGCGATGAAAAGACTCACTCGCGTGCACACAATATTTCGGTTTTATTAAAAAACGTCCAAAGTTCCAAAAAATACTATAATTAAAGTTCCGAAATGTTCAATAGTCTCGCCTTGGCGATGAAGACGCACGATCGAAGTGATGCCGGAAAATGGCGGTCGTTTCGTCCGACGCCACGTGTCGCGCGAATAACTTTTCTCGCAAATTCTCGAAGTAAACCGCACCGAATCGAAGTGAATACTTTTCCGTGAAGTTATCGAAGGAAGCCGCACCGTTAGCGCTCTTGGCCGGTCGTAAATCGTCCAAGAGCTCGTGAAAAGAAAGAATGAAAACCGCGGAGTGAAAAATGGCCGATAATCGATGCGAATCAAGGCGCTTGCCAAAACGAAGTGACGAGGCGATGATCGATCGCCGCGAGAGAGCCGCCGTTTGGAGGGGATAGAGTCGCGAGAGCCACGGGTAATGCAGAGTCCAGCGAGAGCTTGACCGTTCACTGAGGGTCTCTCGCGGGAGCTCTGGCAACTACACGCTTTTCTGAACACCAAGCAAAGGCTTTTAGACCTATCAGTCTGACGTCTTTCCTATTGAAAGCAATGGAAAGCCTCGTTGATAGATACATAAGGGATGGGGCATTGATGCTAACACCAGTGCACCACTCACAACACGCATATCAAGTGGGCAAATCCGTTGAGACGGCTCTGCACAGTCTCGTCCATGAGATAGAGCGGACCCTCTACAAAAAGGAGGCCACCTTATGCGTGTTCTTAGATGTTGAAGGAGCGTTCGACAACACCTCCTTCGACGCAATTTGCGGGGTGGCGAGGGAATTTCGCGTCGATGACACCATCATCGACTGGATGCACTTCATGCTGCGGACGCGGACTATAACGGCAAGCCCTAGTGGGACTGCTGTCAGGGCTCGAGTCGGCCGGGGATGCCCGCAAGGGGGGGTAACATCGCCATCGATGTGGTCCCTGGTCGACGACGGACTTCTGCGCAGGCTTGAGGGGCTCAGAGTCAAAGTGGTGGGATTTGCCGATGATGTGCGTATAGCAGTCAGCGGCAACCATCCCGCAGTCATGGCGGGGAAGATGCAGAAGGCACTCGACCTTGTCGAAGAGTTGTGCACATCGCAGTCGTTACGGGTCAACCCGAATAAGACTGAGATGGTACTATTCACACGAAAGAGGCGCTTTAACATAAAGCGCCCGTCAATTTACGGCGCTGAGCTATCGTTCTCCTCTGAGGTTCGCTACCTGGGAGTGATGCTCGATTCCAAGCTCAGATGGAAGAGCCACATCACAAAGCAGGCCTGGAAGGCAACTGTCACATTCTGGGCCTGCAGAAGGATGTTTGGTCGAACGTGGGGGCTAAAACCCAAGATGGTCAGGTGGATTTACACGACCATCCTGGTTCCCCAGTTAATCTACGCCTCCCTAGTATGGTGGCCTGCGCTGCGACGGGCTGGTATTAGGAAGACTTTGGATGGGGCTTACAGACTGGCAGGGCTGGGGATAACTGGTGCGTTGGGCACACCCCCGACCCTGGCTCTGGGTGCCCTGATCGACATCCTGCCTCCGCACATCGCAGCAGAAGCAAGGGCAAGAAACGCGGCAATTCGGCTGCTCTTCGGTGGTAGGTGGACTAGGGCCGCACATGGGCACACCACGGTTCTCCAAAGGGCGGGAAATTTCGAGCAGATTATCCGGCTCGGGGGGGACTGGTGCCCGGAGGAACACCACTTTCACCACAATTACCAGGTCCTCTTTCCTGACAGGCAGTCATGGACCGAGGAACAGGAGAGGTTACTGTCGCCCAGCGGACCAGTCTGGTATACAGACGGGGCGAAGTCGGAGACAGGTACTGGGGCCGGAGTTTGGAGCGAGGGGCCCAGGACGGAGTTATCCTTCACACTGGGCCACACCGTCTCCGTTCTCCAGGCAGAGCTGTTTGCTATATGGGCCTGTGCCCGTAGTATCCTCAGTAGGGGATATAGCAGCAAACATCTCTACATATGCAGCGACAGTTGTGCTGCGCTCAGCCAGCTGCTCGATGTGGTGGTCAGGTCTGAGCTGGCAAGAGACTGTATAAACCTGCTGACTCAAGTAGCTAGAGTCAACAGGGTGAAATTGCTATGGGTACCAGGTCACAGCGGTATCCAGGGCAACGAAAATGCTCACGAGTTGGCCAGATTCGGCGCTTCGCGGCCCGATATGGCAGACCATGGCGACCGCCCAGGTGTTGCTATGGGACTTGTGAAACAGATAACGGAGAGATGGGCCGCGAATCAGTTCGCGGACCTCTGGGCACAGGATCCAGGGATGAGGGACACCAAGGAACTCTTTTCTGGGCTCTCAGCAATGCTAGGGACCGTGCTAGCTGAACTAGACCGAACCCAACTCAGGGTGGTCGTTGGACTAGTCACGGGACACTGGCACACAGGCAAGCATCTGGTGCGACTGGGTCTTGCAGAGGAACCAGTCTGTCAAAGATGTAAAGATGGAGACGAGACACCACTCCATCTCATTACGAGGTGTAGGGGGCTGACGGGCGTCAGAAATGACGTCCTTCGGGCACCTGTCATCCTTGAATTCAGCCTGAAGAACACAGGGGCGGGCAGGCTTCTCTGCTTTGCACGCGAGGCCGGCTTGCCTATGGATCCGACAGGCCAATAAGCTTGCCCAGCAAAGGGCCCGGGCACAATGGTCCACTAGGACTGAGTGCCCGGACAATTCTCACAAACAAACAAACAAACAAGAGCCTATATTTTCACACGCCCTCTCTCATACCTAATAAAACTTTTGAGCCTATATGGGAGACGGAACATTTTTTTTAACATCATGTATATTGTACCATCAACAATTTGGATCATAGGGCTGTGATAGTTAAAGGAATTTATTCTTGCTTATTTTTGTCGATACTTGCGAATCTACGAAAAGATTTTTATAAAGCATTGTTTGAGAATATCTGCGTATTAGATTATAATTAAATTTCACACTGTGTTAATAGCGAATATTTTCTTTAATATAGATGGCATCTACTACACTGAGAAAAAAATGGTTGAATGAACTAAATATATAGTCGCACCCGCACGACTAAATATTTAGTTGTACGACTCAAATTTTTTTGTATGAATCATTTTTTGGTCAACTGAAGCGCAGAATTATTCAAGAAACTTATTATTTAGTTATAGCAAATAAATATTTAGTCGTGCGTATGCGACTACAAATATAGTTCATTCAACAATTTTTTTTCTCAGTGTATAATTTTAGGCATTCCTATCACATATAGTTACATTACAAGAGATATTAATCAATTTAAATAATTTAAATTTTTTTATGTACAAAGAATGTACCGAAATGTCCCCAGAAAAACAAACAGGACGCGGGGTTGTTCGTTACTGTGAATCACCATATGTATAGATATAGCGCTTTGAACTCGACGCGTTTGGCACAGGTCCGTACAGATATAAAAATTGCCGGGTCCCAAATGATACAACGTAGGTAGCACTAATTCCAGTATTTTTTTTTTACGTTTATTTGCTTAGAGTTTCTTTAATGCACGAACATATTATGCATTTCAACTTTTTTATTTACTATAAATTTAATTTGCCTAGTTATAATTTATCAAGTTGATGAATTAAATTTTAATAACAAAAAGAGAATGTTAAAAAATTAATATTATCATTATAATAAATTTATGTTTAATGTTTTTTTTTAATTTAACATGATATACATAATGCTCTTTTTTAAAGATTTCCCAAATACTTGTCCGTTTTATTTTATATTTTTGCATAGCTTGTTTTTTATTTATACTTCCTGACTGCACTTCATCGATTATTTTTAGTTTCTGCTTATTACGAAGCTTTGATCTTTTCATTGTTGTTGTTAGTACACTGCAGGCACAAAGATATGACGATCTCACCGAATGATTAACGACTGAACGATTATCCACAAGAACTGATGAGCGACAGCAGCGTGCCCCATACAATCTCAGCGAAACGCGTATTCTCCTGAATTTTTCTCGGGACGGAGTGCGTCGAGCCCCGACCACGAGATTTGTTCGTTACTCCGGTTACCGTTATCGCGGGGCTCTAGTGTACTGTATTTCCAACTGCGTATACACAACAAGCCATGCACTTTCATTTTTTGTTCTGCATTTTCGACGATTTTAACACCAATTTATATAAAATTCATGTTAATAAATTAAATCAGGAAAAATACTTCGAAACAACTTCCAAAAAGAAGTGAAATCAATCACAAAATACTTCTCAGAAGTAAAAAAAAAGGACGCCAAGTATTAAATCCCGAAAATTCGAATTCAAAAAAATCCCAAAAATTCAAAAGAAATCCTAAAAATTTGAAATCTGAAATTAACAAAAAAAAAAACAAATCACACAAGCCAAGCCAAAAACTTGGCGTGCATAAATTATTAAAGACCAAGCCAAACTAAAAAAATTGGCTTGCAGGGTTCAGAACCAATACGCTCGGCGAGGAAAAACCGAGGAACGAAGGAGTAAATGAACGAGAAGATGAAAAAGAAAACAATTGATCAAGTGCCCTAGTAAGCAACCATGAGAATATACACAAGAGGTAAGGGTAAACTAGTGAGTAACTATGAGAAAAGTTCACTGAGAAAAATCTTGTTCAAGGTTTATATTTAAATGAAGGAACAATGATATTATCATTATTTCTGGAATAGTTGAGAATCTTTTATTGACCTTTGGTTATGTCCGAATTTGATAAATTGTCATAAATTTTTTCGGTCAGTAATCGCGAGCAAACTACAGTAGGCGATCAGATAACTTAACTCGACGGGGCCGAAACATTCACATAACTTAACTTTCCCCTCATTCTCCCACTCACGTGTATAAGCACATGCGCACTACACATGTTGACAATACGCGTGCTCATAGATGTTTCGCGGTCGTTCAAAGGTTTGAAGTGGGGAGAAACGGTCATAGGAAGAGTCAAGATATGCGAGCAGTCTACTGTACTTGACAGTAAAAAATACAAGTGATAATAATCTGTGTTATCACTATATGAGTAGGTATAATAATTTTCTATCTTATCTCGTGGAAATCTTACAGCACCTCCCGGGTTTATTTTTCTTAACCCTGCGCGCCAAGTTTTTTAGTTTGGCTTGGTCTTTAATTATTTACGCACGCCAAGTTTTTGGCTTGGCTTATGTGATTTCGTTTTTTTTTTTTTTTTTATTAATTTTAGATTTCAAATTTTTAGGATTTCTTTTGAATTTTTCGGATTTTTTTGAATTCGAATTTTTGGGATTTGTAATATACCCCGATCTGATTTCACCGATATGATCAAGTTGTAGTACCGCAGTTCAAAGAGTACTGTTTTATTGATGATTAATTCAATATCCGAACATTTTAGACGAGTTTGGAGGGAACATTCATTGTGACTCTAATGATATTATATTGAATTGGCTAACGAAAATTTTATAAATTCAACAAGAAATCACTACAGAATAGGAATGTCATACGTTATAAATTCTCAACCCGTCAACAAAAATTGGAAAATCTATAAACGATTGAGGAAAAGTGCATAGTTCTACTGCTTCAAACTTGTAGTTTCTCATTGAAAAATGTTCGGAATAAAATCTTATTTCTGCATATTTTGTCAAAAAAATGAATTCTAAGAGCAGAATCGTGATCAGCGACCTCGAAAACCTCCGAGTGCCCCATTTCATCCGATTCAAATAAGTTTTTGAATTTTTTGTCGGCCATATTGGATCCGCCATTTTGAATTTTTGAATTTTGTGGGCAGGATCGTGATCAGCGACCTCAAAAACTCCGGAGTGTTACATTTCATCCGATTCAATTAATTTTTTGAATTTTTTGTCGGCCATATTGGATCCGCCATTTTGAATTTTTGAATTTTGAGGGCAGAATCGTGATCAGCGACCTCGAAAACCCCCGAGTGCCACATTTCATCCGATTCAAATAAGTCTTTGAATTTTTTGTCAGCCATGTTAAATCCGCCATTTTGAATTTTTGAATTTTGAGGGCAGAATCGTGATCAGCAGCCTCGAACACCCCTGAGTGCCACATTTCATCCGATTGAATCAATTTTTTTAATTTTTTGTCAGCCATATTGGATTCGCCATTTTGAATTTTTGAATTTTGAGGGCAGAATAGTGATCAGCGACCTCAAAAACTCTCGAGTGCCACATTTCATCCGATTCAAATGAGTTTTTGAATTGTTTTCGGCCATATTGGATCCACCATTCTGAACTTTTGAATTTTGAGGGCAGAATCGTGATCAGCGACCTCGAAAACCCCCGAGTACCACATTTCATCCGATTCAATTAATTTTTTGCATTTTTGGTCGGCTATATTGGATCCACCACTTTGAATTTTTGAATTTTGAGGGCAGAATCGTGATCAGCGACCTCGAAAACTCTCAAGTGCCACATTTCATCCAATTCAAATTAGTTTTTGAATTTTTCGTCGGCCATATTGGATTCGCCATTTTGAATTTTTTAATTTTAAGGGCAGACTCGTGATCAGCGACCTCGAAGACCCCCGAGTGCCACATTTCATCCGATTCAAATAAGTCTTTGCATTTTTCGTCGGATATATTGGATCCGGCAATTTGAATTTTTGAATTTTGAGGGCAGAATCGTGATCAGCGACCTCGAAAACCCCGGAGCACCAATTTTCGTGAAGGTCCGTTTTTTTTTCTTTTTTACGCGAAGCGTGAGATTTTTCTCGCTGCTCAAGGGGTGGAAAACGTCATTTTGGGGAAGAGGGGAATTTTGATTACGACAAATTTAAAGAATACGTCGTTCGACTACAACCATTTTATGCACTCATGGTTGAAAAAAAGGGGAGATCTTCGAGCGTCTTCCATATGAGAAAAAAAATATTGAAAAAAGGCCTTCGCTTTTTTGAGTTTTTATTTTGTTTAAACGCGGCCATATATTTTTGGCTACTGGACAAAACTCAATTCCAATCCCGGATTCTGAAAGAGCATACTCGAAAGTACTAGAGACTATATTTTTTATTCGAAAATTCTTATTGTTTAATGGTGAGAATTTGACTTGAAAATGATAGAAAAAATTACGATTCTTGGTCGTTAATAGGTTAAGGGGAGACTGACAGCGTCAAAATGCCGATTTTTGAACATCAATATAAACGTTCATGGCATTTGTGGAAATGTCACAGATAGGCTACAATTTGATGTATCAAATGTAGCAACTTCTGAGGCTAGTTAGAACCCTTAAGGTGCAGCGGAACACTCATAAATCAATTTTTGATTTTCACACGCTGCGCGCAGTTCTGACCAAACCGCGTGACGGATCTTATCCTACGACGTCTCTTTTTCTTTGTAAAACTTTTGCAGACCGCTTGAGCGTGGCACATTTTTTTTAGATCCTTATTTTGGAGTGACAGGCCACTTTTTGAATCTTTGACCCATTTTTGGTTTTTAGAGCACTGCACACAAAACAATATTGATTATAATAAAAATGTGTCGCGCTCAAGCGGTCCGTAAAAATGTTACAAAGAAAATGAGACGTCGTAGGATAAGATCCATGAAGCGGTTCGGTCAGGATTGCGCGCAGAGTTTTTGAAGATCCAGGTTTCGGGAAACAGCCTCCGAAGTTGAATGTATGGAAAAACGTTTCCTCAGTCCTTCGCTCCACCGATTACTGCACCTGCATAACAAACAATATTTTTCATGGTAATTGCATGCAGACAACAATTCTTTTAACACGCTTTTCACGGTTTTTTCATATTTGTGTTGTTAATTATTTTTAATATTTACAAATCTTTCTACACCAAAAATGCTAAACATTTTTTGCAATATAATCTCCAATCCGTTGACAGTTTCTAGGTTATATTGTACAGGGTGGAAAGAAAATAGTGGTCGCCGCTTCGCCAGGTGATTCTCCAGCTCGAGATCGGTGGAGATCTATCAAAACTTGTATCCGCCAAATTGTCCTTGACACTGAAATTCAAGGTCAAATTTTTTATTGGCTTAAAAAATTCTACGCGCCAAGAGGAACAAAAGTTTCAAAGGGACCATAGGTTGGAGATACGCCCTTAAAGTCGAAATAACAACTTTAAGTTGAAAAAAAATAGAAAAGCTGGATTTTTCCGAATATTCTTCAGATGGCTTTAAATTCACAAGATTAATCGTGACGGAAAAGCTTTCTACCGCACAGCCGGGAAATCACGATATCTCCAGCCAGGGTCGGCCTATTTAACACGATGTCTGCAGACTATTTGCGTTACCCAGAATGCACCACTTGGAAGTTGTCTGCGCAGCATCCCGTGTGTGTGTGTGTTTGTTCGTGTGTGTGTGTGTCTGTGTGTGTGTGTGTGTGTGTTTGTGTGTGTGTGTGTGTGTGTGTGTGGGTGTGTGTGTGTGTTAGTGTGTGTTTTATTTTTTTCGTGTGTGGACCCCAAGGCTCGTCAATTCCTCGATATTTTATGACTCCAAACCACGTGTGCGTTGAATTTTCTTCTTATGTGGAGGGCGTGGGCTCAATTTCCGTTTTACTAATTACGCTGGCGGCGACGGCGTTGACGCGGAACCCAAAGAATTATGCCATTTGCCCTGATG
The DNA here is from genome assembly GCA_946863875.1 of Alloplasta piceator. Classification (NCBI taxonomy): domain Eukaryota; kingdom Metazoa; phylum Arthropoda; class Insecta; order Hymenoptera; family Ichneumonidae; genus Alloplasta; species Alloplasta piceator. The sequence goes on along the minus strand of OX333075.1, from coordinate 36,070,972 downwards.
GCCCTTAGCATGCGTGCTTGCTCTGTCCCTTCCACATGGCGTCCTCCATTGCGTAAGCACGCTCGCAACCTTGCCTGCAGATTCTCCCGAACACGGGTGAGCAGGTCTCGATTTCTCATTAGTCTCGTCACTCCTTCATTTACCCTGCGTCTCAGATCGGCTACGGTTCTGATCCCTCTACCCGATCGATAAACGATGGCCTTGAGGGCCTCCCAAAAGAAAAAATCCAAAGGGTTCAGATCTGGTGAGCGTGGTGGCTATATGTGTGGTGCAGGATGGCGTCCCATCCATCGACTACCAAACATGTTATTGAGAAAATCGCGGACCGGTAGACTCCAGTGCGGAGGTGCACCATCATGCATGAAATAACCATGGTTTCGACGTTCCCTAGGAATCATTTGGCGAAGTCGAGGCGTAAGATCGCGTCGGAGAAAATCTAAATAACGACCACCATTTAATCGCAGCGGAAGAAAAATTGGGGCAATCAGCGTATTCCCGATAATTCCTGCCCAGACATTAACGGCAAATCGACTCTGGATGATCCGCTGCATTATGGCATGTGGATTCCTATCTGCCCAGATGCGGAGGTTTTGTCTATTTATTATGCCAGTACTGAAAAAACTTGCTTCGTCAGGGAACAAGATATTTTCCAAAAATTGTGGATTCCTGTCTAATCTGTGTAGCATCTGTCTGCAGAAACGTTCACGAGCACGGCGATCTCTAGGGTGCAATGCCTGCACAAATTGCACACGGTAAGGTCTCAATCCTTCTTCTCGTATTATGCGCCTTACTGTCGTGTGAGATGTTCCGACACGAGCGGCTATTCGACGCAAGCCCATGACGGGATGAGCCCGTGCAAGCGTGATAACGCGTTATTCAATCCTCCAGTGGATCCGGGGGCGTCCACGCCGGTGATGTCCAGCACGTTGGACTTCGAACCGTTCTTATTCCGCAAAACGTTGATCCAAACGTTGGAATTCGCGTCTATCAGGGATCGCACGCCGGGGTACTCGTCGATTACCAGCACGATTCTAGATGATCCCAGCATAAATTTCATGAGCTCGAGCATAGTTTCCCAGAGCCTCATCGATCGCCCGTAGCATTAATCGTTGATCCCGACCATCTCGCACATGACCGTGATGGTCCATGATCGCGTCACAAAAGCAATGCCGCTACTATCAATTCAGTGGAGTTCAGTTTCAAGAGGTAAACTATGAAACCAGATATCGGTATAATGCCAGTATTGGAATGACAACCAGTCCTCGACTTGGAATGCAGCGATGTCTGAGCTCTGGGTAGACAATGAGCTACTCGACCTGGGATTTCAATTGAGACTCGATTTTGGATTAACAAGGATAAGCTAAGTGAAATTTCATCCGATTGTCATTGCGAACGCCATGTGGAAGTGACAGAGCAAGCACGCGTGCTAAGGGCAATCAGGGCAAATGGCACAATTCTTTGGGTTCCGCGTCAACGCAGTCATCGCCAGCGTAATCAGTAAAACGAAGATAGAGCCCACGCTCTCAACATGAAAAGAAATTCAACGCACGATCAGGAAAACTCATATTTACGGATTTTTAATATTTGATTATTCTTTTTCTGGGTGATGGGGTCACTTGTGACCCATGGTTCCTTTTTCACTTTTGTCCTTTTCAATTAGTAGAATTTTTTAAGTCAATAAAACAATTTGACCTTGAATTTCAGTGTCAAGGTCAATTTTGCGGATACAAGTTTTGATAGATCTCCACCGATCTCAAGCTGGAGAATCACCTGGCGAAGCGGCGACCACTATTTTCTTTCCACCCTGTACATATAAGGCACAGAATTCAATTCACTGACTGAAAAAAGTGAAAATAAATATGAAAATCAACTCGATTATTTAGTGAAGACGACGAATACCATTGTCTTTACAAATAATTGAATATAATAAACATATGTACTGACGTATTACTAACCACTGTGAAACTGCTCGTGTCGTTTGTCGAGATCGAAAAAGCACTTTCACGTAATTTCACGATCGGTATAGATATTTTATATTACTTTTGAAAAAATAAATAAACACTCGATAAAAGTAAGTGAATACAATAAAAAAAATAATAAACCACGCGCGAATGTTTGTTTTCCATTGCAGCAACAGTTGAGCATTTGCTAGTAACAAAAATTTACTAGTAAAATTTACTAGTAAATTTACGAGGCACTTTTGAAAAAATAAATAAACACTCGATAAAAATAAGTGAATCCGATAAAAACAAATAAAGCACGCGCGAATGTGTGTTTTTTATTGCAGCAGCAGTCGAGCATTTGCTAGTAACAAAAATTTACTAGTAAAATTTACTAGTAAATTTACGAGGCAATTTTGAAAAAATAAATGAATACTCGATAAATATAAGTGAATCCGTAAAAAAAAAATATAAAGCACGCGCGAATGAGTTTTTTATTGCAGCAGCAGCTATCATGATTAGAAAGTGGCATGCGGCTGCCTTATATTTTTTAAAATAAAATAAAATAAAAAAATTAATTCCTAATATTCCTTATAGAAGTAAAAAATAAAATAAAAATAAAGCATGTCTTGAAAAATTTTGATATTTTGCATATTTTTCAAAATAAATGGGAATATTTTTTTTCAAAAAAAGATTCTTCTCATTTACTTTGGAAAATATGCAAAATATCGAAATTTGCCTAGACATGTTTTATTTTTGTCTATTTTTTTTCACTTTCATAAGGAATATTAGAATTTTTTTATTTTTATTTTAGAAACAAAAAAAATTTATACGAAAAATATAAGCCAGCCGCATCCCACTTTCTAATTATGATATAGATTACTTATTTATGATCCAGAATCTGTGAAAAAAATGCAGAATTTTGAAAATGGATTTTGCAATTTTCAAAATTCTTTGTTTACAGATTCGCTTGTAACTTTGCCATTTTTCAACGTAAGGGTCTATGACTTGGTAAATAAGTGCAAAAGAGTTTGTAAAACGTAAAAAAAAACCATTTTTTCCGATTTCACGCTGACAGGACCCCCTCAAATCGATTGAAAAAACGGTGCAATCACTTACTCTTATAAAAGGTGCTCAAAGTGATGGCCACCACTTTCAATGCATGCTTGCAATCGCATTCACATTGATTATACAATCCCATTAATTATACAGTCCTATTAATAACGCCAAGATATGCAAGACGGAATAGTTAGAGTGGTGATTTAGGTATGCGGCCGTAGAGAGACAATAGTAAAGGAAGGAGGACAATAGTGAGGAAGGAATTTTTTTGGTATAACGTTTCGATCCTAATTCGGATCCTCCTCAGATTTATTATTTCTAAAATTACATTCTTTTTTGTCTTATTTTGTATGATATGTTTTACATTATAGGCTTAAATGTTATGTGTCCTGACTGACCCGAATTTGTACGGGTAATTTTTTTGGTCATTTAATGAATCTTGGATAATATTCATTATGAATTTATTGTATAAAGACGGGTCATTTTCTTGTGATCCTTGGTGTCTGTGAGAGGGAGGATTTTGATATTTTATTGCTTAGTTTATGTTTTTTTTTTTTTGAGACTTTTGTGTATGTGTTATTTACCTATGAATTTCATGTTTGATAATTTCCAAGATTCATTTGTGATCAAAATTAACAGTCCTCATTACATGGCGAAGGAGGCACCTATATTAATGGGGTAGTGTGATTGAGTATTGAAAAGTAGGGGTGGTTTTTCATGGTTGGGGAAGTTTGCCGTTAGTGATTTTTCTTGCCGGACTGGTTATGTTAACCGGTTTTGGATCGGGTTTAAATTGATAACTGTTAGATTTGGTAATGAATTTTCAATTGAGGTAAGGAATTATCATGATGTTGGTAGACAGAGCGATAAAACTATCACACGCATCCTTCCACCAAAAAAACATTGAACTAATCAAAAACACAATGACACAAAACTGTTACCCAATCTCCTTCACAGAAAAAATAATAAACCAAAGGCTAAGATTAATTAATTCACAATCAAATAACGACAACGCATTCGCTTCCTCCAGATTAATAAATTTACCCTATACTGAAAATATTCACCACCAACTAGTCCGCCTTTTTCGACAATTCAATATAACACTAGTCACTAACAACCAACACAACATTCACTCCATCACCGGTTCCGCAAAAGATAAAATAGATAACATGGATAAATCAAACGTAGTTTACCAAATCGATTGTAATGATTGTGATGCATTGTACATAGGACAAACAAAAAGATACTTAAAAACGAGAATCAACGAACACAAAAATAGTTTAAAACACACTAACACAATAAATACAGCGTTAGCAAAACACGGAATAGAACTAAAACACAATTTTAAATTTGACGACGTTAAAATTTTAAATAATGAAAAATGGCTCAAAAAGCGATTAATTCTGGAAATGATACAAATTAAAGCACAACCCAAAGCAATCAATTTTAGAACCGACATCGACAAACTAAGCAGCATATATAATTCAATAATTTAATAATACTCAAAATAATAACGGGAAAACCTCAAATTACCATCCATCAATTGAAAATTCATTACCAAATCTAACAGTTATCAATTTAAACCCGATCCAAAACCGGTTAACATTACCAGTCCGGCAAGAAAAATCACTAACGGCAAACTTCCTCAACCATGAAAAACCACCCCTACTTTTCAATACTCAATCACACTACCCCATTAATATAGGTGCCTCCTCGCTCGCCTCAATACTCAGTCGCTGCTTGGCTCTCGAATCGCCATGTAATGAGGACTGTTAATTTTGATCACAAATGAATCTTGGAAATTATCAAACATGAAATTCATAGGTAAATAACACATACACAAAAGTCTCAAAAAAAAAAAAAAACATAAACTAAGCAATAAAATATCAAAATCCTCCCTCTCACAGACACCAAGGATCACAAGAAAATGACCCGTCTTTATACAATAAATTCATAATGAATATTATCCAAGATTCATTAAATGACCAAAAAAATTACCCGTACAAATTCGGGTCAGTCAGGACACATAACATTTAAGCCTATAATGTAAAACATATCATACAAAATAAGACAAAAAAGAATGTAATTTTAGAAATAATAAATCTGAGGAGGATCCGAATTAGGATCGAAACGTTATACCAAAAAAATTGTCCACTGTCATTTGGACCCACTGGCCGAATCGCAGCCGATTCTTCCTTCACTATTATCTCTCTACGGCCGCATACCTAAATCACCACTTGAATTAACTGGCTCAAAACTCGACGAAAATGACCTTCTTCAACGAGATTCTGCAATTATTTGGTTGCATCATCCTCGCAGCCTTGAAACATTGGAAACGCAATAACACCGCTAAAACTCGCTACCACCAACAACTACGGTTTTTATTAAAATGCAGACAAGAAGGCCTCATACCTAAACACATCTATTCACAGAACATAAACAACATTCTAATTTTTAACAACCGAAATAAATTCAAACTCAAAACGGTCTTACACAAAACTTACAAATCTTTACTCAACATAGAGATTGACGACCTAAATTACAAAATTAAAATACTCAACAAAAAGATTCAAAAAAAACACAGAATTAATCGCAAAAACGCCAAAACACATACACGAAAAATTCTTCAAATTTGAACAAATTAGACTGAACAGAATATCAAAAGAATTCTTTGACAAACACCAAAAGAAATTAAGTAATCTCAGATATGAAAGAACACAAAATATCCACCAACACATTTTTAATTACGATGAATTCCTAAGAACAATCACATCACAATCAAATCAGAATCGAGAAAACATAAATGATCCAAACCAACATCAAAGAAAGAAACCAACATCACAAATCAATATTTTTAATTCAGCCACATCAAACAATACTCAACATAACACAAACAATAACATAACTAATGACCCATTAACCAACATAGAATCAACAATCTCAAACAACAAAGTTAAAGAATAGCTGATCAATCTATCAAACATAGACATTCCCACACACATATCAACCTTTTTATCATTGGGTGAAAAATTCAGCTTTCCATATCTAAAACCGACAGACATCAAAACATACATCTATAAAACCATCTCAGAGTTTGTATCCAAAATAGATTACTTACTGGAAAAACCAATACAAGAAGAAATTAGAAAGAAATTCACCAAATTAATTGATAAAGTAAAAACTCCAAACTCATTCTTCAACACGAACAAAATAATCAAAGATACATCCATCTTTCTTAAAAACAATCCTCAATTAATCATTACAAGAGCAGATAAAGGAAACTCAACTGTTATATTGGACAAACTAGACTACATCACCAAAACTGATAATCTACTTGCAGACGAAACCACATATAAAATCACAAATAAAAATCCACTTAACAGACTACAAAAAGGCGTAAACCAAATTCTTACGAGATGGAAAAATCTTAAAATAATAGATGAAACCACACAGAAACATTTAAAAGCAGAAAACTGTAATTTAGCACGATTATACTGCCTTCCAAAAATTCACAAACATAACTATCCGCTACGTCCAATCGTATCTTCTATTAATAGTCCTACACATAAATTGGCCGAATTCATTCAAACTAAACTCTCAAAATTAATAGACACAACAAACTCACACGTTAAAGACAGTTTCTCATTTAAAAGATTGGTATCAAACATCTTTATACCCGACAACTACCAACTCATTTCCTTCGATGTCATCTCACTTTACACCAATGTACCTTTGGAATTAGTCATACAAACCCTCCAAAAAAGATCAGATCTCTTCTCTGAAAAATTTCCACTAAACGAAGTAATAAAAACAATAGAATTCATAATGTTCTCAACCTACTTTACCTTTAACGACAAAATATATCAACAAATATTCGGCTTGCCAATGGGTTCACCGTTAGCCCCGATATTATCAAACATTGTAATGATCGACTTAGAAACCAACTGCTTAGAAAAACTGAAGTTCACGATACCAATCTACAAAAGATACGTCGACGATATTATTATGGCTCTGCCTACGGACAAAATACATTCAACACTTAACATCTTTAACTCATACCACACTAAACTACAGTTCACAGTTGAAGTAGAAACAAACAACAAATTACCATTTCTAGACATCTTGCTAATCCACAAAAATAACTCAATAATCACAGACTGGTACAGAAAACTGACTTGGTCAGGTCGATTCATAAACTTTTTCTCTCACCACCCTCTTACGCAAAAAAAAGGAATTATCATGATGTTGGTAGACAGAGCGATAAAACTATCACACGCATCCTTCCACCAAAAAAACATTAAACTAATCAAAAACACAATGACACAAAACTGTTACCCAATCGCCTTCACAGAAAAAATAATAAACCAAAGGCTAAGATTAATTCATTCACAATCAAATAACGACAACGCATTCGACTCCTCCAGATTAATAAATTTACCCTATACTGAAAATATTCACCACCAACTAGTCCGCCTTTTTCGACAATTCAATATAACACTAGTCACTAACAACCAACACAACATTCACTCCATCACCGGTTCCACAAAAGATAAAATAGATAACATGGATAAATCAAACGTAGTTTACCAAATCGATTGTAATGATTGTGATGCATTGTACATAGGACAAACAAAAAGATACTTAAAAACGAGAATCAACGAACACAAAAATAGTCTAAAACACACTAACACAATAAATACAGCGTTAGCAAAACACGGAATAGAACTAAAACACAATTTTAAATTTGACGACGTTAAAATTTTAAATAATGAAAAATGGCTCAAAAAGCGATTAATTCTGGAAATGATACAAATTAAAGCACAACCCAAAGCAATCAATTTTAGAACCGACATCGACAAACTAAGCAGCATATATAATTCAATAATTTAATAATACTCAAAATAATAACGGGAAAACCTCAAATTACCATCCATCAATTGAAAATTCATTACCAAATCTAACAGTTATCAATTTAAACCCGATCCAAAACCGGTTAACATAACCAGTCCGGCAAGAAAAATCACTAACGGCAAACTTCCCCAACCATGAAAAACCACCCCTACTTTTCAATACTTAATCACACTACCCCATTAATATAGGTGCCTCCTCGCTCGCCTCAATACTCAGTCGCTGCTTGGCTCTCGAATCGCCATGTAATGAGGACTGTTAATTTTGATCACAAATGAATCTTGGAAATTATCAAACATGAAATTCATAGGTAAATAACACATACACAAAAGTCTCAAAAAAAAAAAAAAACATAAACTAAGCAATAAAATATCAAAATCCTCCCTCTCACAGACACCAAGGATCACAAGAAAATGACCCGTCTTTATACAATAAAATCATAATGAATATCATCCAAGATTCATTAAATGACCAAAAAAATTACCCGTACAAATTCGGGTCAGTCAGGACACATAACATTTAAGCCTATAATGTAAAACATATCATACAAAATAAGACAAAAAAGAATGTAATTTTAGAAATAATAAATCTAAGGAGGATCCGAATTAGGATCGAAACATTATACCAAAAAAATTGTCCACTGTCATTTGGACCCACTGGCCGAATCGCAGCCGATTCTTCCTTCACTACGGAATAATTAGAGCCTTTTCGTTAATACAGAAGGACGTTATTAATGGGATCATACAATCAATACGAATCAGATTGCAAGTATGCATTGAAAGTGGTGGCCATCACTTTAAGCACATTTTAAAGAGTGAGTGATTACACCGTTTTTTCAATCGATTTAAGGGACAACACCACTGTGACGGCTTCAAAAAATCGATTTTTTAAAAACTATTTTTAAAAATCTAAAATACTTTTAAGATTGAAATGCCGTTGGACACAGGTCGAAAAAATAATTATTTTCGTAGATATTGAATATTTTGTGGAGCGGTGCAGCGGTCCACGACGCTCAGGGTCCCGCGCAGCTGGGCGCCTTAGGATCGCCAGATATTCTTCCCGCCTTTCTCAGCTATTCTTTTGGCTCCCTTCACAAAAACCGGCTATAGCTATAGGATAGCGTCACAGCGTCAGTTTGCGAATAGAAGCGACGTTATTCGTGTCTAATCGCTCCGAATCGTTTCGTTTGTGAATATCGAACCCTCCAAATTATTATTTTCGTGTTGAAATGGAGGATAAGAAAGTGTACATGGGGAAGAAGGGAACAAAACGGAGCTATGTGACGAGGAGTCGATCGAAAATTTCGAATCGAAAACCTCCGAACCGTTATAGCTCCGAAAACAGTTCTGCAGAGTATGTGAGCACGTCGGCGAAAAAGTTAAAATCATCGGACGATTTAGCGGTCGGTGATACTAACGATTTCAATTATCGTATAGTACAACTTTTCACTGCATTGAACATTATATCCACGTTAGTGAAATGTAAAGTGTGTGATCGTGACATAAAATTCACCGAAAAAAGTTTGCGCGGACTCGGGTACAAAATCGAGGTCGATTTCGGCCATTGTGAAAAAGTGTTAATCAATTCGTGTCCTATAATTGGCAATGGTATACGAAATAAATCGTCAATCAAACGAACATCGGTAGGTATACGAAATAAATCGTCGGATCATATTCAGTATGCGTCTTCTTGGCGTCGGTTTGAATGGCCTGATGAAATTTTGTGCATTCATGGACCTACCGCGCCCCATATTTCAGTCTTTTTACGATCGAATCATAAATTCGATTTCGATTGCCACTGAAGCGATGAGCGCAATGAGTAAAAAAAGGCTGCACTTGAGGAGTAGAGAATTTCGTTGGAAAATGGGGTGGCGGACGGAATTATCGTTTCAGGCGACGGATCGTGGCGAAAGAGCGGTTTCACCTCGCTTTTCGGTATAACATCGCTAATCGGCTGGTACACTAAAAAAGTAATTGACGTTATGGTTAAATCAAAATACTGCAAAGCTTGCGACCATTGGGGAAAAAAGAAAACACCGCGGAGTACTGGGAATGGAAAGCTACGCACGACGATGAGTGCCAGGTGAATCATAGCGGCTCCTCCGGAAAAATGGAAGTCGACGCGGCTATCGAAATATTTCAACGGTCTGAAGAGCTCTATGGTATAGAATATAAATATTATATTGGTGACGGCGATTCTAAAACGTTTCTGGGCATATCGAATAGCAATCCATACGACGGTTTCGAGATAAAAAAAAAAAGAGTGCATCGATCATGTCCAAAAACGTATGGGGACGCGCCTCCGCGAAATCGTGAAAAAAACAAAAGGATTGTCTGGCAGAGGAAAGCTCACCGGAAAATTGATTGACGAGTTGAGCACATATTACGGCTTGGCTATTTGGAGGAACAGCGATGATGTTGACAAAATGAGGAAGGCAATTTGGGCAACTATCAAACATCAAATGTCCACAGACAGTGAGCCACAACATGACAATTGCCCGGAAGGTGCCGAGTCGTGGTGTTCGTGGCAGCGCGCGGTCGAAAATTGTGATATTTCTAAATATCGCCATAGACCGCCTCTTCCTCAGAAAATATTGGAGGCAATTTAGCCAATCTTCAAAAATTTGAGAAGGGACGATTTGCTGCAGCGTTGTTTGGGCGGCTTTACGCAAAACAATAACGAAAGCTACAATAAATCAGTTTGGGCAATAGCCCCCAAGTACCAGTCCGGAAGCAAAAAAATCATTGATATTGCAACCGATATCGCGGTATTAGTGTTCAATGATGGCCTGAGAAGTCTCATGAAAGTACTAGAGACGTTGGGGATAACCATCGGCCCAAATTGTTTCAACTTTTGCGTTGAGACCGACGCAGCGCGGATCCAGTTCGCAGAGCGCTCGCTCACAGACGCTGCAAAAGAAGCGAGAAAATCCTTAACAAGTTCGAGGAAAGAATCAGGAGACAACGATTTACTTCTTGAAGGCCAGCTATATGGTGCCGACATCGCTGATTGAAAGTAAATAATTTTTTATTTAATTTATAACATAAATTAACAAACCTAAAACTTTGAACGCGTTTTTCTCAAAACCACTTTTTTGAGTGCGGCACGCAGCAGAACTCAAGCAATTTTTATCCGATCGACTTCAAATTTTTACTGTATCAATAAAAGTAGATAATCTAGAGAAGTACATAGGATTTTTTTGATATCTCAATAATTATAAAAGTTATAGCCTATTTTCGACGAGAAATTTTGCTCAAAAATCATTCTTTAATTTCAAAGGCGTGCCTATTTTTTAAAAATCAATATTTTTCCAAATTCCTATGTACTTCTCTTCAAAATATCATATTATTAACGAAAACACTCGGTATTTTTATTCAGATCGACGTTGAAGAGAGTTCTGCTGCGTGCCGCGAACCACTGCAGAGATGACCCAGCGCCACCATGCGGCGTGATAAATGTGAAAAAAATGTTTTTTGATACATTAATAAACAAGGAACAAAACCCGAAAAAAAATTTCGAGTATCTCTTTTTTCCCACAAAAAAAAATTCTTGATAAATGTGAAAAAACAGGGGGTCACAGTGGTGTTGTCCCTTAAGGCTAAAAACATTGAAATTTCCATTTTATTGATTTTTCATGCTAAATCTTAATTGATTCTGACGAAATTTGGGGTGTGAACTTATTCACAGTTCCTCGATGAAATTATGGAGAAAAGAAATAGTGGATCCATTTGAAAATATGGAGGCTACCTTGAAATGTTCGAAGCGCCTCCACCTAGATGAATCTCGTAGCCACCACTTGATGACTCCTTACAAACCATGCAACTTTTGGAGGAAAAGTCTGGCAAGTTAGAAAATATTTCTACTGCTAATAGTTATTGCCTCACCCTGTATATGCAAGCCTGTGTATAAGCTCGAGATTACGGTTAGCGAGAAGGGGGAGCGCCGAGTTTTCGCACATACTCATATTTGCCCACTAATACACAAGCCTCTCTGTATAAAAGTCATATTACATCGAAGCGTGACAGGCAAACTGTTGGGGAATTTTTGCGATGTTAAATATTCGGATTAATTCGCCCAATATGATGATATCTCCGTATCGCGTGGGCGGAAAAAACAAGAATGAATTCAAATTAAAGATAAAATTTTTCCTAGATCACTAGAGCTCGTAGATCTTAAAAAGATGGTCGTATTTATTAGTAATATCGGATTGAAATTTGAATCGGGTTCGGCGGGAGGCATATTCGCGGATATAAGAGTGCGCAGCTATCTCGACTTGGATTCTTTCAGTTTTTTTAATAGTTAGCGTCAAGACGCTGCAGCGTCTTGACGCCGTGTATTTATGTATACACTACGCGCAACAACTAAGGGAACAAGAAAAATTTCCAAATTCTCGGTGATTTTCAACAGGCTGTATTTCAGTGAAAAATGGTCGTATCAAGGTAATAAAAAAAATCATTTTAAAGCTCTAGGATTCTAGTTTTCAGATCTTTTGGTCAACCATTTTTAGGAACTACGGTTCATGCGGTATTTTAAGAAATGGCGCGAAAGAAAATGTTTGAACATTTTTTACCTTCTTATTTTTGGTCCACGGGCTTGGAAAAAAAATGTCTAGCTAAACCAATACATGGACCAGGTAGCCTCTTTATTCAGCTTCAATTTCCTTTTTTCATTTTTTTCTACGTCGATTTCTTGCGGAGATTTCCGGCTTTGAATGAAAAAGGATCTTTTTGTCTTTAACTACTGATATCTCAGCAACCAATGATCATACAGAAATTAACCGGGCAGTTTCGAAAACTAGAATAAATTTCCTACAAGATTCCTTCAACAGATTTGGGAAAAAAAATTTCTACCCTTAATATGCAGTTGAAAAAAGTACAAAAAAGATACTTTTCCCCTTGATTTGGTAAATCGACTGCAGCGTTGCTTATATTGATGAGAAGGCTAATGTTTTAAGGAATTTTTACAGCTCAATGTACCCCCAATAACCTTGTAAATTTGCAGATCGATCCATTGAATGGTTTTTCCGGACCGATTGATCAAAATTTCCAAAAAAATTAAAAGAGCAAGGTTTCTGTTTTTGAACATCGGGTATTCTTCTTGAAAATAAAAATAAAAATTTTTTATCGACTTTTTTTATGATTCTACAATTCTGCATCTGTTATCGGTTAAATTTGGAAAGAAAAAAAATTATAAAATTATAAAAAAAATTTGATTGAAAAATTTCGAAAATTTGTCTTTTTTCAAATTTAACCGATAACAGATGCAGAATTGTAAAAAAAAGTCGAATGAAAATTAATTTTTCCATTTTTAAGAATTTTACCGGATGTTCAGAAAAACCTTGCTCCTTTCATTTTTTTTCAATTTTGATCAATCAGTCCGGAAAAACCATTCAATGGATCGATCTGGAAATTTACAGGGTTATTGGGGGTACATTGAACTGTAGAAGTTCCTTAAAACATTAGCCTTCCCATCGATATTAGCAAAGATGCAGTCGATTTAACAAATCAAAGAAAAAAGTCACTTTTTTGTACTTTTTTCAACTGCGTATTGAAATCAGAAATTTTTTTTCCCAAATCCCATGAAGGAATCTTGTAGAAAATTTATTTCAGTTTTCGAAACTGCCCGATTAATTTCTGTACGACCATTGGTTGCTGAGATATCAGTGGTTAATCGCAAAAGGATGCTTTTTCATTCAAAGCCGGATATCTCCGCGAGAAATCAGCGTAAAAAAAATGAAAAATGGAAATTGAAGCTGAATAAACAGGCTACCTGGTCCATCTATTGGTTCAGCTGGGAAAAAATTTTCCAAGCCCGTGGACCAAAAATAAAAAAGGTAAACATTTTCAAAAAACTTCTTTCTTAAAATTTCGTCCGAACGTCGCTCCTAAATTTTTTTGACTAAACGATCTAAAAACTAAAATCTTGGAGCTTTAAAATGCTTTTTTTTTAAATCTCGATAAGAACCATTTTTCACTGAAATACAGCCTGTTGAAAATCACCGAAAAATTTGGAAATTTTTCTTGCTCCCTTAATTGTTGCGCTTAGTATATAATGAACCTGATATTATATTGGAGATGAGTAATTTCAATTTTTTTTTGCCTAATCGCCGTCAGTTGGCTGTTCGATTGGTAACAGTTAAAAAGCGATTCGCGAATGGCAGAGGCCAATTTTTCGAGGGTGCCGCGGAATCTCGATTTGCACATCCCGACTCCATCGACTCGCACTCTGTTAATTTTGTTCGAAGGACGACTAAATTAACGGGAACTTTTTTTTAATTTTCAAAATCTGTTAAATTTTCGAGTGGTGATTTAGGTATGCGGCTGTAGAGAGACAATAGTGAAGGAAGAATCGGCTGCGATTCGGCCAGTGGGTCCAAATGACAGTGGGGAATTTTTTTGGTATAACGTTTCGATCCTAATTCGGATCCTCTTCAGATTTATTATTTCTAAAATAACATTTTTTTTTTTTGTCGTATTTTGTATGATATGTTTTACATTATAGGCTTAAATGTTATGTGTCCTGACTGACCTGAATTTGTACGGGTAATTTTTTTGGTCATTTAATGAATCTTGGATAATATTCATTATGAATTTATTGTATAAAGACGGGTCATTTTCTTGTGATCCTTGGTGTCTGTGAGAGGGAGGATTTTGATATTTTATTGCTTAGTTTATGTTTTTTTTTTTTTTTACTTTTCTGTATGTGTTATTTACCTATGAATTTCATGTTTGATAATTTCCAAGATTCATTTGTGATCAAAATTAACAGTTTTCATTACATGGCGCTAAGTATGACTTACATGGAGCTAAGTAGCGACTGAGTATTGAGGCGAGTGAGGAGGTATTTATATTAATGGGGTAGTGTTATTGAGTATTGAAAAGTGGGGGTGGTTTTTCATGGTTAGGGAAGATTGCCGTTAGTGATTTTTCTTGCCGGACTGGTTATGTTAACCGGTTTTGGATCGGGTTTAAATTGATAACTGTTAGATTTGGTAATGAATTTTCAATTGATGGATGGTAATTTGAGGTTTTCCCGTTATTATTTTGAGTATTATCAAATTATTGAATTATATATGCTGCTTAGTTTGTCGATGTCGGTTCTAAAATTGATTGCTTTGGGGTGTGCTTTAATTTGTATCATTTCCAGAATTAATCGCTTTTTGAGCCATTTTTCATTATTTAAAATTTTAAGGTCGTCAAATTTAAAATTGTGTTTTAGTTCTATTCCGTGTTTTGCTAACGCTGTATTTATTGTGTTAGTGTGTTTTAGACTATTTTTGTGTTCGTTGATTCTCGTTTTTAGGTATCTTTTTGTTTGTCCTGTGTACAATGCATCACAATCATTACAATCGATTTGGTAAACTACGTTTGATTTATCCATGTTATCTATTTTATCTTTTGTGGAACCGGTGATGGAGTGAATGTTGTGTTGGTTGTTAGTGACTAGTGTTATATTGAATTGTCGAAAAAGGCGGACTAGTTGGTGGTGAATATTTTCAGTTTAGGGTAAATTTATTAATCTGGAGGAGTCGAATGCGTTGTCGTTATTTGATTGTGAATGAATTAATCTTAGCCTATGGTTTATTATTTTTTCTGTGAAGGAGATTGGGTAACAGTTTTGTGTCATTGTGTTTTTGATTAGTTCAATGTTTTTTTGGTGGAAGGATGCGTGTGATAGTTTTATCGCTCTGTCTACCAACATCATGATAATTCCTTTTTTTTGCGTAAGAGGGTGGTGATAGAAGAAGTTTATGAATCGACCTGACCAAGTCGGTTTTCTGTACCAGTCTGTGATTATTGAGTTATTTTTGTTGATTAGCAAGATGTCTAGAAATGGTAATTTGTTGTTTGTTTCTACTTCAACTGTGAACTGTAGTTTAGTGTGGTATGAGTTAAAGATGTTAAGTGTTGAATCTATTTTGTCCGTAGGCAGAGCCATAATAATATCGTCTACGTATCTTTTGTAGATTGGTATCGTGAACTTCAGTTTTTCTAAGCAGTTGGTTTCTAAGTCGATCATTACAATGTTTGATAATATCGGGGCTAACGGTGAACCCATTGGCAAGCCGAATATTTGTTGATATATTTTGTCGTTAATGGTAAAGTAGGTTGAGAACATTATGAATTCTATTGTTTTTATTACTTCGTTTAGTGGAAAATCGATGAAAAACGTAGTGGCCCGATTCGATTGCTCATCACTATATATTTTGCTTTACGCAATATATGATAGTTATAAACTATTTTAAACCGTCATTATCAATTCTTTCTAGTTACCTTGCTGTCAGGGAAAAAATTCAATTAGTGGAGAATCGATATTCTCAAAAATTAATTTTGATGAGAATCGGCTTCGATTCGGCCAATGATTCGAGGTGGAGGCGGAATAATTTTTCAGAGATTTCGTTAACGTTCCAATCCTGATTCAAATCCTCTTCAGATATATTCACTCTACGAAAGTGTTACATATCATTAGAACAATATTAATTAATGAATGGGTTATGAAAAGTATATGAAAGGGGTGTGATGAATAAATTATTTTTAGGTTATGAAAACTGTTATTATGCCTAACCCGAGTATAAAGATGATTTCTAATTTCTTGTTACGCATCTTGGTAGACAAATGATTGTGATTTAATGGTCAAAAACCATAAATTTATTGGATAGACAAATAAATTTGATGTATATTCGATATTCGATGTGTTGACTTTCTTCGATGGATAGAATAAGCAATCGTTATTATCTGTGGAGGTTAATAGTTTAATGTTAGTTTAACATGTAAGTAATTATGGGTTTAGAAAAGGTGTGTTATTTACCGGTAAAAAGGTGTTATTAATCACTTCTAAGATGCATATTGAATTGGAAATTATAATTATTTTACATTATGTAGTCTATGATATCGGAATGTTCAACAAAGACTAATTCCCTAGCGGATTTGTCGAACACAATTTTTCGGTCCGTAAGGTTTTCAGTCGTAGTTGGAGTTGTTTCTACCGAAAAAATTCGGTCGTAAATCTTACGACCGAAAAATTCTGGTCGTCAAATGCGCTAAGGGATCTGACGACCGAAAAAATTCGGTAGAAAAAAGTCCCCTTACGACAAAAATATTCGGTAGAAAAAAAATCCACTTACGACCAAAATTCCGGTCGTAAAATCCGCTAGGGTTGGTCCGAAAATCCGGAAGAACGAGGGGGGTACAGATATTCATTGGGACAGTGCCGCGACTAGAGAATGCTAATTTATGTGTTTATCAAATTATGTCTAGTGGATTTCTAGTAATTTATATTCAGTGACGTATACAGTAAACTTTATATGTCTCTTTGGGAATGGGATGTTGGAAAGGTGTTTAGAGTTAATTAAGCAGTAAAAAATTGTATATGGGGCATTCCAAGTGAAAACGTGGGGTCATTTCCCTCGGGTCATCAGATCCTTGCATAACTTTTTTTTTGCATTGATTCCAATTCAAAAACAGCCTAATTTTATTAAATATTTTTCTTGCCACTCCTTCAGGTGGCGCGACGATTATTTTTGTGTAAAAAAGGGATAACTAAAAAACCACCTTTTTTAAAATTCTGCAATTTTTTCCACAGATCGTGGGTCAAAAATAAGTAATATCTATCATGATTAGAAAGTGGGATGCAGCTGCCTCATTTTTTTTTTGGAATATTTTTTTTTTCAGTTTCTAAAATAAAATTAAATATTAGTTCCTACTACCCCTTACATGAGTAGAAAAATAAAATAAAAACAAAACACGGCTTGAAAACATTGATATTTTGCATATTTTTCAAAATAAATGAGAAATTTTTTTTTTTACAATACACTATTTTTTTTTATTTATTTTAGAAAATATGCAAACTATTAAATTTTTTTTTAACTCATGTAAGGGGTATTAGGAACTAATTTTTTTATTTTATTTTAGAAACTGAAAAAAAGAAAATTGTAAAAAAAAAATACGAGGCATCCCAGTTTCTAATCGTGTTAGATATTACTTATTTATGACCCAGAATCTGTAGAAAAAATGGCAGAATTTTAAAAATGGTTTTTTTTCAGTTATCCCTTTTTATTGAAGTATTTTATTGAAAAAAAAAGATTGTTCTAATTTATTTTGAAAAATATGCAAAATATCAACATTTTCCAAGATATGTTTTATTTTTATTTATTGTTTTACTTACGTAAGAGGTATCAGGAAGTCAATTTTTTTATTTCATTTTAGAAACTGAGAAGAAAAATTATTTGAAAAAATATTAGGCAGCCGCATCCCACTTTTTAATCATGATAGATATTACTTATTTTTTACCCAGAAAGTGTGGAAAAAATTGTAGAATTTTAAAAATGGTGTTTTTTCAGTTATCGCTTTTTTACACAAAAATGATCGTCGCGCCACCTGAAGGAGTGGCGAGAAAAATCTTTTAAAAAATTAGGCTTTTTTTTAAGTGGAATCAATGCGAAAACAAAAGTTTTGCAAGGATCTGATGACCCGATAGAAATTACCCCACGATTTCACTTGGAATGCCCCATATATATGAAGTCTTACAAAATATGATTCTTAAAAATATGCTTACAAACAATGGAGATTCGAAAATTGATGGATTAAATCATCATGTATTTCTTAAAAAAAATACTCAAAAAAGTTATGCAAATTAGAATTTGAGAGTGGCTGCCACATTTTTTCAATTTCAGAAGCCCTGAAGCGCAAAAGTGATTTTTGTGAAATTCAATTCATCCATCCATCCATCGTTTTGGTCCTATTCCCATAATCCATGAGTGTGAAAAAAATAGAGACAGTTCAAAAATTACGAAAGTTAGAGCGATTAAAAGGGCTTTTCGAAAGTTTCAACATTTTTTCAAAACTGACCCTAGCAAGCAATGCTACCGTTGCTTTCTAGAAAAAAAACCGCTAACGCGACCAATAAAACGACCGGCTGCTTTGCGACAACACTTGCCCGCTGACGCGACTGGAACAGCGACCAATCAAATTTTTTCGAGGTTCGGTCATTTCACGGCTGCAAAACCGTAAAACGACCGATCATTTTTGTTGTTGCTCAGGTGTTTGAATTTTTGCATTTTTTAAACTGAACCTTGTGGTTTTAAAAATGCAAACAACTAAGCAACAAAAAAAATTGATCGGTCGCTTTTTCCGCTGCAAAACCGAAAAGCGACCGTTCGATGGAATGTACGAAACTGTCAGTCGCTTTTCAGGTTTTACAACCATAAAACGCCCGAACCTCGACACAATTTGATTGATCGCTTTTCCGGTCACTTCAGCGGTAAATTTTTGTCACAAAACGACCGGTCGCTTTGTTGGTCGCTTTAGCGGTCGCACTGTTTACTAGGGAACCTTTAACGCAACTTTAATGCAACTCTTTCCAGATTCAATTTCAACCCTCTTCATTATCTTCAACATTGAACTTTTAAAATTTTCGGCAATAAAAGAGAAAAAAGTTTCGACGCATTTAATACGTAGCAACCCTTTTTCTTCTGTTCTATTTACGAATTGATTTCGC
This sequence comes from Alloplasta piceator, assembly GCA_946863875.1. NCBI lineage: Eukaryota > Metazoa > Arthropoda > Insecta > Hymenoptera > Ichneumonidae > Alloplasta > Alloplasta piceator. Next base: position 36,051,569 of record OX333075.1, on the reverse strand, counting down.
TCCTTTCTGCAGTTGAACGGAAATTGTCTTATCTTATCTTGTATTTATGATGACGCAGATTATTATAACAAACCGGCAGAAGGGGGGAATGACCATCAACGGGTATTATTGCCAATCAACCCATTAACGAGAAGTCGAAAGATTATTATTTTGTCGCATGCATTACCAGAAATAAGTAGCAAGTAATTTATAGCACCATGGTCCATCGTATTAATATAAAATTAATTTTTATAAGTGACTTAAAATTTAGGTCTCGTGATTTATTTGAAATGCTAATGTCATTTCAAGGAATTGGCGATATCTATCTCATTTTAAATGAAAAAAAACTACTATGTTTATCCTTAAAAAATTATTTAGCTATTATTTTATGTACTTTGACACCCTGAAAGATGTGGGAGCATATTTTAATTCGATTTGTTAACAAAAAAAAATGTCTGGCTAATATCATACTCGGATACAAATCTTTTGACGCGCTGCAGCTATCTTTGGTTTTCGACTCTCGTATCGAAATTACAGAATTTGATGAAAAATGAGGTATCTAACGAGATAAGTTATACATTTGTGCATTCATACAATTTGAATTTGAAATAATATTCTTGAAATAATAATAATCATCAACTGATTCTAAATTTTAGTCAATCTTATTTTTAACTAAAAAAAAAATTCTATCTGGCATGACATTTTAGCTAACTATAAGGTACTGCCAATATTGGGATCGGCATTACTCAAGCAGTGACTATGATGATCTGAATCGTCGGGCAATGATGGTCAGATCAAAAATTTATTCATCGAAGAGAAAGTTGATTCTTGTCATTATTGTTAATTTTACTGCTATTAATTTATAAAATGTGTTATGCTCGCACGTAACGCAGGGATAAAATTTTCCACGCGACTTGTCATCTTTTTAATATTTTGGGTCGTCTTGCCTTGTCTCATTCAGGCCACCGTTCCTAAACTTGGGAGACGGATGCTGGTTAGAAAAATGGGATGAATATATTCAGACAAAATACAAAAAGATGTTTATTTTCTATCTGATATTTTTAGAATGCCTTGAATCTACAAGTGAACAATATAAATCACTCGTTAATTGAAACGTTGCTTATCCAAACTTAAATCTGCGCTAATCTAAAACTTAAATCTAAATGTTTCTCTCAGACACACGCGCGCTACTTCCTCATATTGACATATCTCTATGCAGCATATCCTCAAAATTACACGATGGTGCTTCTGGTTCGCTGAAAATACGGTCTCAGCTCACGGTCCGTGAACGAGACCAATAATCGCTACTGATTGTGAGTTCTACCGCGTAGTATCCCTAGAAAACACTGACAGTGGGCCTAGAATAGGGCCAGCATTGGCAGCCATACATTCGACGCAATGTTGGGCAATCTTAGGTTCACGGTCGGAATGATAGGTCCTACGGGAAATACTTCCACCAAACGTTGGCCAATCGTCGCGTACGAGAATCAGCCAATGCTTAGGACCAATACTGAGTCAATATTCGCCCAATGATCGTACCAGTACTAGACCAACTTTTTTCCGATTTCACCACCAATATTGGACCAACACTGGACCAACAATGGACCAATACTGGACAGTCAACCAGTTAGGGATACCAATGTCCACCGAGCATAGATTTAAGGTAGAAAAATAGGCTGCTTAGGGTCAACGATGAACCAACATATTTTTTATTACAAGATGAGGTAAAAGTACCATTAAGAAAACTTATAGTAATATTATGTATTAATTAATGTTTTATCTCGATTATTCGAGATTACCCAAAAAGCATATATTTATTATTGTTTAGGAACCTTATAAAGTTATATCATGTATCAAACTTATATCATGTATTCATTTTTGTGTTATAGCGATTATTGACGCTGAGTGCACTGATTATTGAGGGTTGCTGAAGCGTTCACGGCGGCCACCTTCGCGATCATTCGCTCCGACCAGCCAGCGACCCAATTTCGATATTATCCCCAGCGGCTCCGGGTGATTCACGTACTTTTCTTCTAAAAGTTCTGAAACACAAAGTACTTCATGTAATGATTGATTTGCAATATCTTTTTTAATTATATCGAAAATGGTGAAGTTGACATTAATCTATCACTGTTCATTCAGATTAACTGAGAAATTCATGGATACCTTTCATGCAATTGTACGTAGCTGTGGCGCTGAAGTTGAGCTTCGGTTCCATGTTTTTCATTTTGCGTCCACAGCCGCTGTATTTCAATTGCACTGGTTTTGCAATCACCATGGGCATCATGCAAGCAATATCGTCTTTTACCGATTTCAGACCAACAATGGAGAATGAAAAAATCATTTTCTGAAAAGTGATTCATTACACATTTATTTTTATTTCGATAAAAACACCTCATTATTATAATTCATGTAGTATATTTCGACATATTCTACTAACCAGTGCATTTGCTTTCATTTTGTCTGCATGTAACTCTGCATCGAATTCGAGGAAGTCTTCCAAACTAGAGATAGGCAATTGGACTTGCAATGTTTCACGAGCTTCCGTAATTGTTTCTTTCGAGCAGATGGCTGACATTGTAATATTGTTTTTTACCTCTACAATATTTCTTTCAAATTCGTACAGAATGCTTCTCTTGGACGAATTTATTTCTTTAATCACATTCGCCTCCACCTCCTTTAACTTCTGGTCAATATGAGTCTTGAGCATATCTGATATAAAAATAACTTTAGTTAATAGAAATTCATGAAACAATCTGGGTACTTAAAACGTTTACCAGAGAAAGTTTCCATTGTAGTCCATGATTGATTGCTGTTGCCATTTTTATCGTCATCCTCGAAATTGAAATTGGTCAAGATCTCACCTGCATTTGTAAATCACATACTGTGATACAAAAAATCAAAGTTTAAGCTTTACTAAGCAAGCACCTAGGATAATTAATGAATTGACGAACCACATATAGTTGTCAGATTTTGTTCACTATTGTCAGTTGGTACAGTGGGATTTTCCTCCATCAGACTCGTTATTTTTTGTGGACGCAACTTTGCTGGCATCGAATCGCTGATGATTCCTGTATCTTTATCATCGTCTGTGCGTGGCGCTGCATCTAGGTTCTTTATCATCCTCCTTAGGCGACGTAGACCCTGCGCATGAACCCCTATAATTTCAAGGATAAAAATATTTTCTTTAGAATATGAATAAGATAGAGAAGAAGAATAGCAAAATATTGAAAATAATCTGTCTGCAATAGTCTATTTGACTATTGAGCTTTTTTAGTCGAACTCGACACGTAGAAAAAGACTAGAATAGTTGACAATAGGGATAGTAATAGGAATTGTTGTAGTAACGATAGTTTTATATTGTATGTATTTTTCAGAAAAAGCGAATGGAATAATGCTTCCTACGAATTAAGAAAGGATATTCGACATACATTACATTGTTTGAATAACTGAATACAACCTAAAAAGAAGCGATATCGCGAAGCCGAATAAAAAGAAAATACCGTATATACTTACGTGCTTCGTTTATATTTTTAACGGGATACTCTTCCTAGGACCTTTCTAGTATTTTCTCTTCTTGTACCCATTTGTGAATCTTACAAAATGATTTGTTGGGATAACGACAAAAAATATTGCCATCGATCATCTTTAACCACGATCGTAGCACCAAATCGCTACTTTTTTCATTGAATTGAACCCCTAGCAGATAGTGCGACCGTATAAACCACCATGAAAACGATAGTGTTTTTGTGCAAAATTTATACCGATCAAACCACTGCAAAAGTCATGGTCCTGCAAAATAAATGAGGTACATTTTCTCAGCGACGGTGGTTGCTGTGGTGGTTCTAGCGGATCTGGCGGTGATTCTGACGGTATAAATTTGACACAACACCACTATCGTTTTTGTAGTAGTTTTGACGGTGGTTTCACACGGTCGTTCGATATGCTGGGGATGATTAGATTTTCAATACCGGATAAATACCGACGAAGCCATTAGCCACGTGCGAACTGACCGACAGTTTTTCTTTGTCTCTTCTCTGCTGTCTCGATCAGTTTTGAAGACGGCCCAGGGGTTCTCATTCGACACGATAGTTTTTTTGACTCTACTCCGCCGTCCCGCGCAGAACTGGGGGGTTCTCATTCGATATGATTATCACTTTATAGCGCTTTCTGCTGGCTGCACTCGGTGTGCACTGAGGGTGCACTCGTTTGCCGAGCGTGTTCTGCTGGGGATTCCGGTGAATGGATCTTACACTGGCCTAGTTTACACCGATGAGGATTCAGTTGGGATTCACGTGAGTGAGAGAGAAGTATCCGAGCGGACCTCTCGCTTGCACTCACGCTAAATCTGCCCGTAATGGTTGTCGGTGTAAACTAGGTCACTGAATGCATAGAATACTGCCCTGAAACGGCGAGTCAGTGCCACTACAGTGCAAATATGGCTGACCTAGTTAGAAGACAAAGGATAAATACTGTGATGGCAACAATTTTATTAGACATATTAATCTCTTCGTCTACCAGTGATGACGAGTTACTAGAAAGAATGGAACGACAAACAATTCCAAAAATCGTCAATTTGATTGAAGTAAATAATTTACAGCATGTCCAATATCGAGGTAAGCATAGATATATTCATTATTTATAATTGAGAGATTAACGTAACGTTGAAGACGTCGCCTGTGATTGTTGCTCTCCTATTTAACATCAGCTCAATGGTGCAAAGTTAGGTTGGTTGTGTATGTATATGTTTCTATTAGTTCAAGAAACACTATCGACTCGAAAGACACACAGTCGAAGCCCTTATTGAACGATTTAAGGCATCGGAGTAGTATTCTACGCATCGCAGACATGGAGGAAGCATTCCTATTCCCGTATAAGCCTACGCTTTCATGGACCTCTATGTTGGCTGGTTCGAACTCACGTTTCGTCACGTATTTCATACTTTGAACATCTATAACTCAGGAACTTTGTGGTAAAATGAGACCATTTTTTTCAAAATCACCGTCGAATACCCCTTTATCCTTGCGTAAGTTTTGTATCGTCTTCTGTCGTGTCATTTTTTAATTATCAATCTGAATGTGATATTACAATACGTACCCTATGGAAAGCGTGGTAAAAACGCCTATTTCAATTGTAAATATCTCGGGAACGGGATGATCAATATATTTGAAATTTTACAAGCGCGTTATGAATATTCTGATCAATATTAGTTTCAAATTACAACCTTTTCTGTGTGAGAGTATTTTTGGGATGTACTACCTTAAAGACATGTGAGAACATGCATTACTATTTATCAGAATATCAAGTCATTATGTGTAGTAGGTTTTGCATCCAAGTTGCTCGACGTTTCAGCTATGGTGATTTGGTCTCTCTTGCTCTCCGTCGACATTAGTAGCATTCTGAAATAGAGTAATGCAGATTGTATGAATTTTGAATTACTTGGCGTTGAGATGTCCATGTGTCTCTTCATCTCGCCTAGTCTTTGTATAGCGAACTTTGCTAAAATCCGTTGAACTTGATGTTATGATAATTATCGTTTACTTTATAATAATAAAAAGCGTGGACTCACTTATTTTCGACAACCCTTGCTGATGGGTCAGTTGCCCTTGGGTAACTGACCCATCGACATCAATACGTTTCTGGGGACCTAGCATGTGAAAGTATTGAAAGGTATAGAGACCATCGGATAGCAGATAAGAGAAATTTTATTAGCTTTTTCTTCAACTTTTCATAATAATATTATGACAAATTCATATCTGTATGCCATACTTAACTTCAAAGTCGTAAAAGTACGTAATACTTACTTCTCAATCTCTTGCACGCTTTAATATTGCCCGCATCGATATCCAACACTATTGGATGTTGGTTAATATACGAATAACAATATAATAAAATGCGTTTATACTTTTAACCGTTAATGGCACTGGCACCTGCTGGCACTGAGCGTGTTCCACTGACGTTTTTGTGCACCGACGCAGGGTAACTTGCACGCACTTAGTGCAACCAGGGCACACTCAGATTTTTTACTTCGAATTCGTGATTAGCGACCCCAAAAGCCCCTGAGTACGGACTTTCACTTGAATTAAATGCGTTTTTGAAGAAATTTTCCTTGAAAACCCATTCAATTCAAGTAAAAATCTGTTCTCGGGGGTTTTTGGGGTCGCTGATCACGAATCCAAAGTAAAAATCTAAAAAAAAATGGCGGATCCAAAACGGTATTATGGCCTGAGTCACATCTGGCTGAAAAAAGGTCTTTTACAACTTTTGTTTTACAAAATTCTTAAAAACCGAAAATTCCAAGAAACATTTGTTTTTTTCAAGACCTCACAAAAAACGAAAAACTGACCAATTCGAGTCAATTTTCGAAACAGAAGAAATTCGAGGAAATCGAAAAACTTTATTTAGATAGCATTTAGAGAAAATGATAGCAAATCAAAAATAAAGATGACCCTCATTGCCAAAATTCGTTTTAACACGGCGTTAAATTTTGAAAAGTTTCATTCAAAGAATCTTAGAAAGATTAATTGGAAGAATCTTGGAAAGATTAAATGGAGGAATCTTGGAATGATTAATTGGAAAAATCTTGGAAAGACTGATGTAAAGAATCTTGTGCAGTCTATAAAAGCTGATCAAACGGGAGAATCTTGAAAATAATTTTGTTCTTTCCAAGATTCTTTGAATGAATCTTCCCAAAATTCTTTAAATGAACTTTTCCAAGATTCTTCCTATGAATCTATTCGAGATTTTCTGCTCTCGTAGCTGGAGAATCTTGGAAAAAATCTTGAAAAGAAACTTCCTCTGGATCACATGCTTGACTCTTTTCAGCGTTATTTTAAAGATTCTTTAAGATTTTTTGCAAGACTCTTCGAAATATTCTTTACAAGATTCTTTTTTTCCACGCGGGTGCACCGGCGGCACGATCCAATCCAGCCACCACCAGGGGGGTGATGGCCAAATAGCCGAATATGTACGCCCCCTTTGATGGATTGATGAGTCCGCGTTAGCATCGGTTTAGAGGCGGCGTTTATCATGCCCTCACCAGGCCCTCACATGGTGTCGACCTCTTATGCCTCCCACTTTGCCTTCTTCGCGTACTTACTGAAGAGTTTCAGGTCACGCTCGATGTCACTAGCCGCACTGCCCGATCGGGCTTCATCATTATCGTCATTTTCACGGTCCGCCCCTCGCGGTTCTGTCGCAGTATGCGGTGTCCCACCTCGCATCACTTTCTTTGTTTTTTCAACCACTCCCTTTAAGAGTCTACGTAATGTCCACTAATGTCCAATCATCCCATCATTGGTAAATGCCGATCCCCGTATCCCAAAGATGCTTGGTATGTGCTCCGGCAACGTTGGACTGTGGATGCCTCCGAAGACCTTAACTTGCTTTCGATCGTACTAGTATCCCAGAAGATCCCCCGTGCTGCCTCAACGATCAACGCCCTGCTTGGTATTCCTGCCAGGGGGGCATCCATATTTCCATCCTCCGAGTGCAGCTCTTGATTCTCCGCTTTTGCCGCCGCTTGCAGCCAGCCCATTGTCACCACCCTATCTTATAGTCTGAACGACAGATCATCTCTGAAGATCTTTCGTGAGTCATCATTGATTTTCGTCGGAATTTCGTCGGTCTGCCACTGCACAATACAAGCAGTATGGGCAGATGCGATCTGACCTCATACTGGGTTGCGTGCTCGTAATCAGCAGTTGCGTAAAAAACTCCATTGCGACTGACTGAGGGCACTTGGGGGTCTCCGGATTCAGATCTTCGGATATGGATACCCCATTGTTCGCCCACAGTCTTTAATCCTTCCGGAATTACGTCATCAGGAAAAAATATTATAAATGAACAAAATATTAGATTTTATGATTCAAAAAAATCACGAGGAAAATTAAAAAAGGGTGAGGCAGATAATAAATAAAGAACGAGAAAAACCTACCACAATCCGAATCATCGGAGTCTAAGGTTCTGTGCAGACGGTGCAAGTTAACTCTTGATGCTAGTTTCCCTGCAAGATTTCGCTGGTTGGTGCAAAACTTGGTGGGGCTGGGAGCCAACCAACCAGCGAAATCTTGTAGAGAAACTAGCACCAAAACTTGCACCGTCCGTACAGGGCCTAGCTCCGGAGAAATAATCTCCCATGGCACCGAAAAATTCGCCGAATTACATCTGAAAAAAAAAAAAAGTATTTATAAATTAATAAAAAAAAGAAATGAAAAATTTATCTGTTATCTCCATCAACCGCCACCGCTTTGGAGGTGGCCGCATGAGCTCCGCATCATCTGAAAAAAGGAAAAAAAACAAATAATATAAAATAAGGTAAGATAATTTTTCAAATAAAATAATACTAATAATAATAATATGTAACGTTCTCGTATTTCGAGCCTACAGATTTTATTCGCGAAATTCGTGAAATTAAATTTAAAAGGTCTCGAAAATTTTCGGCTCGAGTCTAGATAAAATCGAAACCGGCAAAGTTCGGCATGAAAATTGTAACTCTCAATGACGCTAAATCTTTTTATCAGTTGAATACTATCCCGTAAGCACAATGTAGAAAAATTGAAATTTTAGTTTCAATACGCACTTTAGATGATATTAATAACGCTTTTTCACTGATAATAACGATCGCAAAAAAACGATCGCTTACTATCTTCCAAAGAACATAACATGAAACTAAAAACCAGCTCTAAAGCTAATAATAAATATATCCGAAAAGGATCTTAATAAGGATCTAAACGTTATACGAAATTATTTATAAATGATTCCGCCACCACCTGGAATCATTGGTCGAATCGAAGCCGTCTCTCCTACAACTTTTTCAACTATACGGCCGCTCACTCAATCAACTAATTTAATATCCCATATGTTGGCAAATTCAGTACTGAACGCGGAGATATAACAGACAATTCGTTCAAATCCATCGACATTTTCAACAAAATGAAAGATGAATACAAGTTGACCATGCTCGAAACGGTGCGCAAAAATAAAAGATACATTTCTATTTCATTTACACGAACTGCATCTGCTAGCGCGACCAGATATGATTACGATGGTAAGAATATTATGTTATACTAGTCCAAAAATGAAGTTGTTCTATGTTTGTCATCGTACTACAAGTGGGTCCAAGCGTGAAAAGCCGGAAATAATACAAATGTATAATGAAACAAAATCCGGAACCAACGTTTTTTTTTGTGTAATTCATTCTCTTGCGCTCGTAAAACACGTCGTGGCCCATGCCATTTCTTCATGGGGATTTTGGATCAGGAAGCTGTCCATGCATGCATCCTGTACAATTTGCCACGCAAAAATCCAGTCAAAGATCTTCGATTACTAAAAAGAATTGGTACTTTCTAAATTGCTAATTTCTAAAAGAATTAGTACTTGTATTGAGTATACCTCAGATGAGATGCAGATTATAAATTTCAAACCGTCCGCGAAATCTTGCAAAAGGCATCAAATCTGTCGTCAACGACCTAGAAAACTGAGTTGATTTTAATGACAAACTCCGAAAAAGAATGAAAGAAAGAAAGATGCTCTGTGTGCGATCTGAAAAAAGACAGGAAAATCATCAATTATTGCGTGAAATGTAAGTGGCCGATTTGCGATGAACACGGATTTTCTTGCTGTAAAGATTGTTTATGGTGACAATATATTTTTAAGACATGTTTTCTATCTTTTGTAACGTTTTTGATAGTTTTTAATAAATATAAAACTTATAAACATAAAATATATTGGATTATTTCTTGACCTCCAAATTTCCTCTTTCGAAAAATGCACTACTTTGAACTACAAACTTAACGGAAGGTTACCGTTCAGCGACGATGAAAAGTTTGATTTGTTTTTTTTTTTACATAATTAGCATCCTTAAAGTGTTTAGAACACGTGGGTAAAAGGGTATTTTCATATTTAAAGTAAATTTTCAAAGATTATTTATAATGTTAAACTTAATTGTGTTTTTCTGGGAATAAAATTTTTAGCGCACGGGGCCTTCTACAGCTTCGACTAATGGACAGATTCACATGAATCTCTGCGCAATTGAAAGGAAATTCAATTTGCGGAGCCATACGGAAGCGATTTTTGTCAAAAATTGATTCAGAAATAGTTTTTCGTCCGTTGAACCAAAAAAACGGAAAAAATTGAGCAAAATAATTGGTTTTTGTTAAAACAGCTGGGATTTCGAGATTCAGAAGTTTTTTGAAAGCCCAAACCGGTCAGGCCCCCCCAATTAAATCTCGTTTGATAATTTTCAACCAGTTTTTGATTCGGATGAACTGGAAGAGCTGTGAAGCGCCCCGCGCGGACCAAAACACACCGTGCACGACTTTATTTAACGGGAGCTGGAGCCGCGTCTTGGGATTTCGTTTTTAAATAAATAAAATTGGGTTTTACTCTCCATTACTAGAAGAATGAAATAAGTTTTTATTTTATATTTAAACAAATTTCCAATATTCATGCATTTTTCATGCCTCTTGACGATAACCTCCCGTTCAGGGAAGGTTGTCGTCAATTGCGCAGAGATTCATGTGAATCTGTTCATTCGTTCAAGCTGTAGAGCCCCCCGCGCGCTAAAAAATGTTATTCCCAGAAAAACGCAATTAAGTTTACCATTATAAATAATCTTTGAAAATTTACTTTAAATATAAAAATACCCTTTACCCACAACTTCTACAAACTTAAAGGTTGCAAATAATGTAAAAAAAATGAATTTTTCATCGTCTCCCCTTAAGGCGAAGCTAAATACCGACATTATTACTGAAGCCCTACATTATCGACTCAAAATCGCTGTCCAAACTTTTTCCAATGCCGGAGGGTGAATATCAATTAAATTTATGAATGAATAATGAACGAATTGCAAAATGCAAACACGAGACATAAATCAACGTTTTCGTAAATTGCCACTGACTTGTCAGACAGTTTGGATAGAATCTGATGAGAATAATATTTATTTCGTGAGAATTCCACATGGGGTTGCCCTCTTTCGGATTTCTGTGAATTTGATTTCGACATTTTATTTTTCGATAATACACTAAATTTATTAACATTTATCGCGTGATTTGGATTCCAAACTTACGTCGCGGTTTTTTCATAAAATAATGTCGAAGACGTATCGATATTCGTACTTTGGTGTTCGTCATGGAGCCCCACTCTTGGTTTTAGCCAAAATGCAGTAGAAACGTTATAATTTAATATTTTCAATTACAGATTCCTGATGATAATCGGATCTGTAATTTTTTTTTTGTATTTCGAAAAAATTTTAGTGGGGCTCCATTTGGGCCATAATTCTGATGATACTGTCAAAATTTTATTGTTTTCCATCCATTCGTGCCAGAGCAAGTTTGGAATCCATTTTCCAGGTGCTAATGTCGGTATTTAGCCTCCCCTTAAGAGAGGTTTCTGCCTTATTGCCAACATTTTTTTTTCATGTACCGGAAAGAGCCAATGTGTAAAAATCAGCAATTTCAATTCGATAGAAATCAAATTCGCAAAGTTATACGCCGACGAAGAAAAGCGGGCGCAGGCATGAAATTCGGAGCGCTTAGGAAGCCGCGACCGGTGCAGGCTAGAGTTGCGTCCTTTATAAGAGAATGTTATGAATTCGGAATATTCGTCGGAACTACATATCTGACCAGTAGCCCAGTCGAGTTAGACAAATAAAAGGCTTGACCTTGCAAAAATTCCTGTCACCAATATTATTACCCTAACCCTTAGGGGGCTCACTAGTAGTTTAAATTCAAAATGACGACCAAATTCCGCTGATAGATCAGCCGCCATCTTGAATTCAAAGAAGAATTGTTTTTGCTCAATACTCGGCCATTTTCAACTTTTCAACAAAAATTGTAGGGACTCAAGTTGTTGTTAATGCAATTCTCTACAACTTAAGTCCTTACAACTTTTATCGTGCGATAAAATTAATTAAGGAGGTTGAGTCAGCGTCGAAACGCCGATTTTTGAACATGAATATCAATGTTCGTTGAATAAGTATAAACCTGTCAATTTTAGAGTGAAACTCAAATATTGATTTATGAGAGAACCGCTGCACCTTAAGAGTTCTAACTAGGTCAAAGATTTTTTTCATTTGATACGTCAAATGATTGATCATTAGTCAGGTTTACACTTATTCAATGAACATTTATATTTATGTTCAAAAATCGGCGTTTTGACATGGACTCGACCCCCTTAAGCAGGAAAATAGTGGCAAAAAATAATTATTAAATCACAGCGTTTTTTTTTATTAACTTTAGGACATAAAAGAACAGAAACAAAGGTGTTGAAAATTATATCTCTTACCATTTTAATTTTCACGGACTTTTCGCTAGAACCAATATTAAAAGGCGCAGAGCAATGTCAAATAGTACATTGTGTACCGAGGAAGGGAAATGGGACTTTTACGCCGAGCGCGACGTTACTGAGAACATCGCGCAAGGCGTAAAAGTACCCCCACCACTTATCCATCTCGACAGCGGCGAAAACGCCTGTTTCAGTCTTTTTAAGGCACGCACGCGGTATATAAATTGTATTTTGAGAACTCCTTTCCGCACCACCACAGGGGTAGAGTTCCAGGCGCGTTTTTTTATGTGGTTTCCCCAGTAGGCCTAATCCACGTTTCATCGCTTGCAAGTTTGTTGCGACGTCTGCCGGCTTCTGTCTTATAAAAATTTGAGGCTGGGAGTTCGATTGTCTCTTACCAGCGTTTAGGTCCCGGGAAAAAAAATCATATATGATCATACATGATTATATATTCCTTAATATGACATCATGAATGATCGTATATGCCCATGGATGATCATGTATGCCGGGAAAAATGGTCATATATAATCATATACAATCATATATGCGTTAACATGACATCATGAATGATCATATATGCCCATGCATGGTCATATATCTCGGGAAAAAATGGTCATATATAATCATATATAATTATATATGCTTTAACATGACATCATGAATGATCGTATATGCCCATGTATGATCATATATCTCGGGAAAAAATGGTTATATATTATCATATATGATCATATATAATTATATATGCCTTAACATGACATCATGAATGATCATATATAATCATATATGTAATCGTAATTATTCACAAAATAACCATCATATATATTTTTTTGGATATTATATTTTTTACCAGCATATATTGTACAGCAGTGCTCGCCATTAATGCATGTAAATCTTTGAAAGATTCTTTCCAAGATTCTAAGACTCTTCCCAAGATTCTAAGATTCTTTCGAAGATTCTTTTCAAGATTCTTTCAAAGATTTGCAGGCATTAATGGCCAGCACTGTACTTCTACGTATAATTATAATAATAATATTTTGCACTTGTATTATATTATAAACGAAGTATTTGTACATTTCCCGGGAAAAAAATCATATATGGTCATATATAATCATATATGACTTGGTCATGCATGATCCTCAACGAAATTTGTCTCTATGTGATCATATATGATTATATACAATCATATACGATCATATATGATTATATATGATCATATAGAGACAAATTTCGTTCAGGATCATGCATGACCAAGTCATATATGATTATATATGATCATTTATGATTTTTTTTCCCGGGGTACTATTTCATGGGCAGTGAGCAGCAGCAGCAGCAGCAGTTTAGTGAATTCACTGAAAGTTACTAGCAACTTCCGTTGCAAGTTTTTGCTACTGCTGTTCGTTCGTCCGAACAGCTGACTCGAATGGGTCAATTTTTAGTTTTTTGTAAGGTTTTGAAGAAACCTCATTCTTTCAAAGAATCTTAGAAAGAATCTTAAAAAGAATCTTTAAAAGATTCTTTCAAAGATTATTTTTTTCTACGCAGGAAGTAATACAATGTCAAGTCGAAATTTGACGTGTGACTAAAATTTGTGAAATGTTCTCCCATACCATGGATACAACTAACCGGTCACACTGATTTTTAACAGACATATCTAGAGAAGCATGTTTTAACATGCATTCCCATAGAATCATAAAAATAAGACAAACAGGAATTCACGGCCTTATGATAAACGAAACCATTCGGTTTCGTTGACCAATAAGTATTGCTGATGCAGAGTTTCTGCATCGTGTAGTCACTGGTGATGAAAAATGGATCGATGCAGAGTTTCTGCATCGTGTAGTCACTGGTGATGAAAAATGGATCCACTACGATAATCCAAAGAAGAGGAAATCATGGGGACCACGTGGCCATGCTTTCACATCGACAACCAAGCCGAATATTCATGTAAAAAAACTCATGTTGTGTATTTGGTGAGATCAGCTTGGCGTCGTGTATTATGAGTTGCTCAAACTGAACGAAACCATTACTGGGGCTCTCTACCAGAAACAATTGATGAGATTGAGCCGGAAACTCAATAAAAAACGCACCCACTACTACTCGAGACACGACAAAATTATTCTCCTGCATGATAATGTTCGTCCACATGTTGTCGCACCGGTCAAAACCCACTTGGAAACACTCAATTGGAAAGTCCTACGCCACCCGCCGTATTCACTAGACATTAGGGTGACAGTTATTTGAGCTTTGGCGAAAAAAGTTCGCTGCCACCCCAAAAACATAATCAAGGTGTATAAAAAAAATCTGTGTAAAGTTTAGAGGCGCCCAGAAAATTGGAAAACGCACCACCGAGCGATCGAAATTTTACATGTTTTTTGGGCATCTCTACAGAGCTTGTCATTAACAAAATTGTGAACGAAAACAATTGAACAAATTTAGTTTCATGCACCATACTATGCATAATAAGTGTACCACGTCTAAAATTTTCCTCATTAATATTATACTCGGAAAAAAAATTATTAACGCGTGGGATAACTACATGTATTTTACATTTAAAATTTCAATCGCTCGGTGGCGCGTGTTCCAATTTTCTGAGCGCCTCCAAACTCTACACAAATTTTTTTTGATACACCTTGATTATGTTTTTGGGGTGGCGTCAAACTTTTTTCGCCAAAGCCCAAATAACTGTCATCCTACTAGACATCGCCCCTATCGATTATCACTTATTCCGATCAATTGCACATGGCTTGTCCAAGCAGCACTTCACATGATATGAAGATAATAAAAATTGGGTCAATTCGTGGATAGCCTCAAAAGATGAGGCGTTCTTCCGACGCGATATCCGTATGCCGCCAGAGAGAGACAGGAAAAAGTAGTGGCTAGCGATGGACAATACTTTGAATAAAACTCAATGTACGGTTCTTTTACTATAAATGCCCAATTTTTTATTAAAAAAGCGGTGGAAACTTATTTGTTCTCCTATTATACAATAAGCTAATGACGAGACAGACGAATGAAACTAAACCGGATAATATGCAAAAGATAAAAAGGAAAGTGTTGCATTTCGATCAATGTTGTTTTTTGCTCCCAGAAAAATGCAGAAAAACTCGGAGCATGACAAATTGAAAATGCACTCGACGCTGGCCCTGCCGAGTGATTTTGGAATTTCTTCGTTTAGTGGGCCAGAGTTTACCATCTGAACCGGATAAAATGATATCTCTCTGCTGGGACAAAATGCAGCTACAACTCAAGCTACGGTTGTCTATCGCATTCGACGAAATCATAGATTGTGTCGATTGTTTTTGGAATGAGGACACGGAAAATTGCGGACCACGCTATAATATTCCATGTGACCGTATTGGCCACGGGTCATCACATACCTGTTGGCTACCGTCACACAGTAGGAGAAAAGCCCAAAAACCTGGCCAAAACCTCAAATGGCCTTTGACGGGAATGAAAATTGGCTTACAGGGATTTTCAAGGTCGCTGATTACGAATCTGAAAGCCAAATTATCGTAAACGAAATGGCCGATCCAATATGGCTGACATGAATGTTAAAAAGTTGCCAGATGTCGACAAAAATTGGTATTTACGGGTTTTCAAGGTCGCTGATTACGAATCCGCAAGCCAAATTATCGTAAAAAAAATGGCCGATCCAATATGGCCGACATGAACGTTAAAAAGTTACCAGATGTTGACAAAAATTGGTATATACGGGTTTTCAAGGTCGCTGATTACCAATCCGATATCTATTGTTTATAACTTGCAACAAAGAGCTTACAGCAAATTTTTAAAAACAAAATGGCCGAGTATCCTGCTAAATAGATAAATTAATATATAAAAAAAAATCATCATAATAAAATAAACGTGAACAGTGTATTCTACGCAATTATTATTTTTATTTCCAAAATACATACGGAACGTTTCAAAAATAGAAAATTTTATTCTTAATCAAAATCGTAATCGGAGTCGGAGTCGGAGTCAGAATCATTATCCGAGTTTGTATCTATTACAACTCCCGGCACGGCTTCAATCTCGGCGCAAAATTCGTCTGCTGCAGCAGTCACTTTAGGAGCGATCAACATCGCCACAGCTTCCGGCGACAAACTCTTCAGCTTCTTCTGTGGTAGTCTTCTGACACTTGAAATGTACGGATCAGAAGTAACTAAGAGCCGATGAAAAACATCTTCCATAGTTTTAACCCTGGAACTTTTTCGCGCAAAATCTTCTCGATATCGTTTGATGTCTTTGTTTCGAGCTTCCTGAGCATCTTCGGATAATTGGCCGATTGGTAATAGAACATGAGTTCAAGGAAGCGAATTTATCGGATAAATGCTCGCTGATTATCAGAAATACTTCTTTCCTTGTCAGCACCAATTCTTTGTAACCGGATCCTGTAATAAAGACATAAAATTGTAGAAAATTGGTGTTAAAGGAAAAGATAAAATTTTCAATTAATACAATAACTTGAACAATGTACATTATTTTACCAAATAAATAACCGCAATAATTGAAATAATTTTAAAAAAATTAGACAGAAAATATTGACATGGATTTGGTTAAAAGAAAGCTTTGCTTACTATATAATATATATATATTCAAATATTTTATTTGAATGTTATAACATTTCATTCATATTTAAGAAATTTTTATGTGGTTGATTTTAATATGTATATATATGCATACGTATATATCATAATTAAATCATAGAAAATTTATATATATATATATATATATATATATATATATATATACACATACATATATATTAAAATAATTTATTTCAAGCGTATAACAGCCGTCTTGTCCGTTATGATGCTACTTCACCCATTCTCAGGTAGAGGCGCAGAGGCTGCTCAATAGTGCCGCGTGCACGCTCGGCTACCGCACGATGCGAAAAAAATCATAACGGACAAGACGCACGTTTTCCGCAGGTAACTCTTGTAAATTTCGAAAGCTTATACATTAAACTAAAGGCCGAGACTAGGAGCTTTGCAAAATGTGACAAAATATATAACTTTTCGGACCGTTGAAAATATAAGTTTTCAAAATTATTAAATTTTATTTATGCCGAAGGCTATACTACATTTCAATCATTTATACATAAAGTTTAGATTCAACCGATGTAAAAATATGTTCTACATACCTCCAGAAGTCGTGTGCATGTTGCAGAATTGAAATTAAACCCGTCACTTTAAAGTTATGGGTTTTTGAAGTCAGCGTTATTTTCGTCTGTTCAGCGCGTGACACGTACACTCTTCACGAACACTAACTACCAACTGACGCTGCGGTGCAGGTATACACTTAAAGGGCTTTCCCTCCCACAATAGAATGCAGTTACTAGTCCTCTACCTGAATGACTACTCAACTGACCCTATTTCGAAAATTTATTTTTTGGGATTTTGGCCAGGTTTTTGGGCTCCTTCTTTTGATAATCACGAACACGATTGCATGACCATAAATAAAACGAAAATGATTTTACCGAAGAGGAAAATTTCGAATTTTAAAAATTGTCGGTACAAAAAAGATGTGCCTTTTGTCGTGTACGCCGACCACCGAATGCCTTCTCGAATCAACCGCGAACAAGGTACAATTTCAAAAGCATGTCCCGTACAGTGCTGCGTATTACTTGAGATGTACCTTCAACGATTCACTCTCGAAATTCGCCATAATACGTGGATAAGATTATATTGAGTGATGAATATTGTGCGCTTACAGCGCACTTCAGTCAGTTTGGCGAATAATAAGAAAAATGTCATTATTATCTTCCAACCAGGAAGTAAGAAGTAAGGAGTCGAAACTCTGCCAGGCTGGTCGGCGAAAAATGGTTCGCGTTTCGGCTCAAAGATAGTAGTACCAACCTGTCCACTCGCGGCGCTGGTGTTCCAACATCGTTCTGAAAGTTTTCCACCGTGTATTACTATATATATATTTCAGTGTCCACCGTCGACGAGATTGACACAAAAAATACAATAACATAACCTAACCGTAATAATATATGTTTTCGAAATGTCGTGTTTCATACGAGGCTGTAAGACTGGTTATTTACCAGGTGTGTAAGTATGAAACCGGAATTTGCCCATAGGTGGCGCTAGATGTCGATGCAGTTACCGACACATCACGTCAGCGGTGTCTTGTTATTGTATTGATATCCGACGAGTAGCATTAGTTTATTAGAGATAAACATGTCGAGTTTTGTGCCAACAAATTACGATTTGCGGACAGCCCTACTTTTCTGTTTTCATCTGAAGAAAACCGCAGCCGAATCGCATCGAATGCTTCTGGAGGCGTTTGGTGAGCATGCTCTCGATAAAACACAGTGTTTCGAGTGGTTTAAACGGTTCAAAAGTGGCGATTTTGACGTGAGGAACGAAGAACGTGGAAGACCACCGAAAAAGTTTGAAGACGCTGACCTGCAAGCCTTGTTGGACGAAGACGACGCTCAAACACAACAACAACTGGCGGATCAGTTAAAGGTGACCCGAGAAGCCATCTCCCTTCGGTTAAAAGCCATGGGAAAGATACAAAAGGTGGGGAAATGGGTTCCACATGAACTCAACGAAAGACAGCAGGAAAACCGCAAAACATCATGCGAAATGCTGCTCGCCAGGTTCAAAAGAAAGTCATTTCTCCATCGAATTGTGACTGGCGATGAAAAGTGGATATATTTCGAGAATCCTAAGCGCAAAAAGTCATGGGTTGCTCCGGGTGAACCATCAACATCGACGGCAAGACCAAACCGCTACGGACGAAAGACAATGCTGTGTGTTTGGTGGGATCAGAAGGGCGTAATCTACTACGAGCTGCTGAAACCTGGGGAAACTGTCAATACTCAACGCTACCGACAACAAATGACCGATTTGGATCGAGTTTTGCGTGAAAAACGACCAGAATACCAACAAAGACAACACAAGGTGATTTTGCTGCATGACAATGCACCAGCACACAAAGCAAAACAGGTCCAGAAAACGATAGTCGTTCCGTTGGGAGATTCTTCAGCACGCCTTACTCACCAGACCTTGCCCCATCCGATTACTACTTGTTTGCATCGATGGGACACGCACTTGCTGAGCAGCGCTTTACTTCTTACGAAGATGTACGAAAATGGCTCGATGACTGGTTTGCCTCAAAAGAGCAACAGTTCTTTTGGCGCGGAATCCACAAATTGCCAGAGAGATGGGAAAAATGTATAGATAGCGACGGACAATACTTTGAATAAGTTACTTTGTATCATATCATTACAATAAACGTGTTTTTTCTGTACAAAAATTCCGGTTTCATACTTACACACCTGTAAGTGAACGGGAAAAAAATAAAGAAAATAATCGCAAAAATTTGAGTTTTTTTCAATGCTCGCAATGTAAGGACCCTATAATAACACCAATCAAAAAATTATCCTGCGAATTGAATATTTGAACATTTGATTAGACTACGTAATAGCCAGAATGGGCAAATATACAATTCACAGGATAATTTTTCGATTCACATAATTTTTTCAACAAAATGTCCAGAATAGATTGGACATTTATATAAAAGGGAAATAAGCTCCGCACTGGCATTTTTGTAAATACTGAAAACGGAGGATGAAAGATTTGCACATTTCTGAAGCTATGTAGCCCAGTTTAAGCAGTGTCACTTGGATTTAATATCAATGAAAAACCCAAGTTTTCTATCAAAACCAACTTTGCGTAGAGTCTAGACTATTTTATATCAATGAAAAACCCAACTGACACTACTTAGACTGGGATACATAGCTTCAGAAATGTACAAATTTTTCATCCTCAGTTATCAGGATTTACAAGAATACCAGTGCGGCGCTTGTTTTCCATTAATATAAAGGTCCAATCTATACTAGACATTTTGTTAAAAAATCTTAGACTTCGTGAATCAAAAAATTATCTTGCGAATTGAATATTTGAAGATTTGATTAGGCTACGTAGTTGCCAGAATCCAGTTTCATCCCTGCGGAAATTTCTACACGGGAAACAGCTATCAGTCAGCCATCTGCCACTTCGGAATATATTGTTGTAATCGTTGGAAATAATCAATGCGGTTTTATAAAAAGAGCAAACTAGGACGAAGGCTTTATTCAATATGTCACAGTTCTGCTTTCTTTCAAGTTTGCAGCAAGACTGTCATTTACATTACGTGTTTGCTATGTACGTCTTCTGTCATGTATCCGTCAGTATTTCGTAGTCATAGTCAGCTATGAAATCGAATGAAGTTTGCCTACAGCTACATTCACAACACTAGCCTCCTCCTCCCTGAGTCCGATAACTTCTCCGATAACTAATACTGATTCTATGTCTGAGGAGGGAATTTTTTTTTTATCTTGGACCTCTCTCAGCCTATACTGTTCTGGCATTTACCCAAAGTCCACAGGGAAAACCAAGACTCAAAGACCTGGGAAGAACAGTATCTAAGCTAAATTAACAATGATTTTTGTTTGGTTCAAGATTCCCTAAGTCTTAGTTGTGTTTTATCATTCGTGTTAACAGAAAACTTTATTTTCTTCGTGTATTTAATTTTGTTGTCTTGTTTCATCTACGGTTGAGAAATCGGTGATGTTGATGGTATATCGTTTCCTCCGATGTCAGATTAAATGTTAAATCCCGGGATGACGACAAGTAACGAAAGGGAAAGAGGACTTTCGGGACCAAGGAGAAACCTGAGACAAAAAAAATTACGCCGTTTTCGGCAATACACAAGTCTCTTTAACTGTATCGTTCATTGTCATTCATGATCATTCTCTCTCATTCTTCGTCACAAAATAACCATCACAAAATAACCATTGTCAACATCTATCTGGAAAGATTCCTCTAAATATAAATCTCGGTCACTGTTATCCAAACAGTCTACCAATCTCACAATAAATTCACTGGCGCTCTCCAGGACCACGTCCAAAGCCCAGCAACTGACTTCTTCCTAAAATGATTCTCCGGAAATCCCCAAGGCTCCAGCCGAGCAATCATTACATTTTCCTGTCCTAGACATGAAACCTAACAAACTACATTTAACCTAACAAAATAACGACTCGACTTATCGAACGACAGTCAATTTCATAAAAGAGAATAATCAAGATATACCTTAAACAATTTTTTTTTTTAAATATTAGATATCAACTTAAATTTGCCTGTTGTCTGTATTTATCCATGGTATGATCTTCGTTATTTTCCCTTGTCCATGGTTCCCCTGATTTGGTTGTCCTTGAATCGATGAAAATTTTCGTCATGTCGTGGTCGTAAAAACCACAATTTTCTTATGAAATTCACCCGCGAGATGTAAAAATTCCGTATCACGTGGTAGTCATAAAGACCACAATTTAAATTTTTTAACTGGGATTCTGTGATTTTTCCAACCGATCTGTTACGCGCGAAATTTTCCGAATTTTCGCGGGAACTGTGACATTATCCCACTTCTGACACCAATGTTGTGATCGTTGGAAATAATCAACGCGGTTTTATAAAAAGAGCAAACTAGGACGAAGGTTTTATTCAATATGTCACAGTTCTGCTTTCTTTCAAGTTTGCGGCAAGACTATCATTTACATTACGTGTTTCCTATGTACGTCTTCTGTCATGTATCCGTCAGTATTTCGTAGTCATAGTCAGCTATGAAATCGAATGAAGTTTGCCTACAGCTACATTCACAACAATATGTATACGGCATACGCCGCTGCTAATAATCATAACATTCGAAACGATTTCTCGACAACCACGCCCCAAGCTGTGGAATCGTGTAACCGGTAACTTTGTGCCAAAAGTCTGACCACTTCTGTTCCGTGGAGATTCGTCTCCTTACCTCTTACTTCCTTTTTCCAACTAATCGATCATTCGTTTCAAATAATAACTAATGCTTTGGATGAAAGGGATCAAGATTTATTAGATATAAATGAAGAAAGTGATGATGAAATGGATTTTAATATTCTGTGAAAATAGAACGTTTTATGACAAGTAACCAAAATTATGTTGAAGAGGTTATACCTAATTATACTCGCCACTGACAACGAATTCCAATCGATGGAAGATCAAGATTTTGTATCCAGAATCAATTCGTGATGTTATTATATACTTGAAGAAAAAAAGTAATCAACCTCAATATTAATACTATTTTGTTCACTACACAATGAAGAATTTTGTTCGTTGTGCAATGGACAGTAGCGTTTTGTTTACTATGCAGTGGACAAAATTCTATCCATAATGAGGCTTATGATTTTTTAATTCATCGGTGATAGATTTTTTATTCAGAATCTAATATGTGGTGTGAGTTGAAGAAAAAAGTTACGAATCTCAGCATGAATAGCATTATGTTGACTGCAGCGAAGGAAGGAAATTCTATCCAGTATAAAGTTTATGATTCTTTCCCTTACTGATGGATGTTTTGGTGTCTAGGATATAATTTGTGCAGTTCATCGGACAAGCAAACTTATAAAATTATAATTAGAATAAGAACATTCTATCCATATTGAAGTTTATAATTCTTTTTTATATCGATGGATGATTTGGTGTCGAAAATGTAATTTGAGCAGTCCATCGGACCAGCAAAGTTATAAATTTATAATTAGAATGAGAAAATTGTATCCATATTAAAGTTTATGATTCTTTCTCCTATCGATGGATGATTTGGTGTCTAGAATATAATTTGTGCAATCCATCGGAAAAGCAAAATTATAAATTTATAGTTATGATAAGAACATTCTATCCGTATTGAAGTTTATAATTCTTCTTCTTATCGATGGATGATTTGGCGTCTGAATTATAATTTGCGCAGTCCATCGGACAAGTAAAATTATAAATTTATAATTAGAATATGAAAATATTATCCATACTAAAGTTCATGATTCTTCCTCTCATCGATGGAGGATTTCATGTCTTACAAGGGGACAGAACGGCAGTAGGATTTTTGTAATTTTTCGTACTCATGATACGTGAAGTTCAGAGCTCGAATATTAATATCCCAAAGCAGTTCGACGCCATATTCCGAAATTTTCGAGAAAATTGACTTTGAAGTTTTCGAGCGCACTCTTATCCCACAAAGATGCGACGATATTCGAACCGAGCTCGTGGCGTACCCGGTAGCGCTCGAGTCTAGTAATCGCGGGGTTGCTGGTTCGAGTCTCACTTCAAAATTTTTTTTTTCATTTTTTTTTAATTCGCATACCTCCGTCATTTAAATATCCCGATAAATTTTTGTTGTATATAATCACATATTATTATATATAATTAATATAATATATCTATATATGTCTATATATGGACAAAATCCATATATAGTTATTTATGTACAAAATTCATTATAGTTATACATAATTATATATTTTCTCATATATGATCATATTATTTATATATAACAATAGGTGATTATTTATAAAAAAATAAATAAATAATCCCGGGACAAAAATCATAAAATCTATGCTAATTCACATAAATGTTCATCATCAGTTGTCTTTTCCGGTCTTCAATAACATGATCAGATATGCGTGGTTTGCTTCAAAACTTTGCGATCAAAGAGAAATCTTCATGAACGTGAATGAAGTTTGTTTTCCGATCGATGTATTGAAAAAAAATGCGAATGTAACAATGCAGCGTTTGTACGGTGTGCGAGATGCCGTGAAAATTACTATTTTCCTTGTTTTTACGATGGTTATCACTCAGGCTCGTGTAACATTACACCCGATGTATAAAACAAACGAATACAGACCGAATAATAAAGTATTCAATTCCTTACCCGACGTTTTTCATTTTCATCCTAAAAATGTTGTTGGTTATAAATATTGATACTTGAAAATGTATGTTTATAATCAAGAGATAATTAAAAATATGACTTGCGTTTTTTCATTTAAAAAAAATGAAAAAAAAAATTCGAAGTGAGACTCGAATCAGCGACCCCGCGATTACTAGACTCGAGCGCTACCGGGTACGCCACGAGCCCGGTTCAAATATCGTTGCATCTTTGTGGGATAAGAGTGCGCTCGAAAACTTCAAAGACAATTTTCTCGAAAATTTCTGAATATGGCGTCGAACTGCTTTGGGATATTAATATTCGAGCTCTGAACTTCACGTACCATGAGTACGAAAAATTACAAAAATCCGACTGCCGTCCTGTCCCCTTGTTAAATATAATTTGTGCAGTCCATCGGACGATCAAAATTATAAATTTATTATTCAAAAAAGAAAATACCTATCCATCTTAGAGTTTATGATTCATTCTCTTATCGATGGATGATTTGGTGTCTAAAATATAATTTGTACAGTCCATTGAACAAGCAAAATTATAAATTTTATAAAAATAATATTATTATATTATTCATAATTTTGCTTGTTCAATGGAGTGCACAAATTATATTTTAGACACCAAATCATCCATCGATGAGAGGAAGAATCATAAACTCTAATATGGATAGAATTTTTTTCATTGTGCAGTGGGCATAATGCTATTAATATTGAGGTCATAACGTTTTTTCTTCATCAACTCAACCACAAATTAGATTCTTAATAAAAAAATCTACCAACAATGAATATAAAAATCGTAAGCCTCATTATGGATAGAATTTTGTCCATTGCGGGGCGATCGAAATTCTTGATTGTGCAGTGAACAAAATAGTGTTAATATGTATTGAAGTTGGTAACTTTGTTTCTTCAGCTACTAACATCACGAATTAGATACTGGATACAAAATCTTCCATCGATGCGTAAAATAATTATACACCTCATTAAGGATAGAATTGTGACCAGTGCTGAATTACATGAAATTATAAATAGTAAATTATATAATTAAGTGAAATAATTAATTATTTAAAATTAAAAAATCGAATGAAAACACTTCGCAAAAAGTGGCCAAATCACCCCCAAAAACGCCAAAAATGTTGTGCAAAAATTGGAGACAAGCGCATTTACGAAAATATCTCTAGTTTAGTCTTCTTACAAAAAGTTGTGAAATAAATAGACATGAAACTCACAGTACGCATTGCCAAGCACATGCAGTTTCCCAATGTAACCTTCACTTTGCAATCAAGATTTTTGGGGTGGAGTTAGAATACAAAAATTCGAAAAAATCTTAACGGTAAAAATTAAAAAAATAGTGAAATCAAGTGAAAATTGTCAACAAAGAGAAATTACCAATACAAAAAAAGAATCAAAAAAATTAAAAGTACTTGGCGAGTTTTTTTACTGAGCATACACTGACATTCTGGTGTTCACTTTTTGACTGAAAAACGGTTTTTACTTATCATCCGTTAAAAACAAACTCGCCAAGTACTTTTCATTCTTTTGATTCTTTTTTTTTATTGGTAATTTCTTTTTGTTGACAATTTTCACTTGATTTCACTATTATTTTAATTTTTACCGTTAAGATTTTTTCGAATTTTTTTATTCTAACTCCACCCCAAAAATCTTGATTGCAAAGTTAAGGTTACATTGGGAAACTACATGTGCTTGGCAATGCGTGCTGTGAGTTTCAGGTCTATTTATTTCACAACTTTTTGTAAGAAGACCAAACTAGAGATACTTTCGTAAATGTGCTTGTCTCCAATTTGTGCACGAAATTTTTGGTGTTTTTGGGGGTGTACAAAGTTCAGCAAAGAAAAGCTTGTGTTGCAAAAAATTGAAAATGCCAGCTATACGATTAGACGAAAACATAAGATGCTGAAATTTCGTAAAATGACTACTACGAAGACGATGAGCGAAGTTTTTAATCCTATGGTCGTGCCTCTGGAAAAACTAGTAGAACAATCGGTAAAACAGAAATTCCCAGTGAAAGAAGAAGAAACCGAAGAGAAGGATCGTACTTCTGTAACGGCTCATGATTCCTCGGAGGAGGAATTAAGCTGATACGACTATAAAAGATGAAATTGTAGTCGAGGAGGTGGGTATTCTACCCCATCAACGTTTCCTAAAAATGTTTGACTCGAGTCAGAAAAAAAGCTTGATACTTCGTAGGGACTGTGTAAGCTGCAGGGAAATCGTTCAATGATCGGCGATTCACCAATTACTTTCAATGAAGATACAATTCGCATCGGTAATGATAATTATCAATAAACTGTAGGTTTACTCAAACTGCTATTTAAAAAAATAACGGATGATAGTCTTGTGAGCCAAAGAAGAAGCCTTAAAAAATCCCAAAGAGATATTCACACCCATCGGACAAAGGTTTACCGCCCTACATGATTGCTAGAAAGAGAAGCAGAATGGATTATGTTTATTGGAATGGTCCTAATGAATTAGTGAAACGATTGAGATTGCTTTTAGCCTCTAAATCAGCTGGCAAGTCGAATCACACGAATAAAATTATATCCATTATTGAGGAATTGCGTGAAGCTGGTATTATTTATTAGACGGTATGCATTATGCGGATCCATTTGAACCTCGAGCGTCGACGTGTTTGGACGACAGTTGGATAAGAGTGTGCTGGGTACTAAAGGTCTTCTCCGTAGACCTGGAATCAGATTCAAGACTACCCCTAATGACGATTACGATTTGGAGGAAAAACGACTCTGCAACGTTGCTGATCCTATACAAGAAAATAATGCTGTCACCGTACGGTTGATGCAAAGTTTTGTTAAACAAGAAGTACATCTCATATATACAGTCACATCGTCTATGCGAAATCGGCTAGATGATCATGAAATAATGATTCTGGGTCTCGAGTGTGGTTATAGAAAAAATTTGAGCAACCTAAGTGTTAATTTCAAGACACTAGAAGAACTGACGCACAGTAGGAGAAAAGCCCAAAAACCTGGCCAAAACCCCAAAAAATAAATTTTCGAAATAGGGTCAGTTGAGTAGTCATTCAGGTAGAGGACTAGTAACTGCATTCTATTGTGGAAGGGAAAGCCCTTTGAGTGTATACCTGCACCGCAGCGTCAGTTGGCAGTTAGTGTTCGTGAAGAGTGTACGTGTTACGCGCTGAACAGACGAAAATAACGCTGACTTCAAAAACCCATAACTTTAAAGTGACGGGTTTAATTTCAATTCTGCAACATGGATACGACTTCTGGAGGTATGTAGAACATATTTTTACATCGGTTGAATCTAAACTTTATGTATAAATGATTGAAATGTAGTATAGCCTTCGGCATAAATAAAATTGAATAATTTTGAAAACTTATATTTTCAACGGTCCGAAAAGTTATATATTTTGTCACATTTTGCAAAGCTCCTAGTCTCGGCCTTTAGTTTAATGTATAAGCTTTCGAAATTTACAAGAGTTACCTGCGGAAAACGTGCGTCTTGTCCGTTATGATTTTTTTCGCATCGTGCGGTAGCCGAGCGTGCACGCGGCACTATTGAGCAGCCTCTGCGCCTCTACCTGAGAATGGGTGAAGTAGCATCATAACGGACAAGACGGCTGTTATACTCTTGAAATAAATTATTTTAATATATATGTGTGTATATATATATATATATATATATATATATATATATATATATATATACATTTTCGATAATTTAATTATGATATATACTGTGACGAAAAGTCCCAATAAAAATAAAATAATATCGCGGCGGTCACGGAATCCGCCACGACACCTGAAAGAAAAGCGAAATATTGTATTATTTAGTTGATAAATTAAAATTAGAATTAATCTCGCGAAACTCGTCCTATTATCCTTGAAAAAATTCCCGAATTACTGTTACTATTTCCCAACAAAATCCCTCCCAAAAATTCCCGAAAATATTTCATTATCACCACAGAAATCCACCGCCCCTCAAAAAGCGACCAACGAGCAGAAATCCTCGAATATTGAGCAATCTGCAATATTTTCTCCGTCGTATCGGCAGAGGACACCGTGACCTTATGCGCGTATTTTCTCCAACATCGAGCCGATCGACTTCATTGAAGATCGATCCACCGAGACACAGCACTATTTAATACCCGAATTTTACGGAGATATCGAGACACACTATTACATTTTTCCGGGGTGACGTCCCGATCAAAACGGCGACTGAGCCTCGGGAAAACAAATCTGGAAATACGACATCGAGCAGCGTTGACAGCTGTAATCTCGAGCCACGAGAAACATCGAGAAAGAGAGAGAGAGAGAGAGAGAGTTGCCGGCGAGCGTGCAGCTTCGAATTCAAGGCGCGAGGCGGCAGCACCGAATGAGAACGACGAGACCCCTCCATTCCCTTCACCCCCCCTCACCTACAAGATAAACGAAGAAGACGAGCTTCGCCATGGATCGAGCATCGACCGAGATCGCGGCCATCTTGGCCTCATTCCCTGACCGCGTGCGAGCGAAGCCACACGTGCTTTTTATTGCGAAAATTATTATTGCGTAGTCGAGAGCATAGAGAAGTAATTTTGAGGCGAAAAGAAAAGAGCACTTGTTCAATAGAAGACGAGATAGAGACGAGGAGAAAATTTGGAGAGAAAAAGAGTGAGTAGAGTGAATATTTCCCCGTGTAGATTGTATCGAGATTTTGCGGTGTCGTGGCGTAATAGATTCTTCCCCCCACCCCCTTTTTGCGAATGGACTGTTCCATTCTTTTGAGAATTTCCTTTCGTAGTTTCAAGTGACAAATTGTGTATCGCGGTAATTAATAAGAGGTCATAGCGTCGAAGGACCGTGTATTAGCCCTGAGTTAAGAGATTTAAGATTTGCGAAGCCCCCTTGCGATTTAACGTACCTGCCTTTTCTTGTTCCCTTTCCTCCCCTCCCCTTATTGCCCCTATCGCGCGATTTCCTTTGTCGACTCGCGAGACGCGCGTATAGTCGCTGCGTCTCACGTTATTTTGCGCCAAGCAACCTTGAATTTATTTTTGTACTTTTTTTTTCCCTTGCGTTGTACCGGTTGCTGGACCAACAAACCAGCTGGCGCCCGAAAATTTTTATTATCATTATTAATATTTCGATTTTTCTATTTTTGTCATCAAATAAATAATATTTATTTAATTCTTTTTTTTTTGGTGTTTAATTATTTCTTTTGATAAAATTGAGAATTCCCTTACAATACGTATGCATATATATACATATTAAAATCAACCACATAAAAACTTAAATATGAATGAAATGTTATAACATTCAAATAAAATATTTGAGTATATATATATTATATAGTAAGCAAAGCTTTCTTTTAACCAAATCCATGTCAATATTTTCTGTCTAATTTTTTTAAAATTATTTCAATTATTGCGGTTATTTATTTGGTAAAATAATGTACATTGTTCAAGTTATTGTATTAATTGAAAATTTTATCTTTACCTTTAACACCAATTTTTTACAATTTTATGTCTTTATTACAGGATCCGGTTACAAAGAATTGGTGCTGACAAGGAAAGAAGTATTTCTGATAATCAGCGAGCATTTATCCGATAAATTCACTTCCTTGAACTCATGCTCTATTACCAATCGGCCAATTATCCGAAGATGCTCAGGAAGCTCGAAACAAAGACATCAAACGATATCGAGAAGATTTTGCGCGAAAAAGTTCCAGGGTTAAAACTATGGAAGATGTTTTTCATCGGCTCTTAGTTACTTCTGATCCGTACATTTCAAGTGTCAGAAGACTACCGCAGAAGAAGCTGAAGAGTTTGTCGCCGGAAGCTGTAGCGATGTTGATCGCTCCTAAAGTGACTGCTGCAGCAGACGAATTTTGCGCCGAGATTGAAGCTGTGCCGGGAGTTGTAATAGATACAAACTCGGATAATGATTCTGACTCCGACTCCGATTACGATTTTGATTAAGAATAAAATTTTCTGTTTTTGAAACGTTCCGTATGTATTTTGGAAATAAAAATAATAATTGCGTAGAATACACTGTTCACGTTTATTTTATTATGATGATTTTTTTTTATATGTTAATTTATCTATTTAGCAGGATACTCGGCCATTTTGTTTATAACAATTTGCTGTAAGCTCTTTGTTGCAAGTTATAAACAATAGATATCGGATTGGTAATCAGCGACCTTGAAAACCCGTATATACCAATTTTTGTCAACATCTGGTAACTTTTTAACGTTCATGTCGGCCATATTGGATCGGCCATTTTTTTTACGATAATTTGGCTTGCGGATTCGTAATCAGCGACCTTGAAAACCCGTAAATACCAATTTTTGTCGACATCTGGCAACTTTTTAACATTCATGTCAGCCATATTGGATCGGCCATTTTGTTTACTATAATTTGGCTTTCAGATTCGTAATCAGCGACCTTGAAAACCCCTGTAAGCCAATTTTCATTCCCGTCAAAGGTCATTTGAGGTTTTGGCCAGGTTTTTGGGCTTTTCTCCTACTGTGTGACGGTTCGCAATTCCGAGCTCATTACACATTTGGACGAGAGACTGAGAGCATTGAAAAAACTGGCAGTCAAAATAGTTAGTAAGTTGATGGTACAGAGCCTTCAGGCAAAGATCAACGAAGAGCTCAAACGAACCGATGCAAACCGTGAAACAGGACACGAATTGGCATTGCGCAATTCTCGAGTGATATCTTCTCTGGATTACCGAGTGCTAGCCCTGGAGAAACATGAATGAGAAAAAGACGGCGGTGGTGGAGGAGCTACATAAACATGCGCGTCTAAATTATCTACGTCAACATGTGGATATACGCGGTTTAGATGAAACTTGACAAGCTGATCTCGTTGACATGTTAGCATATGTACGTGATAATAATGATAATAAATTTCTATTGACAATAATCGATATATTTTCGAAATTTGCTTGGGGTGTACCGATGAAGGGTAAGAGTGGTAGGGATGTATCAGCTGCTATAAACTCTGTACTTGGTAAAGGTCGTGTACCACAAAAATTACAGGTTGATCGTGGTAAAGAATATTACAACAGTGAATTCAAAACCCTCTTACGACATATAATATTAAGGTATATTCCTCATTCAGTAATATGAAAGCGTCGATATGTGAACGTTTTAATCTTACGTTGAAGACAAAAATGTGAAAGGAATTTAGTCTGCGTGGCTCGTACAAATGAGTAGATATTTTACCGAAATTGATGTCAAGCTATAACAACAACAAACATCGCACGATAAAAATGAAACCGAAGGATATCTTCGCGGAGAATGAGAAAAATATTATTCGCAATATTTATAGAAATTTTCGTTTGAATCGTACGGGTAAGAAAAAATTAAAAATTGGCGATTAAGTTCGAATCAGCAAGTACAAACACGTTTTTGAAAAAGGTTATTCACCAAATTGGACGACTGCAATTTTTACCATAAGCGAGATACGAAATACCAATCCCATCACGTACAAGCTAACGAATTGTCGGGATCAACCGATTGAAGGTGGTTTCTATCAGGAAGAACTCACTCCCGTGTAGTACCGGGCATTTATCTTGGGAAAAAGATAGTGCGAAAACATGGAAATAAGCTGCTAGTAAAATGGTTAGGTTTGAAAATTCACACAACAGTTGGATAAACAAGGATGATTTGTAAAGGTTTTTTCGAATAAAAACAATAAAATATATACATGTGTTTTTATTTCTTATATCCATACGGCACAGTATCCGTAGTATCGGGTAGAATAATTCTCTTATCATCTAACCAACTTAATGCTAATTTTTTCTGTTTTACCGTGTGGACTTCGTGTTTTTGCTTTGTATTAAATGCTGATCTTTCAGTCCATGTTGATGTTCGAATAAACATGTTTTGTAATATTCGAACTCAATTGTTCTTAATGTGGCACCTTTGATACATTTCGCTTTTTTTAAATCTTTATTTTCACCAAAAACCTTGAATGCGTATAATTTTGCTCGTAATCCGATATTTTTTAAAAATTATTTTATATTTTACCATTCATCTCGTCTATCATTAGAGGGAGCACTTTCTTATTTACTAATAGTATTCCATAAATATTGTTAGTTCGATAATCGGAAGTATCGAATCAGTGTATACGTAGGGTGATTCGTTTCAGGGCAATTTTTTTTTTACTCATCGTGCCCGAAAACTTTTAGTCGATACCCAAAAACGAAGTTTCGCGAAAGGGGGGTGTTGTCAAAATATATTTAGAGGTCGCGAATAAAAATTGAAGGTTCCCATTTGATTAACATTGAAAAAAAAATTGTTTTCACTATTAGTGTTATCATTCCGCGAATTTTGACATCACGATATTTTCCAAGTGGTTTCTCATAGAAAATGTGATACTCTACAATAAAGTTCTTTGAGCCATGTCCGTAAATTCAACCGTTTCAGCGGTATCATTATTTCAAGTGAATATTGTATGAAAATATATATTCAATCGGCTGTAACGCCTAAGCTATTAGATGTATCGAAAAAATTCAAATGAGATCTTTGTAGAGAAAGTAATTTGCTACAAAAAAGTCTTATAAGCCGAGCCCGTAAATTCAACTCTTTCTCAGGTATAGGTGTATGAAATAAAATAAATAGATATTTTTTTGTTTTATACAATCAAACGAACTCCATTTTCTATGAGATAGCATGTAAAAAATCATCAGAAAAAACCATTCAACAAATGTCACAAAGAATTTCTTATGCAAATAAATCAATAAAACGAAGAAAAAAAATCTATATTTATTTTACTTCATCCACCTATAACTGCGAAAGAGTTGAGTCTACGGGCTCGGCTTATGAGACTTTTTTGTAGCAAATTACTTTCTCTACAAAGTGCACATTTGAATTTTTTCGATATATCTAATAACTTGAGCGTTACAGCCGTTTGAATAGATATTTTCATACAATATTCACTTGAAATAATGATACCGCTGAAACAGAAAAATTTACGGACATGGATCAATGAACTTTATTGTAGAGTATCATATTTTCTATGAGAACCCACTTGGAAAATATCGTGATATCAAAATTCGCGGAATGGTAACAATAATAATGAGAACAAATTTTTTTTTCTATGTTAATCAAATGGGAAACCTTTAATTTTGATTTGCGACGTCTAAATATTTTTTGACAACACCCTCCTTTCACGAAACTTCGTTTTTGGGTACCAACTAAAGGTTTTCGGGCATGAGGGGTAAACAAAAATTGCCCTGAAACAAATCACCCTAATTTGTACATGACGTTAAGACGTGATATAACTATATATACGATTTAGACGACTATGCAAACATAGTCACATGTATATCAGGAACGTTAAAATGGTACAGAGGATGTCAGTGTCCGTGTTCATTAATTAATTTTGCATGATCACCAAATGTATTTTTAACATAATTATAATAAAAATCATAAATGCCGATTTTTGATAGATCAAGAACACAAAATCCAACGTAGATGGGTTCATTGAAATGTACCTTGAGACAATGTATTATAATATCACAATATCATCATCAAAAACAGTGCAGCTATGGAAGTTGGGTTTCACAATAAGAGCCTTCGTACCGTATCGACCTTCCCACTTTATCACGAGTTTTACGTCCTTCTGTTTTCTCAAATTTTCCATAGTTTTTCCAAATACCGTGTTTACAGTGCTCCCTCCCTATGATTTCCCTCCGTATGATTTCATTTCCCCTACTTGGCGGGGAAGGTGGAAGGTGAAATTAATTTTGATTAAAAAAATGACAATTGTTTTTATCTTTGCCCTAATGGCTATTTTACCCTTTTTGATTAAGTAAATATCTTTAATACGGGAAATTACAATTAAACAATTGTTGCGAATAGATAAGAGGAGATGAGGATTGGAGAGAATAAAAGATCTCACAACTGGTTTAATGCGAAAAGGAACTTAATTATTTATTATATTAATCGGTGATAATACGATGACGAGGTTCGGAGATCGAGATCCTCGCTCAATCGTTACAAGAGAGAAACTGATTGCTGTGATTCGCGTTCCAAAATTCTGAATATGTCGTTGAGTGTGTTTGTGTGTGAGTATAGTTCTACGAACGTATAAATATGGCGTATGTTTTTTTGTATGTTGACGAACGAATGAGATATAAGAAATTCGCGAAAGAAGTTACACGAAATTATACGGAATATTCTCGACGCTCGCTCACGAGTTTTTACGCTAGCATTCACAGAGTAAATTAAGGAGAATTATTCACGAGAATATCGAACATTCCGCCCGCCTCGGCGCAAGACGAAATTGAGAATTTTCCCCCTCCCCTTTTTTTTCTTTTTTAATGGGCTTCACTCTTGAGTAGAGGGCAAAGCTTGACAATGGGGCGGGTGAAGGATGATGTCGCTGTCTTCACGGTGGCGACGCGGACCTTGTTGTCTTCTCCCAAGTGGACATCGGTGACCCGAGCTAGCGGCCACTTAGTCGGTGGAAGATGTTCGTTTTTTATCAAAACGAGATCGCCAATCTCTAGCGAAGCTTGCGGTTGTTGCCATTTCTGCCGAGTTTGTAGAGTGTGCAAATACTCCGTCGACCAACGATTCCAAAAGTGCTGTTGCATTTGTTGAATAAGTTGATATTTTGATAGGCGTGACTGTGGCAGTTCGACTAAAGACGGTTCCGGAACGGCAGTAAGAGGCTCGCCGATCAAGAAATGACCTGGCGTGAGCGCGGCCAAGTCGTCAGGGTCGTCCGTGAGAGCTTGGAGTGGACGCGAGTTCAAGCAAGCTTCGATTTGAGAGAGAAGTGTCGTCATTTCCTCGAAGGTCAAGGTATGTTCGCCTATGACTCGTCGAAGATGATGCTTTGTCGATTTTACGGCAGCTTCCCAAAGTCCGCCGAAGTGCGGGGCGGCTGGAGGGTTGAACTGCCACAACGTGCCATCGTTGGCAAGTATGTCCGAAAATTTCTCAGATTCGGCGAAGGTTTTGGAAAAAAGCCTTCGTAATTCAGCGTCTGCTCCTACAAGGTTTGTTCCGCAATCACTTCTGAGCGTTGCGCATTTTCCTCTGCGAGACACAAATCGTCGAAATGCTGCTAAGAACCCATCAGTCGTGTAATCAGATACCGCTTCTAAATGGATCGCTCTTGTCGAGAAACAAATAAAGACTGCAATGTATGCCTTGTAAGATTTATGACCTCTTCCCTTCGTAGTTCGAAGATGAATTGGGCCAGCATAATCGATTCCAGAATGAAGGAAGGGTCGAGCTGGTGTGACTCGAATTCTCGGGAGGCTTCCCATGAATTGAGTCGCCGCAGTGGCTCGGTGTCGAGCACAAATCAAACATCGGCGGACAATGACCTTGACTGCACTGCGACCTCCGATTACCCAGTAACGTTGTCGAAGCGTGGCGAGAGTAAGTTGAACTCCTCCGTGAAGAGTTTCCTTGTGAGAATGCTCGATTATTAGTGTCGTTAGCGGAGATTTTTGTGGAAGTATGTATGGGTGCCTTTCATCAGGATCAAGGACGGCGTTTTTTAGCCGACCACCAACGCGGAGGTGACCTACATCGTCGAGGACAGGATTCAGTGGGAGGAGAGGTCCCCTTGTAAGCGTTCTTCCGGATTTGAGCCAGTTGATCTCACTGTTGAAATTGCGCCTTTGTTCAACTTGAATGAGACTTTGAAGGGATGCATCGATCTCAGCGGGCGTAAGTGATAGGGGTCGATTGATCATCCGGTTTCGAGTGATGATGGCACGACGGCACCAAGCGGTTATTCTGAGCAATCTTGTCAAGTTCGAGTACCTGGCGAGAAGATGATAAGGCTCGTCTTTTTCTTCGGCGACGACGACGTGAGCAGTTAGGCGAGTTTCAGGGAGATCGTTCAGAGGTTCCTGCGGGCAGGGCGGCCAGCTGCGAGCACCCTCATGTAGCCACTCAGGGCCTCTCCACCAAAGAGAGTGGTTTTGCATCTCCGATGCAAGAATTCCTCGCGATGCGCAATCTGCTGGATTGCTTGCTGATTCGACGTGATGCCAGATCGCATTTGGGAGAGCGAGTTGGATATCAGCGACACGATTTGCGACGTAAGTTGTCCACCTGGTGGGGTGAGCGCGAATCCATGCAAGCGTAACCGTCGAGTCAGACCAAAGGTGTACCGGACAGTCAAGGTCAAGCATTGCAAGAACATTTTTTGCGAGTCGAGTAACGAGATTAGCGGCACAGAGCTCCAATCGCGGTAGCGACACTTGTTTAACCGGTGCAACCTTGGTTTTCGATGATACGAGGACGACTGAAGAATTTTCCTCGCAAGTAACGCGTAAATAGACTACGGCAGCGTACGCACGCTGCGAAGCATCTCCAAATCCGTGAAGTTCGACAGTCTGGAGCGTCGATTTCAGTCCAAGCCATCGAGGAATGCGGAAGTTTGAAATTGCAGGTAGATCTGAGTAGATTTCGATCCAATGCTTAGCTTGCTCCCCGGGCAAGGGTTCATCCCACTCAAGCTTGAGCAGCCATAAGGACTGCATAAAGATTTTAGCGAGTATAGTTACTGGGGCGAGCCATCCAAGCGGGTCGAAGAGTTGAGCAGTGTAAGACAGTACATTTCTTTTGGTTAAAGGATGCTGAAGCTCAGTAGATTTTAACTGGAAGAGAAACGAATCACTGCTCGATTGCCACGATAGCCCCAGCATGTGAAAGGTTTCCGGCTGCCAAACGATCGCAGGAGTAGTTGCTCTGACCTCGAGCGGAAGATGCTCAAGAAGCATTGGAGTATTTGCTGTCCATTTGCGAAGAGCGAAGCCGCCCGCCTTGAGCAACTCGATTAATTCGTTTTGCTTGTTCAAGGCAGAGTCAATGTCGTCAGAGCCCGATAAGACATCGTCAACATAGACGTCAGTTAGAAGTGCCGAGGCTCCAATTGGGAAACGATCCCTTTCGTCATGGGCAAGTTGATGAAGCACTCGTATGGCGAGAAATGGAGCGCACGTGAGGCCATACGTGACGGTGCGGAGACGGTAAGTATTGACTGGCAGGGAAGAGTCCCTTCTCCAGCAAATTCGTTGAAGATCGCGATCTTTTTCATGCACTAGGACTTGCCTGTACATTTTCTCCATGTCAGCAGAGAACACGACTGCGTGTGTTCTCCATCGAAGCAAGATGCTGACGAGTTCTGGTAGAATTTTCGGGCCTACGTGAAGATGGTCGTTCAGAGAATGCCCCGCGTTGGTTTTTTGCGATCCGTTGAAGACCACGCGAAGCCGGGTAGTGGTGCTCGAGTCTCGTAGTACACCGTGATGCGGCAGATAGTAGCATGTTTTTGGCCTTGTGCTCGATGCTGAGACGATTTCCATGTGGTTTAAGTTTTCGTACTCTGCCATGAAGGCGGAGTATTCGTCGAAGAATTTCGTGTCCTGTGAGAAGCGATGTTCTATTCGTCGTAGCATTGCTGTAGCCGGAATGAAGGAGTCGCCTAGAGATTCGAGGGGTTTCTTTAGAGGTAGACGTACTGTATATCTCCCATCGTGTGATCGGGAGTGGGTTGCGAGAAAATGATTTTCGCACTCAGCGTCTTCTGGTAGAGCAGTTGGAAGCGGCGTTGCGATCTCTTCTTGCTCCCAGAAGCGTTGGAGAGTCGAAGAAAGAGTCGTATCGAGCGAAATTTGCATGCTATTCACTGATGAACAGCTCGGCGAGTGTGACGCGATTGGGCCAGAGATTATCCAGCCTAATTGCGTGTTTTGAGCCACTGGAGTATTGGCGGTTCCCCTGCGAACTCCGTCAAGAATTAGTTGTGCGTAAGTATCAGCCCCTAGTAGGAGGTCAATAGGACGTGTTGATGAAAGCTCGGGGTCAGCCAAGCAGAGCCCATCAAGATGTTCCCATTGTGACGTCAAGATGAGGCTGGATGGGTGATAGGCAGTCAATTTTGGAAGAACGAGGGCGTTCACTCGGCACTTAAAGTCCGAATTTACGCGAGATGCTATCACGAACGAGACTGAACCTCGTGAAGTTGTAGCGGCGTTGGCTCCAATACCGGTGATGATTACCGACGCGGAAGATCGCGGTAATTTCATTCGTTGTGCGAGCGATTCGGAAATAAACGTTGCTTCGGACCCTTGGTCGATCAACGCGCGCACTAAAAGTTTGTCGTACCTTGAAGTCGAAATGTGAATTAAGGCAGTAGCGAGGAGAACGCGTGTTGAGGCTGCTCTTGGGACCCTCGCGTTGTGAGTCGCGAGTTGTGTTGATGCTGAGAGGGTTGGATTCTCAGTTGATTGCTGAGCGCCGATTGAAGTAGGGGTCGTTGGAGATGACGAGTAAGAATCGTGGAGACTCGTGTGATGTTTGCTCTTACAGACTTGACACGTTTTTTGAGAACGACAATCGCGCACAAAATGATTCCCAAGACAGTTTAGGCATAATTTCTTATCGAGCACGAACGACTTGCGGTCATCAACCGTTTTTGTGCGGAATGCTTCGCAGAAGAGAACGAAATGTCCTTCGTTGCATAAGGCGCATTTCTGGTTAGTTGAAGTACTGGTCGAGGGGTGAGACTTCACTCCTTGATGCGACGACGAGATAGATTGTGTTTTGGAATTTCGAGAAGAGTTCGCAGGCCCGTTTTTTGCGGATGTGGAACCTTCACGGGGCTTGATTGCTCCTTCGAGAGCTTCGATGGAGCAAATGCGATTCTCGAGAAAAGATTGCAGTTCCTTAAAGGTTGATGGTTCCTTTTTTGCTCCGATGGAGGCTTCCCATTCACGCCGCGATTGTTTATCTAATTTCTGAACTGTCAAGTAAACGATGAAATCGTCGCATTGTTCGACGGGACGCCCTAAGGCTTTCAATGCTCCGATTGCATTGGAAGTTCCGTTGTAAATGACCTTCAGGTCAGAAGATGTTTCAGAGGTCATCGCTGGAAGTGAAAAAATGCTCGCAATTTGAGCATTCGTTAGTAAGCGAGTTTTTTCGTATCGAGAGGAGAGGAGCTGCCAAGCGGTGTCGAAATTGTCCGCAGTGGATGGCACCGAGGCGATCAGCGAGGCGGCTTCCTTTGTCAGACTAGTTTTAAGATAGTGCATTCGTTCGATAGGTGTCAACGGAGCTTCAATCACCATAGACTTGAAGAGATCGCGAAAGTTGAGCCATTCGGTAAAATCTCCCGAAAATTTTGGAATGTTAATTTTTGGCAGTGATTGTCGCACCGTTGGAACAGAGTTATCTCTCGGTGCTTCGCGAGATCTCTCAGTGAAAACCCGAAGCCAATCGAGTGTCGTTCCCTTTTGCGTAAGATAGATTTCTTCGGTGATTGAGAATAAATCATCCTTAAAGTATTGCTTTTCAAGGTCTTCTTGAGCTGCAGTATCTTCCATTTGATCGTGAGTCTCCTTGAATTGGGTCCATTTTTCGTCGAGTGCCTGGATTCGAGCTTCGAGCACGCCTTGAGTAATATTGGCTTGCCCGAGCTTTCTGATGTTCTCAGTGGTGCGAGAGATTTGCCCAGAGAGCTTGTATTGCTTTTCTATTCGCGCCTGCATTGCTTGCTTGATGCGGGGGACCACAATTATCAAAAAGAGACCTTGAATTGTTATTGTGAAACTGGTCCAAGTTCGCGAGACGCGGGAAAGAACTGGCAGGGCTACGCAGGGCGAAGATGAGCGCGCGCGAAGGCGACGAGCATGAGATAGATGCAAAGCGCGCGGCAGCACGCTGCTTGGCGAGAGAGACGAATCTATATCGTATGCACGAGCACCGAGAAGAGGGTATCGTATAGACGCACACGCACGCACACCGATATATACGCGACCGCGATGCGAAACGAGACACAGCTGACACTCGCGTAGTGAATTTGGAGCGCACCAACACTAACGCGACCCGTTTGTGTGAACGCGATCGTGATGTTAGCTAGCACTCGCGCAGTGATTGTGAAGCGCACTACCACGGACGCGATACGGATGTATGAACACGAGCGAGACTCGACTAACACTCGCGTACTGGTTTTACAGCGCACTAACACTGGTGTGACACGTTTATGTGAACACGAGTGAGACTATGTCCGTGTGACTGACGAAAGCTTCGTCGTTGTATAATTGAGAAATTAAATTGTGTTTTTTCGATCGTGGATCCACTCCAATCCGGCTCGAAGGACCAAAATGTTGCGAATAGATAAGAGGAGATGAGGATTGGAGAGAATAAAAGATCTCACAACTGGTTTAATGCGAAAAGGAACTTAATTATTTATTATATTAATCGGTGATAATACGATGACGAGGTTCGGAGATCGAGATCCTCGCTCAATCGTTACAAGAGAGAAACTGATTGCTGTGATTCGCGTTCCAAAATTCTGAATATGTCGTTGAGTGTGTTTGTGTGTGAGTATAGTTCTACGAACGTATAAATATGGCGTATGTTTTTTTGTATGTTGACGAACGAATGAGATATAAGAAATTCGCGAAAGAAGTTACACGAAATTATACGGAATATTCTCGACGCTCGCTCACGAGTTTTTACGCTAGCATTCACAGAGTAAATTAAGGAGAATTATTCACGAGAATATCGAACACAATTGTTATTATTAAAAACATTTTTTTCCAGTTCAAATAGTTCGCGCACTTTTTAAGCCGAGCATGCGCTCGAGTCGACTACGCTCCGCCATTTATGTAAAAAAGTGGGGTCCCTCCGTCTGATATTTTTCAGCCCCTACCTTGATATCATAGAGCGGGAGCACTGTATTCATTAATTTGAAAGAATTCTTTTCAAATTGATGGGTCGATTTTTTCCGTAATTCGGTGTTCAAGTCATTGTATGTTTTGAGCCATGGAGTTTGATGAAATTTCAAAACGCTGTGGATTTTTGTTAATTTAAGATCAAAATTTAACCATTGTGTCAAATTATTATAATGAATAACGTATTTATTTTGCGGTAATAATGTCGTCATTAATTTTGAATTTTTACTGTGTAACTCGAAGAGCTCTTCAGGATATTTCAAATCTACTTCGAGCATACATCCTTTAGAAGAATCGTTGGAAATATTAAGCACATATATCGGTTCGTGCTCCCATTCGAATGAACCAACTGGCTCATCTATTTACACTCATGCAATCGTGTTAGTGATTTTCAAAAAAACTTTAAAGTTCGAAGTGATTCAAATAATTGTCGCAAAAACATGTGAATTGATGACGTTTTGTGACTTGAGCACTTAGCAAACGTAATAGATTACGGACGCAAGCAAAGTAGTAGATTGGTTGGAAACTGTCTTCTCCATCTACATCCATACCGATATTACTCTCGATCATGAGAAGATCGATGGTGGGTTTATCCGACTTTGTTTTACTTATGCACTCAGTCAAAAAATGAAAGGAACACCAAATTTTTCGAGATTTTTCAGCGATTTTCCAAAGGCTGTAACTTTGTTAATTTTGGTCGTAACAATTTTTCAAAAAAAGCATTTTGAAGCTTGAATCTTCTACTTCTGGAATCTTAAGTCAAAAATTTTTTATGGGTATCACCCACGACGCAGTCGAAAGAAATATCACGGTAAAAATTTTCTCGAAATTTTTGCTTTTTTCAAAACGGTCGATGGGCTCAAAAAAAATAATTCCGAACTTAACCAATTTATGGATCGTTTAGCTGAATTCTTTGGCTTCAATTTGTCTTTTTTTTATTTTTATTCTACGACAATT
The DNA here is from genome assembly GCA_946863875.1 of Alloplasta piceator. Lineage (NCBI taxonomy): Eukaryota > Metazoa > Arthropoda > Insecta > Hymenoptera > Ichneumonidae > Alloplasta > Alloplasta piceator. The sequence continues at coordinate 36,009,919 of OX333075.1, read as the reverse complement.
TTTCGCTGAGATATCGGCGATTGAACAAAAATTCGTCTTTTTTTTTCAAATCTTCGATATCTCTGGAACTAATGATCATACAGCGAGTAAACGGTGGGTTTCGTAAACTTGAATCTACCCTCTATAAGTGCCTGTTATTGTCATAAACGAAAAAAATTGTTTTCATGCTTAATTTTGACTTGAAAAAGGCAAAAAAATTAGCTTTTTATCTTGTTTTAGAAAATCTACCACACCTTTGCAGATATTGCGAAAAATACCAATGTTTTAAGGTCCTTTTTTAACTCATATACCTAAAAACGATGCGAATTTTCAAAACAATCGGTCGAACCGATTTTTGTGACCGAGTCATTAAACTTTTACAAAAATTGAAGGAACACGTTCATTGATCCTTAATGACCAATTAATTAACGGTGTTAAAAATGAATTAAAAAGTTGTTCTTTTTTTTCTCTCAGATTTGCATTTAATAAGCTTTGAAGCCGAAGAATTCAGCTAAACAATCCATAGATCGGTTAAGTTCGAAAAAAAATTTTGGAGCCCATCGACTGTTTTGAAAAAAGCAAAAATTTCGAGAAAATTTTTACCGTGATATTTCTTTCAACTGCGTCGAGGGTGATGCCCATAAAAAAATTTTGATGAGCGATTCCAAAAGTAGAAGATTCAAGCTTCAAAATGCTTTTTTTGAAAATTTTTTACGACCAAAATTAACAAAGTTACAGCCTTTGGAAAATCGCTGAAAAATCTCGAAAATTTTGCTGTTCCTTTAATTTTTTGACTGAGTGTATATAACGGCACAATTTCAGGCTTTCTACCACATTTGTCTACATCGTTTACGTTAATCGTTAAATTAATCATTTTCTCAAATTTTGAAATATCTTTCAAGGCAATTGGAAAATGTACACCATCATATTTTAACATTGCTTCGAAATCAATATACGAACTTGTACAATCCACGGGATGGAGTGCTGTTGGCACAGACCACAAGAAACAGAACTCATCATTGTTCTTTATGTTAACAACGGCCTTTTTCTTCGTGTATATCTTTTGGGAGTTCAGCGGATGTAGAAATACCGCCGCGTATTGGTACGTATTAGTTCATGTTGACCGTCAAATCGACGATTTCACGCATTGACCAGCCTGAATCGCGTTCTTGAATCTAAAATGCCAGAAGAAATCGACGTTTATCTAAAATTACATAACCCGACATGCTACACAGGGCATGCTTTTTGCAGAACCTCTGTGACATTTGATTGAAATCCATAAAAAAATTCACAAGCAAGGCAATTGGGTGCCTTATGAACTGAAACCAAGAGACATTGAAAGTCGATTTTTCACTTGCGAGCAACTGATTCGAAGGCAACCAAGAAAGGGTTTTTTACATCGGATTGTGTCTGGGGATAAGAAATTTATATTCTACGACAACCCTAAGAAGCAAAAATACTGCACTATGCCCGGTGAATCATTGCCATCGACCTCGACATCAACACCAAAGCCGAATATTCATGGTTTGAAGGTCATGATTTGTATTCGGTGGGACCAAAAGGGTGTTGTGTACTATGAGCTGGACGAAACTAGATTGGACTCCCAATAAGTTGAAAATAATACAGTTTATAAGAAAAAAGATGTTTTTCAATAATAAAATGCGTTCATATCAATACATGATCTATTGCTCATTTTACCCGCCAAACTTAAGCATTTAATATTACATAAATAAAATCTATTTTTTTCTCCTCAAAGACGCCTGATTCAACTTCAATTTGTCGAAAAGTTATGATTTTTTAAGTAAACTACCGATTTTTTACAGAGCTGCTTCGATTTTTTAATAAAAAATGTATATAAAAATTAACTTTTTACAAATTTTATGGTTGGTATATCAAGTTGAAAGTTTTGGATAATAGGTCAAATTTGATTTAATTTTTCTGAGTTCAATAACCCCACCAAAAAATGGCCGGTCGCGAAAGACTGAAGTTTACAGACGACGGGTGCCAAAAAAACGTTTACAGATGAAGAGCTAGGTTGAGTGCTCTTTGCATTTTATCTGCCATAACCGCGGAATTATTGCCTCTGACCGCTATGCATATGTCATCGGCAAACCCCACCACGTTTGTTCTCAGCTCAGGCTGAGAAACCTGCGCAGAATCCAGTCAACGACCAGCGGGGAGGTTTCTCCCACCTGTGTACACGCTCTACTGACTCGAGTCCTGACATCAGTCCCGTTCAGGCTTGCCGTTATCGTCCTCATCCGCAGCATCAAGTCCATCCACTCGATGATTGTCTCATCGACGTGGAATTCCATCACCGCCCAGTACATCGTGTCGAAGGAGGTGTTATCAAACGCCCATCGATATCCAGGAAGACACAGCGTAGTTTTCTTGTATCTCGTACACGAGATTATTAAGAGCCAACTTAGCAGATCTGCCCGCGTAATAAATACCTGTGTGAACCTGGAACCCGACTTCAAGGTATCGAATTTTTTTTTAATGCACACGTTTGTACGAGGTATGTACCCATTTGTACCAACTTTTTTTTCGTTTGTACCTTCAGGGGTTCAGAGATACCGAAGATTTGAAAATACTCAGAACCCGACTTGAAGGAATCGTTTTTTTTTTTAATCAATACGTTTGTACTCGGTATGTACCTGTTTGTACCAACTTTTTTTTCGTTTGTACCTTCAGAGGTTCGGACATACCGAAAATTTCTAAATACTCAGAACCCGACTTGAAGGAATCAAATTTTTTGTTAAATGCATACGTTTGTACTCAGTTTGTACCTGTTTGTACCAACTTTTGTTCCGTTTGTACATTGAGGGGGCCGAACATAGCGGGTTTCCAAAAAATGCAAAAAATGCAAATCCGCCAATTTTCGAGTTAAAATCTGCGAGCGGGATTCGATTCCCCGTCGTTTGTACCCGTTTGTACCACCGAGAGATTCGTTTGTATCTTAAGGGGGACGAACATAGTAGGTTTCCAAAAAAGTGCAAAAAATGCAAATTGGTCAATATTTGAGATAAACAAAATCTGCGAGCAGTGTTCGATTCACCGTCGTTTGTACCCATTTGTACCACCGAGATATTCGCTTATACTTCAAGGGAGTCGAACATTGCAAATTTCAAAAAAAATGCGAAAAATGCAAATCCGTCAATTTTTGAGATATCCAAAATCTGCGAGCAGGGTTCGGTTCACCGTCGTTTGTACCCATTTGTACCACCGAGATATTCGCTTATACTTCAAGGGAGTCGAACATTGCAAATTTCAAAAAAATGCGAAAAATGCAAATCCGCCGATTTTTGAGATATCCAAAATAGGCCGATTTGCATTTTTCGCATTTTTTTGAAATTTGCTATGTTCGACCCCCTCGAGGTACAAACGAATCTCTCGGTGGTACAAACAGGTACAAACGACGGTGAATCGAACCACGCTCGCAGATTTTGTTCATCTCAAAAATTGGCCGACTTGCATTTTTCGAATTTTTTTGAAATTTGCTGTGTTCAACCTCCTTGAGGTACAAATGAATCTCTTGATGGTATAAACGGATACAAACGACGGTGAATCGAACGCTGCTCGCAGATTTTAATTATCTCGAAAATTAGCCGATTTGCGTTTTTCGCATTTTTCCTTCTCCCTCCTCCCTTAAGCTACAATCGAATTTCTCGGTAGTACAAACGGGTACAAACGACAGGGAATCGAACCCTGCTCGCAGATTTTGATTATCTCGAAAATTTGCCGATTTGCATTTTTTTGAAACCCGCTATGTCCGGCCCCCTTAAGGTAGAAACGAAAAAAAGTTGGTACAAACAGGTATATACCGAGTACAAACGTATGCATTTAATAAAAATTCTATTCCTTCAAGTCGGAATCTGAGCATTTTTAAATCTTCGGTATCTCCGAACCCCTTAAGGTACAAACGAAAAAAAAGTTGGTACAAACAAGTACATACCTAGTACAAACGTATGCATTAAAAAAAAATCGATTTCTTGAAGTCGGGATCCCGGTTCACACAGGTGTAATAAATGTGTTGTGAATGTTGCACTGGCGTCACCGCCAGCGCCCCATCTCGAATGTACCTATCGACGAGCCTCTCCATTGTTTTTAATAGAAAGTACGTCAAACTGATAGGCCTATATGGCTTGGCTTGGTCATAACTAGCCTTACCCGGTTTCGATATGAAGACTGTAATGACTTTTTGTCAGGCTTGGGATAAGTATCTTAACTCTAGACAGGATCGGACGGTACGGTTTAGATGCCTGACCAGTTTCTCTCCACCTTTCTGAAGAAGGGCTGGGTAGATCCCGTCCGCACCCGGGCTCTTGTACCCACTGAACGAGTCCAGAGCCCACCAGATCCTGTCGAGAGTGACCACCTCCACGGTCGTCGTCCAGTCACCTAGTTTGATTGCGCTTGCTCTCACCACAGGGTGGAGTCCCACTTGATCCGTTCAGCCCCAGGGAAATGCATCTCTATTAGGTGCGTTAGAATGTCCTGATCTCTCTCAGCCACCTGACCATGCGGGAGTGTGAGTCCACCAAGCTTTGTCTCTGGGCCAGCGGTGAAAATCCTGCGGAGTTTGGCGACCATAGATAGGTCCTCCATTTCCCCACAGAATTTGACCCACGCCTTCAGCGTAGAACTTCTGATGAGTTTCTTATAGGTCCCCTGAGTAGTCCCATAAGTCTCCCAATCAGTGTCCGTCCTTGTCCTCTCAGCTCGATTGAGTGGGCAACGTGAGCTAGAGCGTAATTCACTTTGAGGCGTTGTACGCAGTTAGAAATTTAAAAAATCGATTTTTTTAATTACATTTTCGGAATGTACAAATATGTGAATATATTCCCTGAAAATTTTAAATCAATCCAGCGAATATCCTCGGAAATATACACATATTTGTAAGGACGCTCGGAGCGCTACAAAGTAAGCGCCCGAAAGAGCGGAGCAGCAGCTGTTTTTATAGCGCGCGATACCTTAGGTGACCCTTTTCATTGTATTCGGAGCATTAAATTTTAACGCAAAAGGTCTATTGTATACTTGAGAGCAAAATTTAGCCGTTGCTTATACCACAGAAGTGTATTTCGTCAGTTCAAACAGCTCTGTCACGTTGTAAAGTCGTGCGTTCAGATCATACCCTCTGTTCACAGTTTTGCATGTCAAAATGCCCCTTAAGTGTAGTAGAGAACGAAGAGCATCTGAGAAAGTGCAAATATCAAGAACAACAAAGTGAAAAAATATTTTCAATCGAATAACAGCTGAGATCGATGAAAGTAGTTTCAGGGCGTCCGCGAGAAAATTAAAACGATAGTAGGAGATCTTAGTTCCCCGTTATTCCTCTGTTGAATATCGGATTTTCAATTTTAAAACAGTGTTTGCAGCAATAAGTGAATAAGTAAAGTGTAAATCTTGTAATGGAAAAGTCAAATTTGAAACAGCTCCTCAGCGAGGATTTGGTTTCAAAATCGTACTTCCGTGTGATAAGTGTGATGCTCGAGTCGAGTGTGATGCATCGCTTCTGTATTACATGAGTGCACTGGGACCATCAATTGGGCCCAATGCCTATGCCTATGCCAAGAAGGAAGATGCAGAGCACATCAGAATATCCAGCTTGAGAGCGCATGAGGCACGCGCGAGGGAAGAATGGCTCGCAGATGATACCAAATGGCGATATTGGAAGCTGCTGATGACGCAGAGGATTCATCATATGGCCCTGGAATAGATGAATCCATGTAAATTGAAACAAAATCTTAAATATGTGTAAGCAACGGTTGAAACTTCAAACGCATTTTTCTCGAAACTGTGTTTTCAAAGTCGGTGAGCACGATTTCCCAAAAGCGGCTACACCGATCGATCTGCAATTTTAACACAACCTTTTCAGATATATTCTTCAGGTATTGATCGAAGGAATAAAATTTCCGATAATTATTTCGATTTTTTTTTAACGATTTATCGAAAAAAATTTCGTCGAAAATCGAAATTGTTTCATTCCGAAGCCACCATTTTGTCAAAAATTAAAATTTCGGCCATTTCTTCGATCAATACCTGGATACATCTATCCCCTAAAAGAATCATTTTTTTTTTTAATTTTAAATAATCTGAACTGGAGATACTTTGCTCACCGCCGGACACTTTTTTTCGACGCCCTCCAGGAGACTTCCTATAGGAGCAATGTTAATGAATATTTTTGAAAATAAAGAATGGCAATCTAAAGCTAAAAGATGCCACTACACTGCCTAATACTTTTCGTTTTGCCCAAATGAAATCCTTTTCCAGAAAAAAATCGTGAAAAACGACTTTTTTGGCCTTGCGACGGCGTATAACGCCTCAACTCTCTGCTCTACTACGCTACCCTCTTTCCGCTCTTGCGTTCCCTTAATGGGCACGCCGCTTCATAGGAGTGGATGATAGCTCAGGTCAACGAATTGACTCTTGCCTCAATCCGTCCTTCGGTCGCGAACTAGCCTAATTGGTCGCCCCGTGTATTGAATAGGATGCGGTGGTTGTCCGACAGAGTCTCCCCGTCATCCACCCACCATCCTATCGTCCTTTGCACCACTCTGGGTGTCTCCAGGGTAAAGTTCATGACCTGTTGCCTCCTTGCGGTGACAAAAGTGTATATTTAGGACCTCGAGGCTCTAACCGAGCTGAGTCTCTCGCGTTCATGTCGAAACTGCTCCATATGAGGTGGTACGAGTTTGCATCCCAGCCTGCCATTAGGTCCAGTCCTTCCTTGGTCCACTAATCCACCAAAACTCTCAGTTCCCTCGTGCGTGGAGATTCCTGCGAGTTATAGGGAAGGTAGACCAAGTAGACTATGAAGTCCTACCACCTGCCTCCTAAGCTCAACCCGATTGAGGCTACCACCAGATCTTTTTCTGGAAATCCTGCTCAGCTTCAGAGCATTGCGTCTTCTATGAACGAAGACACGGGCTCCCGGTCCAGACTCCGTAGAGTCGTATGTCAGCGACCCCAGGCTTTATTTATGAGGATCTATCTCTAGCACATAACCCGCGCAAATCCAGGGTTCCTGTATCAGGGAGACGTCTGTCCAATCCGCCGCTAGGTCCTTGCTCAGAACAGCAGAGGCTGCTCTGCAGTATTGCAGGTTGCTCTGGGAGCATGAGTCCAGGTGTCCGCCGTCAATAGACGCCTCCCGTGCCCCACTTCCTTCAAGTAGGGGATAAGAGACCCATTTAGAGTCATCTCCCACCCTCTCCTTGGCCGCATGGGCCAGCCATTTCTCATCAAATCCATGCGCCGTTAAAAGAGCCCCGGCGAGCGTCGTTTGCGCCCTACGTTGAGACTTCGCCAATCCCGCATTCTGCACCACCTGGGCCCGAGTTAGCCGGGCCAGGTTGCCCAGCTACCCTCGCCGTCTTGGTGCATTTACCCGGCCGAATAGGCAGATTCGAGAACACCACGGCTCGAACGCGGGCAGCTGTCAGGACCACGGCGCTGGGGCCCTGCGCCCTCGATACGGGTTGGGAGGTCATCCACAATCGCTATCCCTTCCACCTCTCACGCTGTTAGTGGCATCCATAGCATGGTTGGCTCTATCTCTTCCTGAGCCCCTGGAGCCGGCAGAGGCTCCAGAGCCTAAATGCCCTCCCCAGTCTGAAATAGAGGTCGAAGCCGTCTTCTTTCGGCCTCTCCAGAGAGCGGCAGTCTACCCCCCGAACCCGGTGGACCGAGTCTAGTACCGCCTTCCTGCCCCATACCCCCCCCCCAGGAGAGTTTGCAGTCTAGGGTTCTTAGCCCAGTCGAATTAGATCAAAAAAGGGGCTGACATGGAAAACATTCCGAGTAGCAGTTTTCCTTCGGAATTTTTGTTTATCCAATAACTCGTTTATTTTCAATTTTTCACGAAAAATGGTGAATTAACAAAGTTGTTTGGAATTAAATTTCCTACAATGTTGGTCCTTATGAATTTTTCCATAGGATCGATATTTTTCGATTTAGACCCGAAAAGAAGGGGTGAATTTTTGTTTATTGAATAACTTATTGTTTTTCAATCTTACACGAAAAATGGTTAATACCAAAGTTGTTCGGGATTAAATGTGCTACATTTTTAGTCCTTATAAATTTTTCCCTAGGATTGATATTTTTCGATTTAGACCCGAAAAGAGAGGATGCATTTTTGTTTATTGCATTATCACGTTCATTTTCAATTTTACACGAAAAATGGTCATTACCGAAGTTGTTTAGATTTAAATTTCCTACAATTTTGGTCTTTTTCAATTGATAATTACTTCGCTAATTACTTAAGTGCACTTATTCATAGAACAAATTCGAGACCGTAGAGGTTTATCATTGCTATTGCTTCCCATAGAGGGAGCTGTGTGATGGTGACATTTTTTTCCAGTTGGGGGGAGAGCAGTAGCCGTGTGGGTCGAGCGCGGGTTCGCAAGTTGCGGACCCGGGTTCGATCCCGGCGACACCGCTGAAAAAATGTATCGGGTTTTTTCAAGTGTTTTCGGCTGTAATCCCCGGTGGTTTGGACACCACCTTAAATAAGTTTGTCCCAATACCTCATTGCGATGGGTGGGAGTCGTCACACGGTTTCGGGGGTGGCATTCGCGCGGTCCTTATCGCGCTAATGTGTATCTCTTAACCGGGTGTACGACTCACTGAATCGCAATGGAGGAGGTAACTGCCTAACCATCCGTTGATAGTCGTGCGAGAGTCCTCTCGCGCTACTATCGGGGGAATTAGGTAAGTTACCGGCTGTATCGGTGGAGGTCTTCTGCAGTTTCCCTCCACCCACGGCAAAATTGCGATACAGCTTTGAGTTTCGATTAAATCAAAAAAGGTGCGGGACTGCAGACCAACCTTGAAGTGAGGAAAAAAGCGGCTACATGGGCTAGTACCCGGGGCCACCCAAAGGGGGAATTAGACTAAAAAAAAAAAAAAAAAAAAAAAAAAAAAAAAAATTTCCAGTTGGGAAATTAGAGCGTTCAAAATATAGAATGCCCATTATACTTTTTCGAGGGCACTACCGTTATCCGGGAGAGCAGTAGCCGGAGGGGCTAGAGCACGAGTCTCGCGAGTCGTGGACCCGGGTTCAAGCCCAGGCGACACCGCTGAATTTTTTCAAGCGTTATCAGTTGTAATCCCGGTGGGTTGGGACCCCACCTTAAATAAATGGAATCCCAAAGACCTCATTGCAATGAGTGGACGATTAATTGTAGGGTTTCGGTGAGGTCTGCCGACGCGGTACTTATCGCTCGCATGGTGGTTCACCTAACTGTGCAAGCGACTGGGTCACTGAATCGCAGTGGAGGAGGTAACTACCTAACCGACCGACGATAGTCGTGCTAGAGCGTGCTCGCTCTACCGGCGGACCTAAGTAATTACCGTCTGTATCAGTGAAGGTTTTCTGCAGTTTCCCTTCACTCTTGGCAGAATTGCGATACAGAATGGAAAGGCATAAGGTGCACGCTGCAGCCCGGCACTAGGAGAGGATAAAGGGGGGGATCCGTAAAAAGCAAATGCCGGTACAAAAAACACTACCGTCATCCTTTTTAGCCTGGATAGGCATACCTTCACCAAAACTTAGAGGGAAGCGCCCTTCCATGGCTTCAGGATCGGGATTGTTGCCCTCAACCATGTCTTGGCTCGCTCATCGGAGCAAGTTACTCAAAGGACGCCCTGGTCGCATCGAGTTCCCTCGAACCACGGGACTGCTTGCCCCATAAGGACAGCGTCCAACGTCTTCAGGAGCCGGCGAGCCACCAGTACGTCCTCCCTCTGACCCGAAACAGCTTCTGGATAGTTGGTGGGCGCAATGGCCCTGGCCTTACGAGCCTTCTTTTTTACCGCTCAGCTCCTGCACGCCTTTTTTCCGGACACGTGCGAGGGGCCGGTGGGCACGGTTTTCGCTGATCTCTCCCACCTCAATCACAGCGCAGAGTCGCCGTCAGCCTGGCTCCAGGACACCACAGCAATAAAGACGATGCCCCCGTCATCCAGGCCTTTTGTACTCCCCACCGTTTGTCCTGACGGCTGGGCCTCAGAAGAAGCCCCACCGTCGGCGTGTAACTCGTTTTCATTTTATTTATTTCCATGTATCATCCCACGAATAAGTAGGAACTAAAGGTCCACCCTCATAGAGCCTGTATGGAGAGAAGGGGCTGACAAGGGGTCCTTAAAATACGTGGATCACCGATTTGGACCAAATTTTTCCTACAGGTAGGTCGCACCCAGGGGTATAACAGGTACAAATAATGGAATGCGCTTCCCAGCCGTTTTCGAGATAAAAAATAATCAATAATTTTGGAGCGTTCATATACTTTTTACGTTAGATCGAATTCAACGAGAGCGCCAGTGTAGTCGACAACGTCACCGCTCCGCAATCGCTGGATCGCTGAATCGAATCCTGGCGAGGACTTGAAAAAAAATTTTTTTCAAATATTTATACGGTAAGTACTATATGGCGGTTACGGCGATTACATTAATATTTCTGTACATACATCAATAAACAAATAATAATTAAATGATAAACAATAAATAAATAATAAATAAATAATAAATCATAAATAAATAATAAATAAATCATAAATAAATGAATAAACAATGAAAAAGGTACACATTTTTTGACCTTGTGGTAGTCGTAACCAACAAAAAGAGAATAAAAAGATTAGTTTTTCTGTCAAACTCGTGTATTAATTTGTTACCATTTTTTTCCTACCTTTCCACAAAAAAAATAAATCTTTATTTATTCATTTACAGAAATACTAATATAATCGCATAGTAATTGCCGTAGAAATGGTAAAAGGGCAAAGCCGGAAAAGCATGCTGAATCTGCCCCCACGGCGTTTTCTATCGACACTTTGGGAATCATTTTGGTACCCAATAAAACTAATTCACCCCAAATTTCAGCTCTCAATTTTCAGCAGTTTTCGAGATATTCACAAAGAACGCTTTTTTCGTTTTTTATTTTTTTTTTTCAATAGTAAAAATGAAAATTAACGAATGACGATTTTTTAGCAAATACTTGAGAGTAAGAGACATAAAAAAATATTTTTTAAATGATTCCCAAAATTAAAACCAATTTAAAAATAAATAAATAAAACTAAAATAATTTTTTTTTACGTTTTTTAAAACGTGCAATCACCAAATATTAACAGAAAACGTCTTTTATACTTCTCTATGTTCAGGAATTTTTTCAATACTTTTAAGTTGGTTTAACATTATGGAAAATATTAAAAACTGTTTTTTTCGGTTTAAGAAACAACACCACTGTAAGCGCCTAATATTTTTTTTTTTTACAATTTTTTCGGGCGGAAAAAAGGCGATGAAAAAGCAAAACTTGGGGTAATTATTGAGCATATATTTAAATAGATTATATAAAAATTGCATAGGAAAATATTACAAAATGGTGACACTGCAGCAATTCTCTCGCGGCCGCGGCATATCAAATCAAACGGCACGCGGCATAACTTCAACAATTTTCAATCTTTCTATTTGAAAATTCAATCAAGACTTTGAAATAACATTTCGAAGTGAACCACGTCACAGATTTTCAATAAGTTAATTTAAACAATATTTATTAACAAACAATTATGCTTATTTGGTGAAAATTGGACAACTTTAATCAGATACTTACCAATTACTCAAAGATCAATATTTCTAAAATATCCGATGTGGTTCATTTTGAAATGTTATTCCAAAGTTGTAGTTAAATTTTTAAATAGAAAAATTAAAAACTGTATGAGTTATGCCGCGTGCCGTTTAATTCGATTGATTTCATTAATTATTAACAATTCAGGGGTTCAAAATATCAAAAAATGGTAAATGACTTTTCTACTCGATATTATGTCACGAATCTACCCTCACGGTATTGCCCTTCATTCGTGGGGCACCCTGTATAGACATGCCGTACTGCTCGCAGTAAGGTAATATTTGGGGAGGTATGGACATACTGTCCCCTATTTCCCAGAATGCAATGCGCTGGCTACCGGGTCACGCGTTTGGCCACAGATGGCGCGCAAGTGCGCGCGCCCCTTGCCCCGCACCGCAGCTAGCGTGGCGCAGCGGTAAAGCGCTCGATTGGCACCGAGACGGCCAGGGTTCGAATCCCGCTCTAAACATTTTTTTTCTTCTTTCTCAATGTTTATTGCCCCTAAACACTTCACAATCATTATTAATATGAAAAAATGAATTTTTTGAGCTTTTTCCACATTTTTATTAAGAGCAGCGTTATAATTGAAGGAATTTTTTTTCATTTCCAAAAAAAATTCAAAAAAGTACTAAAAATTTGTCAAGTTTACTTTTTTAACTATTTATCAGGATTGCGTAAAACCTGTTGCTTCGATTTTTTTTGCTAAAACATCTTAATACTAGAAACTCGAAGCTCGAAAATGCTTTTTTTAAGACCTCGATACGACCATTTTTGAAAAACAGGAGAAAAAGGGCTATTTATGGTTTTTTAGGAAATCAAGGACTAAATTAAAAATATTGACAAAACGACTAATGTTGAGCGTGACTTTTACAGCTCAATATACCTACAAAAATCCTGTCAAGTTTCAATTTGATCTATCGAACGGTTTTTTTGTTTCAAGCAATCAAATTTTTGGAAAAAATTAAAGGATCATGTTTATGCCCCTAAACGTCATAATCATTATTGAAGAGAAGACATTTTTTTTAAGCTTTTTCCACATTTTCATCGCAAACAGCGTTTAAATGTATGGAAAGAAAATATCGAAGAATTTTTGAATTTTTTTTGGAAATTAAAAAAAAAAGAATTCCTTAAATTATAACGCTGCTCTTAATAAAAATGTAGAAAAAGCTGAAAAAATCCATTTTTTCATTTCAATAATGATTGTGTAGTGTTTAGGGGCAATAAACATTGAGAAAGAACAAAAAATGTTCGCAGCGGGAATCGAACCCTGGTCGTCTGGGTGCCACTCGAGCGCTTTACCGCTGCGGTACGTGGCAAGGGGAGCGCGCACTTGCGCGCCATCTGTGGCCAAACGCGTGAACCCGGTAGCCAGCGCATTTCATTCTGGGAAATAGGGGACAGTATGTCCATACCTCCCTAAATATTACCTTACTGCGAACAGAAGAGTATTAGCGCCACGAGTGACGAATTATGGCGACAAAAAAGATGGACACTTCGCGTTTCGATTCTAGCGGTCTGTGTCACCCCCTTCGTCGAGAGTTTAAACGAAAATTTTGATGTAAAAACGCGGTTTTTAATGTACCTTAAACAATAGATATATTGACATTGATATTGATATTTACTTATGCCATGGCAAACCTTAGGCAAATGTTAAGAACAAAATGATACAATCATGTAGATAATAATCATGATAAAACAGGCGAAAAATAATAGTAACAGAGGGAAAGTAGAAGATTGAATCGAACGTCACGCGGCGTAAATCCTACAATTCTTAATTTCTGTATTTGAAAATTTAACTACAACTTTGAAATAACATTTCAAGGTGAACCACGTAGCATATTTGAGAAATATTGTTTTTTGTGTAATAGGCAAGTATCTGATTAAAGCTGTCAAATTTTCACTAAATAAAGACAATTATTTGTTAATAAATATTCTTTAAATTAACTTATCGAAAATCTCCGACGTGGTTCACTTCGAAATTTTATTTCAAAGTCTTGATTAAATTTTTATAGAAAGATTGAAAATTATTGAACTATATTGCTTGTAACGGTAGCGAATATCGTTAACATTAATTTATGTGGTAGTGCGCTGACGTACCGGCAGGATTCGGATCTCGACTCGGAAATAAAGCGCAGTAGACCAGGTTTAGGGTAAAATTCCCAAGTTTATTTATGAACGAGCTTCAATCGGTTCGTTTTCATTATTTATTTGTGTCTGTGCAAGTTTCGAAGCCGTAAGTTTAATAGGTTGATTTGGAATAATAATATTGTGGCGGGTCTGTGGCTTGCCGTCCTGATTGGCTGGCCGTTGTCCGCTGGCGCCCTCTCTCGTTCGTGGCTCCTTCGCTGTGTTTTTCGATTGTGGGGGCTGCCTGGAAAGGGTTGGCCGCGCTCTCGCACTGTGCGCGCGGGCTCCGGTTCACGGGCGCTCTCTCTGTGCTCTCCGCTGGATCGGGCTGCTTGGTGGGGGGAGCACGCCTTGCCGTTCTCCCTCGTTCCACCGTTCCTTACTGTCGCGCTGCTCTGATTGGCGGACGCTCTCTCCGGGCTTTCCGCTGGATCTGGCTGCTTGGTCGATGTTCGATCGATTGCCGAATACCCGGCACAAGATGGCGGCGGTTCATGGTGCGGTGACGGCGTGTTCCTTCACGTGGTCGCCTTTTGGTGCGTGATTCGGTTTTATTCTCGTGTAATTTTGTGTTTTCTTGTGATGATTTCGGCCGTGTGTTCGTCTCGTCTCTTGTGGTTAGCTGTGCACGACTCCTGGGTTAAAATACCCCCGTTTTCTTTGTTTTTTGTGTGTGGCGTCGTCACGTGGTCGTTGGGTGGGTGTTAGTGCGTGTGTGTGTCCCTCGCTTCCGATTCAACGGTGATTTCTCGTGTTACGGTCCGTTCCCCGGCCTGAGGGATTTTTACTTTGTTCCCGGCCGTCTCCGCTGTGTGTTCGTGTGATTTTAATATCTACAAAGTGTTCCTTTGGGCTCGAAATCGTCCTAGTGACTTTTTCGTGGCAATGTGTGTGTGCGTGTGTCGCACGGTGTCCTCCCTCTCTCTCTCTTTCTCCCTCTCTCTCTCTCCCTTTGTACCTCGGCTGTCAACCGTCGTCTAGACGCGTTGCCAGGGCCGCTTTCTTTCCTCTTTATCGCGAATGGCTCAACTGTTTGGCTTTACCTTCTTACTTAATGCCAGAAGGTGTCGCTCGCAGTCTTGCTCGTTCTCGAGTGTCTTTCCTTGGTTTCGGTGGACCTTTTATACCCAGTTTCCCCGGTGCTCGTTTTTCCTCATTGGCTGTTTCGTCCTTATCGTTGTGTTTGTGTTCGGCGTGTATTTCGTGTTTTTAATATTATATGATTTGCCGTTTACAGGTCGCGTGATCTTCGGGCCCTCTGATAGGCGCTTGATGTCGTCGTCGTTTTCCCGATTGGTGCCTTATGTCGACATCTCGTGGCTCGTTCTTCATTGGCTCACGGATTTCGTGCTTTTTGCACGTTACGTAGTGCCATAGCTTGCGTTTTTGGGGGCCCTGGCTTGCCAGGGCCGTCTCATGCTACGTGCCGTTTGATTCGACATGCCGCGAGAGAATTGCTGACTGAGAAAAAAAATGTTTGAATGAACAAAATCTGCAGTCAAATACGTTCAACTAGATATTTATTTGGTCTAACTAAATAATTAGTTTTTTGAACGATTCTGCGCTTCGGTTGACTAAAATATTATTCAGGCAAAAAATATTGAATTGTACTAATTAAATATCTAGTTGAACGTATTTGACTGCAGATTTTGTTCATTCAAACATTCTTTTTTCTCAGTGTGCAGTGTCACCATTTTGTGATATTTTCTTATGAAATTTTTATATAATATATTTAAATATATGCTCAATAATTACCCCAAGTTTTGCTTTTTCATCGCCTTTTTTCCGCCCCAAAAAATTGTAAAAAAAAAATGTTAGGCGCTCACAGTGGTGTTGTCTCTTAAGCCGAAAAAAAACAGTTTTTAATTTTTTTCATAATGTTGCACTGTTCAGAAAAGCACGTAGTTGTCAGATGTCCCGCGAGAGACCCTCAGTGAACGGTCAAGCTCTCGCTGGACTCTGCATTACTCGTGGCTCTCGCCACTCTCTCCCCTCCCCATAGCGGCTCTCGCTCGCGAAAACGGGCGCTTCTGATCAGTTGGATTCTGGGATCTTTTCGATACAGGTCGATTCACGACATATTCTCTCCTTCTTCTTCGCGGACTTCTACCGTGGGAAAGAAGAGTGATCGATTTACGCCCGATTACTCTTCGATCTCGCCGTCTCCTCGTGCATGACTTCACCGGAATTCTTCAACCATAACTTCAGTGGACTTCTTCGAAAAGAGGTAGGGTCTGATCTTCGCCCGGGCGATCTTCGCCCGACTGATGTTCGCCCGAAAGTAACTAGGCTTCGATTCCTCGAAACTGGATTACTGGCATGACCGCTACGTGTCACTACAAGCATATTCTGGGCTTTGAGAGATTGAATACATGATGTGAACCCACACTTCAGAATACGAATTAAATGCCAAAAGCCCTTAAAGAGGGCCCCCTCAACAGAGGGCGATCTTAATCTGCCAAACTAGGTTAAGTAAAAAAAATCCGGAGCTCTTTGATAAATACATATTGAGGTTATCGCGCGCACCGTACGCGACAATTAATAGTGAAATCAAGTAATTCATTAATGAATCATGAAATAAGTATTAATGAATTGCGCGACGATCAATATTAACCGACATGAACTTTATATTGTTATTACAAAGTACGCGATAACGAGTTTAATGTTTATTTATAATTATCGATGAAATGTAATTCGCTGCTGCACCGCTGTGTTTCTGTGTTTTGTTAATATTAAATTGCTTTTGTAAATGTTAAATTGTTGAAAATAATAAAATGGTTTTTTTACAATAGTCAATGAAATAAAATTAGCCGCTGTATGTACCACTGTGTTTATTTTTCTATTCTGTACATTTATTTACTTAATATGATATACTTACATATCGATAATTAATACAAATAATCTTGATTGCAAATGTGTAAAGAAAAAATACACCTTTTCGTGATATGTTGCAAAATCCTGGAGCAAGTTTATCCCTCTGTTGAGCTAAATTGTTTCTGATCAATTGTAACAAATTGTTGAAAAGAGTAGCGCAATGAGCGAGAAGACTATTGGTAGACATACTCCTTCGTCTACTGATTATTAGGCTGGCCTAGGCTCACTCATTTGGAATAGCAATGTTAATTCACAATATTAATTTCGGCTACTTATCACACACGCTGCTTTCTCCTTGTAAATACCCCCCATCATGTGTCGAATAGTTTCAACTGCAGCTCGTCTCTGTGCCAGGACTTTTCACCAAGACCAGAAGACTATTGACGTACTCGTTCGTCTACTTATTATTGAGCTGGCCTCACTCATCTGGAATGGCACTATGAATATGAATATGAACATCAGTCGGGCGAAGATCGCCCGGGCGAAGATCAAACCCTACCTCGAAAAGACTTCGTTTTGGCAATTTCTTCGATTCACATCGATTATCGGCCATCTTTCAATTTCTCGGTTTTCTTTCTGTATTTTCTCGAGCTCTTGGACGATTTACGACCGGCCAAGAGCGAAAACGGTTTGGCTTCACGCGGAAATTTCACGGTTAATATTCGGTTCAACTCGGTGCGGTGCTCTTCGAAACTTAACAAGAAAAGATTATTAACGCGACACGTGGCGTCGAACGATACGGCGGCCATTTTTCGGCTTCGCTTCGATTGTGCGTAGTCATCGCTGAGGCGAGACTCTTGAACATTTTTGGAACTTTTATTATATGATTTTGAACGTTAAACCTATTGTGTCAATAAATAACGGAATATTGTGTGCACGCGAGTGAGTTTTTTCATCGCCCGCAACGAACTTCCGGCCACTTCGTCACTTTAATCTTCCACCTTTTTCGCCCAATTCCCAACCAGTCAATTCAGGCATTTTTCCGGACATGCACCAACTCAAGAAAATTAAAAAAATTTCTGAATATAGAGGAGTATAAAAGACGTTTTCTGTTAATATTTGGTGATTGCATGTTTTAAAAAACGTAGTTAAAAAAATTATTTTAGTTTTATTCTTTTTTTTTTTAATTGGATTTAATTTTGGGAATCATATCAAAAATATTTTTGTATGTCTCTCACTCTCAAATATTTGGAAAAAAATCCTCATTCGTTAATTTTCATTTTTACTATTGAAAAAAAAATAAAAACGAAAAAAGCGTCCTTTGTGAATATCTCGAAAACTGCTGAAAATTGAGAGTTCAAATTTGGGGTGAATTAGTTTTATTAGGTACCCAAATGATTCCCAAAGTGTCGATAGAAAACGCCGTGGGGGCAAATTCAGCATGCTTATCCGGCTATGCCCTTTAAAAAAAAATCCGTGCCAGGATTCAATCCAGCGATTACGAAGCGTTTTTTTTCTTAAACATAAACTTTATTTCGAAATGACAGTTTGTACATTCATATATCAACATTATTAATATATAACAGTATTTTCATATAATAATTTCTTAAAACCTAGTCCCTGCTTAACTTAATAAGCTTAACCCAGTGCTTTTGGCTTGTTGGGGGGAGTCCATTAATTACGTGAGGCATTTAGGGGGAGGGGGGAGGGGGTCGAGCCGAATCTCACGAAATCTCACGTGGGGGAAGGGGGGGTCTCGGCAAATATCACGTAATTTTTTTAAGACTAGTAAGAAATTTCCCAACACTAGTAAATGGGGTATTTCAGGGGTAGCGGGACAGGTTTGAGTCGCGGGTTTCAAAATTTTTCGTCTTCTTATATCATATGAAAACATTTTTATGTGGTTATGGACCTCAATTGAGTCCGGGTTTTAAATTAAAATTAAAAATCAAAATTAAAATATTTAACGTATCTTTAATTGTGTGTCTCTTCAGTGTCAATACAGCAAAATTAAAATCTGACCAGTGCCTTTTAACTGGAAAAAAGTTCTTTTTTCAACAAAGCAAATGGAATATTATTCCGATATGTGAAAAAAAATGACAGCCAAAAAACTGAGAAAAAAACCGTTTTTATTTTTTTTTCGGCCCTTAGAGTCGACTGAATTTTATCAAAAATTTTATTGAACATTGTTCAACGTGGTAAAAATATACGGTAAATTTTTCAGCTTGCCTCTATTTTTTGTTCACTGGCAATAAAATAAATAAGTTTCGTCTTGAAAGAGTTCCGATGGAAAGGAAGCGTCGACTTTTTACGGAGTCACTGCACATTTAATTGCCAGTGAACAAAGAAAAAAGGCAAGCTGAAAAATTTGTCGAACGTTTCTCACGTGTTTAACAAGCTCGCGTCTCGCTTCTATACAATTTAAACGTCTTATCAATTATACTCAAGATCTCGTTTTCGCTTTTGTGACGGTCCAGCATGTTAACACACATGAAATAGACGACACGAACGAGAGAAGGTATGAAGTGGCCGTAGCGCAGTGGTTCGCGCTCTTGCTTCGCAAGCCAAGGGTCCCGGGTTCGATTCCCGGGACGACGACATTTCATTATTTTTCTCTCGTTCCGTCTCTGGGCCCGTCACTCCCTCCCCGACGGACTCCGTCATACTTTCTTTAATAATCGATTAACAAATCCCTCTCGGCCAATAATTTTTACTTTCTTAATTTCTTCACATTATAAACTACGGCAATAGATAACACAAGATAGCAAAAGATAACGGGTTAAGATAGCCGAAGATAAAGTTAATAATACTTCGTTTAATTACTCTCTCGACCTCATGGTAATCTCGCGCATCAACCTCAAAATGGCCGATATTACAACGGTTTTTCCGTAGACCACGCGTTCACGCAAAATGGCCGTTATTTCTCCTGGATACGATAGCTTCTTTTTGACCGAGAGTTCTAGATAAATTACCCTAATTATCCTATAGCCGCTCGCTTTCGTACAATTGAAAAATTGAATCCCTCTCGGTGATTCTGTGAAAGTAATAAGTAAAAGGACTTATAAAATGGCCGCGCACGTTAACTCGCTGTCGCGACAATATCGCTTCAGATTGCTCAAATACCCTCGAAATTGCTTCTACTCGCGAATTTGCCAAAACCACTACCAAAATGAGCGAAACGACAGTCTCACCGGTTTGTTTCCCTCGGATGAGTCCCAGACAATACAGGCTCTCGATCCTTGACTCATTCGGTGGATGCGCGTTCTTGGGCGACGCTCGATAACGGCACGGAGATGACGTCCTTCCTCGTTCCTTACGTCGGATTGAGTCGCCAAGAGATCTTTTGCGATCGTCCTCGTAAGCTCGGTTTTCCCCGACCCTTGTTAAACAATTCTCGAATTGAACGCGATCTAGTTCGATTAGCGCGATATATTCGAGGCGGGAGACAAATACCGATAATCGTTGACGAGCGGGAGATCGATGGCGATTGCGGATCTCCCCAATAATACGGACGGATGACGATAATAACAATGCCCTTTTCTTCTTAAGCGGCGAAAAGCGGCGAGGAGCCGCGCGACAGAGTTGGATTTGGCGCTTTCTTGGCGATGATGCCGAGAGCGACAACGAAGAATGATGTTGGTGTGCGTGGCTCTTGTCGATTGTGACAGTGAAGGCTCACGTATTGGCGCGGCAAGACTCGATGATGTTGGTGACGAGAGCGTTGAATATTGCTCTCGTTAGCCTCGATCCTCCTATGTCCGATTTCCTTGGCGGTGAGAATATCCTCGTTGATGACGTCATGCCGGTAACGACGGGAACCGTCGTTCGCTCAAGAAAATTTTCGGAACTACAAGAATGAATTTGAATCTATCGACGAGTTAACAAATTGGCCCTGTTGGTTGGTTGGTTGCGTTCGAGAGGGACTCAGCCGTGGAGCGAGGTCGTTCCACGTGCGTTATCGAACTCAACAAAAACCCAGACTCAATTGGGGAGCATAACTACATGGAAATGTTTTCATATAATATAAGACGATATATTGATGGACGAAAAATTTTGGGGCCAAAACCGCTACCGCTACCCGTGGAATACCCCAAATACTTGTCTTAAATTAAAAAAATAAGCAAATTATGTTTTTTTTTAAATAAATACAACGCAATCAAGCACAGTTTGACGTATTTACACTAAAAATACGCATTTTCAAAAATCTCACGTGAGATTAGGGGGGGAAGGGGTCGAGCCAAATCTCACGAAATCTTATCAAGGGGGCGGGGGGGTCGAAAAATCGCCTCACGTAATAAATGGACGCCCCCTTATACACCCCCGCTCAAAAGTTTGGATACACCTGTCTATATTTCTTGTCGCACTAAAAGTCGCATGACTCCGTCAAAAAAAATGATAATCGAATTTTTGAAAAAGTGTTTTGACGGGAAGAAATTCAGCTTTGTTTCTCCTATTTCTATTTTTTTAAATGATTTTTTGTTGACCTTATATGCATTTTTGGAAGTGACCGTTTTTCTGAATTTTTTCGACCATCGCAAATCGGGCGCATAACTTAAGGACGTCTTTTTTGTATTTTATACCTACGGTACATTTGAAAGGCCTAGAAGCCGCTTCATTTTCATTCTTCAAAGATTTTCGTGCGATTTTTTCTCGCAAAGTTATTTCACTTTTGGCTAAAAAAGGCAAGTTTTGAAAGATACAACGTAACTCAAAGTATGTCAAATGTCAAGTATGAAAAAGTAGCGTAGGTATACACGGAGTCGCCTCTAATTATTTCAGAATTTTCCCATGAATTTTTTTTTACTATTGTCACGGTATCATACATAGAATTCCCCATATTCCATATATTCCTTTCCCACGCCATCTATTCACACTTCTTTCTTATCGCTTCACTCTCACGCTCAAACCTCTTGCCTCAGCATTTTCCTAATCTCCTTTCTTCGAAACCTCTCTAACTGTCCTTGGTCTCACGGGTACTATTTCTCCGGCTCGTGGCCTCCCTCCACTCGCCTGGACCCCTACTTCACCCCACTTCCAACTTCACACTTTCACTCTCTCCTAATCCCAAATCAGTTCATCTCCGACATCCACCTAATTAAGACATGCACTCTCTCTGAACTCAACCATTCATACTTTCACTTGTATTCAACCCTCAACATTTATAATCATTTATTTAAATCCGCTTGTCCATTACAAATTGGTGTCAGAAGAGGGATCTCTAAACGCCCGCGAAAAGCGATAAAACGCGCGAAAATACAGCAAACAAAAGTGAAAAGTGACGAAGCGACGAAGTGAAAAAAATCAAAGAGTGAAAAAAAAATCAATCAACGACTGATTAATATTTTAAAACATCGATACAACAATACAATTTTTTTTTAAACGACAATAACAAGTAAAAAAACAATCAAATATTTTGAAAAACATCGATAAACAACACAGCATTTTTTTTTTACAAAATACCAACAATAAAAGTGAAACAAAAGCCAGCATATATAACAAATATTTTGAAAAAACATCGAAATACGACAAAATGTTTTTTTTTAAACCAAATACCAACGATTTGAAGGGAAAAAGAGAATCATCAAATATTAAGAAACAAAAAAGAGGAACATCGAAAAACAACAAATTTTGTGACGCAAAAATAACACAAAAAAAACGAAAGTGAAACAACGAAAAATCTAATAGACACACGCATACACAAGTGATAGAAAGTGTACAGTAAAAAGGAAGAAAGTAAGAAGAAGGAAAACGTGCTAAAAAAAGGCGTATAGAGAACGCCCCATATAAAACCGCATACTATACGCACGCACACGAACAACGCACCAGGCGTATCTTACGCACATACACACCGGACAGACATCTATACATCTAATATATACACACATATATAATTGAAGAAAGGAAGGAAGGAAGAAAACCAAAATACGAAGAATCGACAAAACGAAACACATGAAAATACCAATCATCCTTATTGCGGCAATGTGAGTCATTTTATATTCAAAAATTTTATGTTAACTATCAAAATCTGTAATTTAATGTGGAAAAATCACATTTTGAAATTTTTGTTATTGTGTTAAATACTGTACTTCGCGAGAGCCCTTGTGACGCATGAGCGTATACCGTTGGCCTAGTCACATCGATACGGCTCAACACACGCATACTTTCGAGCGAACAAACGCTCTATTCATTTTCTCATACTTAAAGCTTCACTTAAAATTCCTTTTTCCCCCAAATATAAGAATGTGACAAAAACTGACCATTCCACGGAAAATCTAAAAAAACTACACTCGTTATTTTATGCTTGTTAAACTTTTGAAAAATTCAAAACAATAAAATCTTTTCAATAAAATAAATAGAGCTCAATTAATTTTTTTAAATTTATTAAACTTTTGAAAAATTCAAAACAATAAAATCTTTCCGATAAAATAAATAAAGCTCAATTAATTTTTTTCCCGTTATTTTTTTTATACAATCTAAAAAAAAAATTTTTTTCTCCTTTCGTAAAATAATAGTACATTATGACCCGAGGACAGAAAAAGTTTTTTTGTACGAGGGTCATACAATATTTTATCGCCCGACGGCGTAAAGTGCCTTTTAAGCCCACAAAGTGGGCGTAAAAAGGCACTTTTACGTCCGGAGGGCAATAAAAATTCTTTCTTTTACATAATAATAATAATTTTTTTTCCACTCAAAAAAAAAAAAAATAAAAATTCATTTCCCTTTTTACGAAATTTAAGAAATTCTTAAAATAGAAATCCTTTTTTACATATTAGGTGTACAAATAAGTTTCCGCGGTTTGTCAAAAGATGGCCCCACCAGAAGGTTATGGAGAAATTGTCAGATGTAAAACGTAATATCCCAAGTTTCGTCATCCGGCAACACCATAACCTTAAAGTACTAGTGATTCCGTATCAGCATCACGTGATTTTTTTCGTGCAAAAATGTCAAGTTTTGTGCGTTACCCATTTGTTTCAGAAATTTTTCCCCGTTTCGCATAACTATTTTGTGGTTTTTTTGAAAATGTTGTATACCAAACGCACTTTTGGGGAAAAAAAGGAAGACATACATTTAGATTTCCCCTATGATAATACATAAAATTTTTAAATTTCGAAAAACAGCGTATAAGCGAACCGATATATACACACACATACACATATTCTTTATGCACATCACCCAGTATTCTTCTTTTCAGGTTTTTTCAGGATCGTTATAATAATTTTTTTTTACGAACCAAATCAACAAAATTGCTCAAATAAATTTTGAATAAATTAAATTTTTATTAACTTTCAAGCGCAAAAAAATAAATCGTTCATTTTTATTATTATTATTATTATTATTACGAAATTTTGATTATTTTCTTCAAGCTTTATTTTGACCGCATTTAAAAAAAAATTCAAGTTTCACCCAAAAATAATAACAGCAGAAAAATAATAATATAATAAATAATGTATCTGTTTTTAGATAAACAGTCGAAACATTTTCAATATTTAAGTATCTTTTGACATATATATTTGTAACATAGATACACGCGTTTAAAAGCTCAATTGAACATCGTAGAGCTATCGTACTACAAATTAATCGTTTCAAAATTTTATTTACGCCGCCTATTCATTTAATTTGCATCGAAATTTTACCTTGTTCATACCGATAATCATTCTTTTAAAAAAAGGAAAAAAAGACCAGAACTATTACTACAGCAAATAACGACCCACGCAAAATTTAAAGTTACATAGAACTGCAGAGGAATACTAATAAGAATATTTAGAAATATAATCTAGCAACTCATAGCATACCTACAATGACTGGAATTTTTTTTTAAACAAAATGGCACAATTGGAATCAATTGAAACCACCTGTGACCCTACGCAAACAGAAAATCACATCACAATTGAAAAAGAAGGACTGAAGACGGAAACTGTGGAACTCTTATCTGATCTTGAATACACACTGAAACTTTACGACTATTCACTTGGTGAATTCGTCTCGAGGACGCAAGTGATCCTACAAAACATAAAGAATAATTTGAGGGAATTAGATCCATCTGCAGACCAAAAATTACGTACCAAACGTTTTATGGACCGGACGAAAACAGGCTTCGTTAAAACTTTTGCAAATCAATACAAGAAATTGTCAGCAGATCAAAACATTGAGAAAACATTAATAATCAATCAAGAGTTAAAAGGAAAAAACACGAAGAGAGTTCATTTTTCCGAACCATACAACGAGCCAAACTCAAAATATTGCTATTTTCACAAGTCAAATATTCATAATTCCTCGGAGTGTTTCGCATTCAGTACAGGAAAGGAAAATCTAAACAGATCAGAGAAAACAATGGAAATGACTCGCGAGTCTGGCATCGCAGCGACCCGCGCGACCAGCAACCGTTAATCATACGTCACCCCAAAATAGAAATCAATTTCGACACAAGTATCGCGAAAACTATTCACAAAAAGAATTCCAAAGTAACTCACAATCAGATAACGAATCAAAAAAGAGCTCAAGTAGTTATACGAGCAACAAACAACGTGACAGATCACGAAGCCGAAAACGCAATACTACACCAGAACAAAACAAGAGTAAAATCACAAAAGAGGCATTCCAAAAACTACCTTCTCATGAAAGCTCCATAAGGAGCCGTTCTGAAGAGCGTACAATTATACTATAATTGACACAATAGTTATAACAGAAAATCGGATAGTAACAAGAATCAGGAAACAACAAAACCATGGGGAGTGCACGCCCAAAAGAAAGAAAAAAAACATCACAAACTTATAGACGATCACAACAGTAATAGAGCTATGTATGTTTCAACTCCGTGATCTCAGGGGGGGGAGGTGAGGGAACGGGGGAGCGCGGGGTCTGGAGCGCGGGGTCTGTAGCGGGCAGGGTATGCCGAGAAGGAAGAAGCCTAGGGAGGGGGGGAGCCAAGGGTGATGTAAGGGGGCCCTGGATCAAGATCCCTATCTCGACATTTACCGACCTTTTTCAGCCGAGATTCGAACCACTTAGCCGAGACACAATCCGCGTCGTGAGTCATGGGCGGCTTGCGGATGGTGGGTGGCGGACGGTGGGTGGCGGGTGGCAGGTGGGTGGTGAGCGAAAGGGGGGGGGGGATTTGGGATTTTTTTCGTTAGCATGTGTTGCATGTATGTGCGTGCATGTGCGTGTGTGCGGGGGGGGGGGGTCTTGGGATTTTCGATTAGATGCCCATGATTTTTTGAAGAAAGCGTTAGATGACGGCGTCATCGATGGCGTTGACCCGCACGCGCTCTTTCTCTCTCTCTCTCTCGCTCCCTCTCTCTCTCTCTCTCGCACGCACTCTCTCTCTCTTTTGCTCTCGCTCGCTCGCGCTCTCACGCGCAGAGTGGCGAGTGTCAAATTTATGATGTATACAACTCTATCCAAACATGGTCCAACTTTTTTCGTCGCGACGCATGCGGATATTATCAACACATCGCTGCATAGACGATCATCGGTTCACAATTAATAATATTTTAGTCGATTCGCCGCCCGTTGCAATGGTTGATCCGCTTACCGGTAAAATGGACACGAGCGTGCGAGTGTGTTACCCCGCAAAAGCAGCGTGGGAATTGACACATAGTGACTTGAAATATATGTCGAAAGAGGTCATTTTAATGTTTTATTCGCGAAATATTTATTGGCTGTGGGATCGTTTACCACAGGATCTACGCGAGGATAGAGAAATAATCTCATGTCTACCGTGCGTAAAACATTGGAATACGCTTGATATGCTGGAAACTCGCATAGATGGTCCCACACCACCACGACGAGATTGCGTTAAATGTTGTTGGGAGGCGAAAGAGAAGGAGGAGGAGCGTTGAGTTTTTCGTCGTCCGTTGCAGAGGGACTTCTTGGAATTTTTGTCGGCATGCACTTTGATATTTTAAGATAAACAATTGGGGTGATAGAGTGATCAGGCTGAGACGTGAATTTCATCGAGAATCATATCGGCTAATTCTCATTTTTATTGAGAAGAAATTTCAGTCAATCCTCTGCCGTCATTGCGTGTGTGTGTGCGTGTGTCGCTTGTTGTTAAAATGGATTCAAGTGGCCGAGTGTATTATCCACCGAAAGATGCGCGGGAATTGACACATAGTGACTTAAAATATGCGTCAAAAGAGATGATTCTAATATTGTATCCACGATCGATTTACTGGCTGTGGGATCGTTTACCCGAGCATTTACGCGAAGATGAGGAAATAATGTC
This sequence comes from Alloplasta piceator, assembly GCA_946863875.1. Taxonomy (NCBI): domain Eukaryota; kingdom Metazoa; phylum Arthropoda; class Insecta; order Hymenoptera; family Ichneumonidae; genus Alloplasta; species Alloplasta piceator. The sequence continues at coordinate 35,983,151 of OX333075.1, read as the reverse complement.
ATATCTACCGTGCGTAAAACATTGGGATAAGTTTCATTCGGAAGAAATTAAGGCACCCTTACGACGAAATTGCGCTGGCTGTCGTCGGGAGGCGAAAGAGGAACCGGCGGAGAAGAGGGAAACTGAAGAGAGCGACAAAGGAGTGTATCCTCGAAAAGAGGTGTGAGAATTGACACATAGTGACTTAAAATATATGCCAAAACAGATCATTTTGGTATTGTATCCGCAAGATATTAACTCGCTGTGGGATCGTTTACTCGAGCATCTACGCGAAGATGAGGTAATTATCTCATATCTACGGTGCGAAAAGCATTGGTATACGGTTGGACCAACGGGAGATTGCATAGATGGCCCCCCACCCCCACGACGAGATTGCATTCAATGTCGTCGGGGGGTGAAAGAGGAGAAGGAGGAGGAGGAGGAGGAGGAGGAGGAGGAAGAAAAGACGGAGAAAGCTGAAACTAGAGAGAGTATCGAGGACAAAGAAAAGCGTTGATTTTTCGTCGCCCGTTGCGTGGGAGGGGGGATAATTTGGTGGTGGACGAAATGTGCATGTTGAATCAAGCTTCATCATAGTCAGCGGTCAAATGTCATCTCAACGTCGTGAACTCAAGACGCGCCTAGAGTTGCTGATGAAAGAAATTGATCAAGTTAAAAAAGTCATTCAAACGCGCTCTGATTTGAAATTTTCGAGATGCACCACGGGAAGGTAAACCAACAATAAGTTTGGTGAAGTTATCTTTTCGGTAACGTTATCGTTTTACGTGAATCAAAATATCTTTTGGTAAAGGTGAAAAAAATGTTACCTCAACAAACTCATGCATCTCATCTGAAACTATTATGGAAAAGTATCATCTGGAACTATCACATGGAAAAATTTAGTGAGTAATTTGGTCATTTTTAAATAGAAATACGATATCAATTATAACACGACATCGTGTTACTTAATATGGACAATTCGGAAATGGTGTCGGTAACGGCCTGAATAGCTCAGTTGGGAGAGCACTCGATCAGCAATCGAGAGATCCCGGGTTCTAATCCCGGTCCCGTCCGTCCGCGTTTTTTTTCGGATTGTCCATACAATACAATAAAATATAATGTTAAATTTAACATTAATTGATGAATGGTTTCGAAACAAATCTGTTCAAATCCTTAATAATACCTGCATGATGTCCTTCATAATACCTAACTCAAACTCTAATGTAACCGCCGGAATATATATATCCATAACAACAAAATTTTCATTTCTAAAATTCTGTTATTAATAGTAAATTTAATGAATAGTATTTTGAGGAGTTACGATTAAATATTTCAACGGATTTGGCCAAAAACCAACAATTATTATTAATTAGTTATTTAGCACTTAATAAACCTAAAAATTATGTATAATATATTTAAAAAATATGTACAACTACTAAACACTTAAAGTTGATAAAATTTATAAAAGCGATGCGAGGGCGCGAAGCGCTCGAGCCACAATAACCTGCTACTTCATTTATATACTTAATCATTTATACACTTACTGACTTATAAACCTATTCATTTATATACATATTTCATATCCATATTCCTTTTTATATACATATTTTTAGCATCGATTTACTTTAATACTACCCCTTTCATTTTTTCTTTTTTTTATTACGTGTAGAATTATTCATTAAAAACAAATTAACTAGCACAACCTGCGTATCGCTCAATCGTCACATCGATCAACCGAAGACCAATCCTACCAGATCCTGACTAACACACCTTTTTCCACTAACAGATGCTAATAAGTACTTCGACTGTTTGAGGAGATCTACAAATTAATAAGAAATTTGGAAAACAATATGGAATCAAACATTTTTTATGGGCATCACCCTCGACGCAGTCGAAAGAAATATCACGGTAAAAATTTTCTCAACATTTTTGCTTTTTTCAAAACAGTCGATGGGCTCCAAAAAAATTTTCCGAGCTTAACCAATCTATGGATCGTTTAGCTGAATTCTTTGGCTTCAATTTGCTTTTTTTATTTTTGTTCTACTACCATGTTCCGCTGATATCGGCGATTAAACAAAAATATGTCTTTTTTTTTTAATCTTCGATATCTCTGGAACTAATGATCGTACAACGAGTAAACGGTGGGTTTCAGAAACTTAAATCTACACTCTATAAGTTCCTGTTATTGTTATAAACGAAAAAAAATTGTTTCCATGCTTAATTTCAACTTGAAAAAGTCCTAAAAATTAGCTTTCCTTTCTTGATTTAATCTACCACGACTTTGCAGATATTGCGAAAAATACCAATGTTTTAAGGTCCTTTTTTGGCTCTTTACATACCTAAAAACCATGCTAACTTTCGAAACAATTGGTGGAACCATTTTTAGTGACCAAGTCATCAAATTTTTAGAAAAATTGAAGGAACACGTTTGATTCTTAATGACCAATTAATGTTGTTAAAAAATTTTGAAAAAAGTTTCCTTTTTTTCCCCTTAAATTTGCATTCAACGAGCGTGAAAGCTAGAAAAAATCGAAATTTCGGAATTTTTTTTTTTTCGAAATTTCGATCTTTTTTTGTTTAATTTGAAAAAAAAAAATTGTATTGGCATTTTTTTCACAATTTCGCATTCAATATTTAATAAATATCGAAATAAAATTTTGACAAAAATGCCAATACATTTTTTTATTCAAATTAAAAAAAAAAATTCGTTTGAAATTTTTTTTTTTTTTTTTCGAAATGTGGATTTTTTTTTAGTTTTCACGCTCATTGAATGCAAATTTGAAAGAAAAAAAATTTCATTCATTTTTAACACCCTTAATTAGTCATTAAGGATCACTAAACGTGTTCCTTCAATTTTTCTAAAAGTTTGATGACTCGGTCACAGCTTATTCAATTGTGTTATTTGTGAGGTCAATGTTGTGTACGCTTTCGGGTGACATTGCCGACTACCCCGAAGCTCTCGTTGAATTAGATTTAGCGCAAAAAATATATGAACGCTCTAAAATTATTAATTATTTTTCATCTCGAAAACGGCTAAGTAGCGCATTCTATTATTTGCACCTGTTAGGGGGCGTCCATAGACCTTTTCATCACAATTTTTTTTATGCGCATGCGTCAGTTTCAGCCATCTTTTTCGTACACTTTTTTGTAAACAAGCATGTTAAAATACCCGAATACAAATAATTAAAATTAACATCAAATAATAGTACATTTATTCAAAAAAAGTAAGCAATAAATAAAATAATAAGTGTCCTAATTGAGAAAACAACATTTTTCAATCGATTATTATTACATTACCTTCACGAAAAGAAACAACGAAAGAGTGTTGTTATGGACTATGTAGAGTACATAACCTCAAAAATTATCCAAAGCCTTGCCTTCAATATCGCAAAAACATTATAAAATCATCGAGCAAAGTACTACATATTAAAACATGTCCAAAATGTGCAAAATGTGAATTGCGGGTGAAAAAATGTGGTCGAAGTGACAGAGGTTATGCTCAATCGGTTCATTTTTTTAATTGTTCACAATTATGTGCTTCCACTGAATTGTGAACTGGTAAAGCACCATCAACAATTTGTTCGAATAATTAATTTTTTTGTGTAGATATCCGGCTCTCCCAGCCATTAACAAGCAAAACTGTACGAAACTTTTGTATTAGCGCCCTTTCAATATGGCGGCTGCGCTTGCGCACGTCACATGATGAAAAGGCCTATTAATTACGTGAGGCGATTTTGGCCAATTTTCGACCCCCCGCCCCCCTGGTGAGATTTCGTGAGATTTGGCTCGACTCCCTCCCCCTCCCTTAATCTCACGCAAGATTTTTCAAAATAAGTATTTTCAGTGTAAATACGTTAATCTGTGCCTGCTTGCGTTGTATTTATTGGAAAAAAAACCGAATTTGCGTATTTTTTTAATTTAAGACTAGTATTTGGGGTATTCCACGGGCGCCCGGGGAAAAAAGATTATATAATATTATATATAATTCATTATATGAAAAATGGCCCTATATAATTATATATAACTTTATTTTAATTATTTATTTATTCTTTGATCTATATATTTATTAGTAGTTACAATAAAAATCGGTTTCTTATTTATCGTTGGTAGTTTCTAAAGATCAAATAAAATGCAAAACAAAATTTAAAGAAAAAAAAACGTGTCGCCGCTGGGATTCGAACCCCCCGACCCACTATTTCAACTCTTCTGTTCTAATATTTACACGCTAGCCATTACACCACCGACTACTTTCCATATATCATATTTATTTAACATAGACCAGAAAAATGTACTTTGAAACCTAAGTCTGTACGGACCGTGAACACAAGTTTCGAAAGTTTAAACAACTTATGAGGGGTCAGGGGCTCTGCAATTAAGTTATGAAACGTTACTTAACTCATGAGGAAGTCAGGAATCCTGGAATGGAGTTTTGAGGCTTTACATGTAACTTACGAGGAGTCAGGGTTCGTGAAATTAAGTTATGGGAAGTTACTTAAGTTATAAGGGTTCGGGTATGCTGGAATCAAGTATTATAATATATACAATATACATATATGTATACATATTATATATATATAGGACATTCCACCAATTCTTGACTAAAGTTGTGCCGGGGGGTCTGAATTCTGGATAACAAAAATTTTTATTGAAAAGTACATTACAAAGAGAGCTTTCATGATTTTTTTCAATTTTTTTCGTCCAACCCTTTCGAAGATACAGTAGATCGAAAATTGCAAGATTTGCAATTATTGACTTTAGATATTAAAAATATCAATCCCTTGTGAAATTTCTAAAAATATATTAAATATTGGTTTTTGTGTAGAAAAAGCTCAGCTTTCTGAAAAAAATATTTTCAATTTTCTCCAATATCAGGAAAACCCCAAAAAATGAGGTCAAAAAGTAAAATACGCTTTTTCGACCAATGTATCATTTTTAATATTTTTTTAAATATTTTTTTCGAAAAGCTGAGACTTTTTTACAAGGGAAAGGTATGTTTTGATTTTGGGAATATTTAAAAATAAACCATAGCAAAATCAAGTTGAAACTTTTGTGATGAATTGCCGATAAGTATTGTGCTGCCGTCACGGTCGATACACGAACTATCGAATCAAGTTTGAAAATTTCTGTATTATCATTATATTCAGCGATTATGTAGTGAATATATATGTTCAAAGTGTGAAGTGGGTAAGAAATTAAAATTATTATACAAAAGCGATATGACAAGGATCAAATCTTTATTATTTGTACTCTTCTTGTCACTGTTGACAGAGAAACATTTCTTACAATAGCAGAACTTTTATCAGCCTTGGCATTGTATGCCTGGGCACGTGAGTCATTTAAAAATATTGATTTCACTTTCATTTCAAATGAGAAATACGAAGTACGCGCAGCACAGCTAAAGTCCAGATTTGCCAATACTGTGGCTGTAAAAAAAGACGCAATCTATGCATTGTATTATCCCGGATGCCGAGAATCATGGTTCTGCTATTGTAAGAAATGTTTCTCTGTCAACAGTTACAAGAAGAGTACAAATAATAAAGATTTGATCCTTGTCATATCGCTTTTGTATAATAATTTTTATTTCTTACCCACTTCACACTTTGAACATATATATTCACTACATAATCGCTGAATATAATGCTATGTACAGAAATTTTCAAACTTGATTAGATAGTTCGTGTATCGACCGTGACGGCGGCACAATACTTATCGGCAATTCATCACAAACGTTTCAACTTTATTTTACTATGGTTTATTTTTGAATATTCCCGAAATCAAAACATACCTTCCCCATGTAAAAAAGTCTCAGCTTTTCGAAAAAAACATTTTAAAAAATATCAAAAATGATACATTGGTCGAAAAAGCGTATTTTACTTTTTGACCTCATTTTTCGGGGTTTTTCTGATACTGGAGGAAATTGAAAATATTTTTTTCAGAAAGCTGAGCTTTTTTTACACAAAAACCAATATTTAATATATTTTTAGAAATTTTACAAGGGATTGATATTTTTAATATCTAAAGTCAATAATTGCAAATCTTGCAATTTTCGATCTACTGTATCTTCAAAAGGGTTGGACGAAAAAAATTGAAAAAAATCATAGAAGCTCTCTTTGTTATGTACTTTTCAATAAAAAATGTTGTTACCCAGAATTCAGACCCCCCGGCACAACTTTAGTCAAGAATTGGTGGAATGACCCATATATATATATCTCTCTATATTATACACAATTCTATAGAATTATACACATTTCTATATAATTTTATACAATTCTATATGAATCATATATAATTATACATGATTATATATTATATATAGCGGGACCGGTTTTGGCTTCAAAATTTTTCGTCCATCAATATATCGTCTTCTTATATCATATGAAAACATTTCCATGTAGTTATGCTCCCCAATTGAGTCTGGGTTTTTGTTGAGTTCTGATCAAAAAATTAAAAAACAAAATATTTAACGTACCTTTAATTATGTGTCTCTTAAGCTTCAATACAGCAAAATTAAAATCTCACCAGTACTTTTTAACGGGAAAAAAGCGCTCGTTTCAATAAAACAAATGGAATATTAATCCGATATGTACAAAAAAAATTGACAGCCAAAAAACTGGGAAAAAATAGTTTTTATTTTTTTCCAGCCCTTGGGGCCTACTACATTTTATCAAAAATTTTAATGAATATGGTTCAACACGTGAGAAACGTTCGATAAATTGTTCAGCTTGCCTTTTTTCTTTGTTCACTGGCAATTAAATGTGCAGTTACTCCGTAAAAAGTCGACGCTTCCTTTCCATCGGAACTCGTTCAAGACAAAACTTATTTATTTTATTGCCAGTGAACAAAAAATAGAGGCAAGCTGAAAAATTTACCGTACGTTTTTACCATGTTGAACAATGTTCAGTAAAATTTTTGATAAAATTCAGTAGACTCTAAGGCCCGAAAAAAAAATAAAAACGGTTTTCTTCTCAGTTTTTTGGCTGTCAATTTTTTTCACACATCGGAATAATATTCCATGTGCTTTATTGAAAAGAGAGCTTTTTTCCAGTTAAAAAGCACTGGTCAGATTTTAATTTGGCTGTATTGACACTGAAGAGACACACAATTAAAGATACGTGATATATATTTTAATTTAAATTAATAATTTTAATTTAAAACCCCGACTCAATTGAGGTCCATAACCACATGAAAAAGTTTTCATATGATATAAGAGGATGAAAAATTGTGAAACCCGCGACCAAAACCTGTCCCGTTACCCAATACCCTATTTACTAGTGTTAAGAAATTTCTTACTAGTCTTCAAAAAAAATTACGTGATATTTGCCGAGACCCCCCCCCCCCTCCCCCCACGTGAGATTTGGTGAGATTCGGCTCGACCCCCTCCCACTCCTAAACGCCTCACGTAATTAATGGACGCCCCCTCCCTTAGACCCCTGGGTGCGGCCTGTAGAAAAACTTTGGTCCAAATCGGTGATCCACGTACACCAAGATCCCCTTTTGAATAGAATAGCGGGTCGCCTGGTACCCCAAGGGCATCGTTAATGACACATAACCCAAGCGCCATTTAGCCATCGGTACGATAGCTTCCACCTGGGGTTGGGGAAATTGTTCCGCGACGGCATAGCTTTTGTCCCCCAGAACCGGGTTTTAAGCCGGTCGGGTTCCTTATGGCTCCCGTTAACCGGGTCCTCCCGCCACCCCCACCCCGCTCGCGGTTACAGTGGTCATAAAACGTTCCGTTCCCCGAGAGGGGGGAGCCACTTCGTCTCCGGCCGCTCTTCTATCTGCCAGTTGAATACACGCTCGGTTGGGTTTCAGCCCCCCCTTCCACCCCGGCCCCTTTACGGGGGTTAGGGACACGAGAAAAAAGGCAATACCTCGAATGTAATTTTTTTCACATTTATTTTAAGCCACTGTCTTTTATTGACAAAGAAACTTGAACATTGCCTTGAAATTAAAGTCAATCAGAATTTCACCTATTTTTTTTTTCGAGCAAAACCAAACGGCTATAGAAGAAACCTATTAATGATCCAAATGTGTGCCATTTGACTGGTGTTACATTCCGGAGGATGCCATAGAAAAATGACTTGGGGTATCCCGGAAGGAAATACGGAATCCATTAGATTCCTTTGGTGCCCTATTCTGACGTTGTGAAACGTTAGCCATGCCCATGGACGGACTACCCTTGGTTATCCTCCGAGAACATCTTCATTCACGCCTCAAAAGAAATCAAATACGTCAAGACAAAAAGCTCGTAGAGAAATACATCGATGAGAACACGGACATAGTCATACTGAACTTCAGGTCAATTCGTCATCACCATCTTCTATAGTTTAATTCAAGAAAAGAAATATTAGAGGTCGTTATCGAAAAACTAGATATACGTGCAGACCGAAGCGCATAATTTACTGACTAACAAAACCAACGGTCCATTAAGAAAGTTTCACCTTACAAATCTCAATCGAAATCATTACCACACAGGAACTAAAAAAATTCGAACATGTATGGGAGAAAGTTTTTTGTTGCCGTAATCTATTTCGTTCAATTCAATGATAAAAGTTGAAGTATAAAAGAATAGCCATGAACTTGTAACACTATTTGTGGGCCAAACACGCTAACGTCGCCTTCGTAACTGACTTACCCTTTGTATGAGTTTCATACAAAGGGAGATACAAAGAGTTTCATACACGCACGCACACACAGTAATTAATAGGCACACAGTTTTCACGACGCTCGTACGTCCCTCCTCTTATTCTGGAGAAATCTTGGACAAGATGAAACAAAAAACTCAATTTTTTGCAAAAATGGCAAGACTGGCAGACATAATTTTGGCAATGGCGATTTCATCTTCATCATCCAGTAGTGAAGATAATAACCAACGCCTTCTGCACTAGCTAAGAACCATACAAAAACTAAAGGATTTTCGAATGGTATTGATGAATTCACCGATGATGATGTATTTATAAGAAATTACATCGTATACAGTTTGTAATAAATAGAAATCAATTCTTCATTGAGGGAAAAATAATACAAAAATTAACTAACAATTTGATATGTTGCATATAATTCTTGCGAATCGTTGTATTTTTTCAACAATTTTTTAGTACACATCAGCACGGTGTTATTACAAAGATAGGTGAACTCGGTGAAAATGGACGATAAATTCGGATACTTCCTGTCTGATATGAACCATAATGGCACGGCTAAGGGCTTTTTTCTACAATTCCTCCACACCGCTTTCTTGCACGGTAGTTTTGTCGAAAATCAGTATGATGCAACCAGGTGTCCCTAAGTGTACAATCGTATTGTTAATTGAATCAGCTGTAAGGTTATGCGGCATATCAATGAGTTTTTAGCGGAATAATCAAATTTATTCAAAAAATTCAAAAATTGGGAAGCTGTCAAGCGCCCACTGAAAGGTACAGCCTTACTTTGTTGCCAGTTGGTAGTTTACTTGCGGTTTATCAGTCTCTCTTCTCATTAGCAACGCATTTAAGGTAATTAAAAAGTTATTTCGAGATTTCTTTTGCATCACCGATTTTTTCAGAGCAGGCGTGGGGGAATATGTTTTCGGACATTTAGAAAAAAAAAGTTTTTCTACGGCGAAAGTACTGCAAAACGAAATTTGACGAGAATAAAAGCACCAGAGTGCTAACGTCGTTTTGTATATAGATTACAAGCTCTTACGAATCAAAGACCTTGTCCGTTCAATGATTATGTGTATTTTTCGATATTCTTTCCTGTTGCATGTGGTGTTCTAGCAAATAATAATACCAATTACACAGAAATACCAATACAACGTAGTAAAAAATCGGTACGTAGCTTAGACTATCTATCAAACCTCAAGGATTGCAAAATTTCGACGGTTGTCTTACTACAACAAGACGGTGAGCTCTATTACGATAAATTTTCGATTTCTTTTTCTTCTTCCTCTCGATTTCATGTGATTGACGCTTTGGTCGCTTACCCGAAAACACACATGTGAACTTGAGCATTAACGAAGATTATGCGAAAAACAATTATCACAATGACAACGCAAAAAAATCATTCTCGAAAGCGACACAGATTCATAATTTCACGGGACATTTACATGTAAATAGAAAATTAATACGAAGTTCGATCATAATGCGATCAAATGTGTTTGCGGTACCTTATTTTTTACATCTAATAGTCGTCTGTAACGTCTTTGTTTCTTTTATTCGGTTGCTTTCGGTTTCTCTTTTTTTCCATCGCGTAAATCTATTATGCCAGTGTACAAAAAGCGCGTTAAATAACATGATTATGTACAGTCATGTTTTTCATTACATTTGCGATTTATCTTAAAAATTTGGAAGATCACAAAGTCTCCAATTGCGATTTCTAATTTAGAGAATATATACAATCAAAAACAAATCGTTTCGTTTGGATCTATGTTTACTCTCTCTCTAACGTATCAATGTCATCGATCCAACAGTTTTATAAGTATATCCAATAAAAAATATTTAAAACCGAATGTTTTGAGCCTGACTTGTTCTTTGAGTAACGAAAATTTACCATATTTCAGTATAATAGCGATTCCGTAACATACACAATGTTTTTGTTCGTGAATTGAATCAGTTGATAACTTTCCATCTTAATTTCGAAACAAAAAATTCTTACGATCTTTGCAATAATTGAGGTTTTCATTTTCGAGAAATGGGTGATGAGATTTTTACAAATTTGTACAGATAGTAAAATCGGCAGCCACAGAATGGGAAGATTCTAGATAAATACGTTAGCGTCAAACGAACCAACATCTAATTCGTATATTGAGCAAAATTACCAAAAATAGTAAAAAAAAAGTTAAAGTTACAAGAATTATTGAATATTTTTGATTATTTTACTCCTGACATATTTCAGAGAAATTGATCTAAATGTCTACATCACTTCGATATTCCTCTTAGATATCTAATCAATTGAGTGATTATTTTAATCAAGAATATATCTATATAAACATTTTCGAGAGATGTTTTTCAAGTACATATAACAAACTAACCATTTTTCTCGTCGCAATTTAGGTGATAAATACATAACTCTAGTTCACCATCCCAATCAATAGAACCGCGTTTTTACAAAACCTTTTTGCCACAAAGCATACAGATATTTGCATATATTCATCACTAAACACGTATTTTTTTTCTTCGTCTTTAATATCATTGACGACTAAACTATATAACGTTAATCGAGTTCTTTATATTGATAATGCATACAGTATTGAAAGTTTTCAGTCCACAAGAATTCTCACTCACATATGATTATTCTGGTTTATTCTAAGTCCATTGTTTTCATTTTCTTCCCGCTATCCCAAAACTTTAAATAATTCAGAACACGTAGAGCATAGAAGTCGATGATCCAGAGCATTACCGGCATTACATAAATGATATATTCACTATCAAATGACTTGACTCGAATTAATGTGAAAAAATGCTTTTAAATATATATACACGTAGACAAAAAAAATCTGTGACAATAAGGACAGTCTTACAAAACTTTCCGAGACGAGGGATGTGTCGGGCGTTTACCTTAAAAAGTACAATATTTATCCTTCTTACAGGAACGTCAATAGTTCGCTATTCTAAATTGTTAAATAGACTACCGATTATTCAAAATCGTATGTCCACATGATCATAATATGAAGAGACAAGTAACGGCATTTTCTTACAGTTGGAATAATGATTAAAGTAATAATTATTCAATTGTTCAAAAAATTTCACAGCTGCCAGAATTCCGCGAGATCGTTAAATTGCCGCACTCTCCTATACGCCAATATGGCTACGATAATAATTTTTTCCGGTCTATTGAATATTTATATATATATTAGGGTGAATCGACAAAATTAAAAACGGTTGGCTACCCTAAAAAATCAAAGATATCGTTGAAATAAAAGTCTCTGTGCAACGGTTCGATTTTTTTCAATTTTTTTAGAGGGCGCGTGGGACGTTCAAATGCCATTTTTAACGTTAAATTTACTTTATCTCTGATCAACGAAAACAGATCATTCAAAAAAATCTGAATTTTTTATACAAGGTGCCCAGATATGTACTCTTTCAAACCCATATTTACTGAACATTAACAAATGGTTCATAAATTCGAAAAAAAATCTCTGAAAATCCACTATTTTTCAATTAATTATATCATTACATATTGATTTTTTCTTCTAACACGTTTTTTTATTTCCACCATCTTTTTTCTTGTAAAACTCGGTATCAGTATTGCTTACAATGCGAAAAGTGCTAAAAAAATAAATATTTATTTTGGAAATTTTCATATTTAAAAAGGTTTATTTTTTAGCAATTTTTGCATTGTAAGCGATACTGATACTTAGTTTTTCAAGAAAAAAGATGGAAGAAATACAAACCCATTTTAGAAGACAAAAATTATATTTAATGATATAATGAATTGAAAAATAGTGAAAATATTGATTTTCAGAGATTTTTTTTCGAATATATGAACCATTTGTTGATGTTCAGTAAATGTGGGTTTGAAAGAGTACATATCGGGGCACCTTATATAAAAAAATCAGAATTTTTTGAACGATCTGTTTCCGTTTATCAGTGATATAGTACCTTTAACGCTAAAAATGGCGTTTTTGAACGTGCCGCGCGCCCTCTAAAAAAGTTCAAAAAATCGAACCGTTGCACAGAAACCTTTATTTCAACGATATCTTTGATTTCCGAGGGTAACCAACAGTTTTAATGCATATTAAATTTCTGCTCGATACCTCAATTTTAACCTGGCCCCCACGGCAGTCGAAGTTTTAAAGGGGAAATACGTGTATTTTATACGGTCAATGATTTTAACATTTTTTCAACTTAGTTAATATTGATTTAAAAATTTGAAACTTGGCACATATATTGCTCATAGTATAAGGTATATTTGTAGTATTTTATCAGATTTTTCATCCTCGATTTTCGACATACCCTCCTGCTGAAAAGTTTGGACACATTTGCCAAATTTCGCACCACACTAACAGTTCGATTGCGAAGACAATAATGAAGGTAGCTAACTTTTCTAAGCGGCATTTGAAAGAGGACGTATTTACTTTCGGTACGCAGTTTTGAACATGGCCAATGGCCTTGTTCAAATGTGCGTACCGGGCTCAAAAAAAAAATCGTAGAAAAATTTCAAAAAAAGCAAAATGAAGCTAAATATGTCCTCTTTCAAATGCCGCTTGGAAAATTTAGGTATCTTCATTATTGACTCCGCAATCGAACTTTTAGCGAGGCGCGAAATTCGACAAATGTGTCCAAACTTTTTAGCGGGAGGGTATGTCGAAAATCGAGGATGAAAAATCTGATAAAATACTACAAATATACCTTATACTATGAGCAATATATGTGCCAAGTTTCAAATATTTAAATCAATATTACCTAAGTTGAAAAAATGTTAAAATCATTGACCGTATAAAATACACGTATTTCCCCTTTAAAACTTCAACTGCCGTGGGGGCCAGGTTAAAATTGAGGTATCGAGCAGAAATTTGATATGCATTTTTATGTATTTTTAAAAAACCGATTTAGGACTATCTACAAAAGATAAATTTACATACCCCAAATAAGAACCACCCTAATATATATATATACGAATAGGTCTATGAAACGAAAACTTTGTTCATGAATATGCTAGTCCCTGTTACGCAATACAATTGGAATTTTGCGACGTTATTCATTCGACAAAATTCGATGATGAAATCTCTAATGAAACAGTCACTTTTTTTTCCTCTGTACTCCTTTGACAGGTATCACATCGGTCGAATCCCTTTGCACTTGATTATTATTGCCAAGTCCTGAATGAAACATAATTATTCGATTTTGTTACAAAACACAATTTGACGAGAGAAAAATGTATACATGGAAAAATCGAAATATGGCAGGGGATAACTCATTATTATTCGAAACTGAATATTTTTCGAATAATTCAAGCACTTCGCGTTATCTCTCGTCGGGGATGAGTGATCGAGTAACGGTAAGTTATTGACTTACGTTTCAAATAAGCCACGCGGGAACGTGTCAGACGAGGCGATGATTCATTGGAAGTTCGTTTGGCCACTTGATTCAGCGATTGAAGAGATTTTTTTCTCAACTGCGCTATTTCCTCCATTGCCGGCGTCATCCATTTAGATTTTGGCTCGTTGCTTGAGTTAAAAGAAAGAAAAAACACTCGATAATGCTTAACGTTCCACGAAAATGACGAACACAGTACGTTACAAAAGGCGTTGATCTATTGAAACGGAATCATCTTAAACAAGAGCGAATGTTGATAAACTCGTCTACGCGATTTCAGTAAGATACGCGGAACTATTTAAGAGTAAAGAGCCATCTCCGGAAAAAATGTATTAACAAATTTTTGAGATTACCTTTACCTTTAAACTCCCCTTAAGAGGTTGTATCTATTCGTATGTGTCAAAAAAAACGAATTTTTATTTTATAGGAAGAATTCTTACTACATTTGACGGAATATCTCCTTTCAGCCTTTAAGGTAAATGTCCGAATACCCGGACGAGTCCCAGTACCCGACCATTGGCGCCAATATTTCAGTAAATTAATCGTTCACTTAAGAGATATTCTAAAATGTAAATTGATTTAGTATTCAGAATTCATAATTTATGTGTATTATACTGCTTGTAATAGTTTAAAAATCGTTTGGAGTTTAATTTTGGATACAGTCGAAGTCCCAATTTCTTGACTTTGCAAAAGTAGGTTTAGAAAGTAGGATTAGAGAGTGGTGCAACCATCAATAGGGAAAGTCCAGATGTGGGAATGGTTGCCATGCTAACCCGGTCAAGATGTGGGGGGTGTAAGAAATGGGGACTTCGACTGTAAATATGACAACACACGTACTATTCCGTTTACAAAAGCCTACAGTGGGTAAAAAAAAGTATTTGCACATCTAATTTTTTCGAAATTACGCTTTAAAAAAAAGAAAAGTATCTCAGCCAATTAGTGTATTTAATAGCTTATCCTACATATATTTCATATCGGTACATGAAAATCCTTAGAAAACACGAATGAAAAAATGAGACTGTAATAACATACATTTCAGAGCCAAATAAGTATTTGTACGCGAAGCGTTCCATTAATAGTATGTTATTTCGTCAACATTGGGAGTCTTTTAGCAAAATGTAAATATCGTAAATGTAAACAGAGTATCGGCAGAGGTGTTCTAGCAATAAGACGAAGCTTTATAGTTTAGTTTGCGGTGGAAATTTCTAGAGGAATCATGGCAAAGGAATTGTCGATATCCACGCGGGAAAAGATCATTTTACTCCGCAGTCAAGGTCTGAGTTACCGAAAAATTGGAGTAAATAAAAAACTAAACTTCTTAACAGTACGATATCTGATAAAAAAAGCAAAAAGAAACTGGTAGTACTGAAAATATGCAACGATCAGGTCGTCCGAAGAAGCTCAGTACCGGAGATAAGCGACAAATTGTGAAACTCGTAAAAAATAAGCCGTTCACAAGTGCTCAGAGTTTAGTGAATCACATCGCTTCAACTTCGGGGAAGGTTGTTTGCACTCAAACTGTGAGAAATATTCTCCATAATGCTGTATTGCACGGTAGAACAGCTAAAAAGAGGCCTTTCATAAGTGAGGCCAACAGAGTGAAAAGACTGGCATTTGCTAATGAGTATGCAAACAGGTCGGCAAAATTTTGGAACGATATAATTTTTTCTGACAAGAGTAAATTCAACCTTTTCGGATCGGATGGACAAAGATTTGTGTGGAGAAAACCCAATACTCAGCTGCAGGCAAAACATGTGCACGTTACAGTAAAACACGGCGGGGGCCACGTGATGGTTTGGGGCTGTATGGCATCTAATGGCATCTAAATCTAATTCTTCTTCCTACGATTTTCATTAATATTCCTATATTAATGAAAATCGTAAAATAAAAGACTCAACAAGCATATGAAATTCGATTATTCAATGAAATATCTTTATTTTTTCTGACTCCTCACAATTACTGTATTTTTTGCATATAATTATATTTTGTACTGATGATGGGGCTATGTTATGGAATTGTTTTATGCCTTTTACCGTTATAGACTCCTGAAATCGATCATTCAAGAAATTTGCCGTTGTGGCAATAATTATAATTTGTGCAGTAAACAGTGTAAATATTAGGCATATGCCTAATGCTAACACTGTTTACTGCAGAAATTATAATTATTCCACTACGGCAAATTTCTTGAATGATCGATTTCAGAAGGCTATAACGGCAACAGGCGCAAAACATTTCCAGAACATAGCCCTATCATAAGTACAAAATATAATTATATGCAAAAATTACAGTGGTTGTGAGGAATCAGAAAAAATAAAGATATTTCATTGAATAATCCAATTTCATATGCTTGCTGAGTCTTTTTGTTACGATTTTTATTAATATTCCTAGGGGAATGATTTTTGTGAGTAATAACATGAAAGTTTTTCATGTATACGATATTTAAAATTTCGTAAAAATGGTTAATTGGGACATTTTAGCATGGAATTTTTTTTTTTTCAAATAAAATGTTCTAGCCTTGTTCCTATAGGAGTTCCACTCCCGAAATAACTTAAATCTATGTAAAAAGTCTCAGCTTTGAAAAAAAAAAATGACCATTTTATAGGGTGGAAGAAGGATGATCGATAGAGTAAAATTGATATATTTTTTTGGAAATTTACAGTTTTTTACAAAAAAAAATTCCTCCATCAAAAATGTCTTAGGAACGAAATTAAACGCGTAAATGATGCGTGAAATTAGACAAATTTTAAAGAGGTGAAAAATAGGACATCAATTATCTCAGGTCCTATTAGCGATAGGGGTCGGAAAATTTAGGTCACAGCTTTGCTTGATGTCCCCAACATATGTACAAATGCATAGGGAAAAAAAGTAGGCGCACAATCGTTCCCCCAGAATTCGTGGAACGTGCCATATATAAATGAATGGAAATCATTTCCTAATTCAAGCCAATAAATCCGTATTTTTATTTTCTGATTATGGAATTCGGCTTTAACTCATAGTCAAATTTAAACAGTTTAGTATCATGCGAATCGTTTGTTCGTAAATACTTTATCCCAGATATATCAGCATCAGAAATTTTGTCATGTTACTGATTTGTTTTCCTTATCCCTGAAAAATAGATTACGCACAAGCGTTGGCCCGTACGTTAAAACCTATGTAATTTTTTTTCGAACGAATTATAGGTGTCAGAATTTTGTAATTTCTAATAAGGTATTTCTCTTAAGTTTCTTCTACTATTTCTTTCCTCTCCAGTAACATACAAAATACACGGAAATTAAGGGTTATGCTGTATAATTTACTGGTTCAAAGTCGAAGTGCGAAATTTCAAATAAGATAAACTTCTACGAAATTTTGTTGTACATTTATCAACAGGGGAGAAAGAATATTGGGTACCAATTTTAAGACAAACGAATCCTCTCTCTACCAAAGTGAAAAAAGATATCAATAGCTCGTAGTGTATCACATTTATAACTGTTTAACCAAAGATTTAATTTTAACGTCAGCCACCGTAAACGCGGGGCACATCGTGCCCCATTATTTATTAGGGCCTAATTTACCATGGACTTTGGAGTATTTACAGTAAATTTAGAATAACGGACAGATGCCCGTCATGTTTCAGATCGATGAAAACATCTGTGAATTAAAGTACACTGGATTCTCGATATAAGAGCTCTGGATATAAAAGACAAATCTCGTGGCCAAAGCTCAGGGCGCTCCGTTTCAAGAAAAACTCAGGAGCATAAGCGAATTGTTTATATTGTATGTGGGCGCAATTGCTCAAATTTATCATATGGATCCCGGCCTAATTTTACATATGGCTCTGTTCCAAACATGTCGAGTTCAACGAATTATATCCATATATATATGGTTCTCGCAATAGGAGACGACAGCCCCCCGCCTTCCCCCCGGCGCGTCTCTTATATCAAGAGTTCAGTGTAGTAAGGGCGCCATGCCTTGGTTTGCTCTAATGAGCTTAATGAGGTTCATCAGTATTTGCGGGAAGTGAGGAGGTTTGGCGGATGCTTATACACGGGCCTCGCGAACTGTAGCCAACCGCCTAAATGCCGTCTAAACTTACAATTTTAAGAACTTATGATTGATTTAAAATATTCTGTGAGGCTGAGAACACTAAAAAATGCAATTTTATAATTTTTATAATTTGCTGCGAAGTGCGGCAACAAAATATGCATTTTTTGCAGTTGGTATATATGAAGTGTCATGGTGATTCCGACCGGTTGATACTCGAGCAGTCTGTCCACCGAAGGTTATTTGAATCGCCCACGCAACCGACATATGAGCTCCGTGTCTACAGCGTTGCCGCACTTTTTCTCCCTCTACCTCGCTATGGTGCGAACGTTCACGAATTCCGATAATTTATTGAATAACATTTACAAACAAAGTAGAAGATCCTTTTGATTTTTGTCATAGCGCTTCCTTGAACTATATATGAGTCATATAATTTTTCAGAATTTTTAGTACATTTTTTTCTGAGTTATTAATGATCTACCTCATAAGATGCCATGTTAAAAAAGCCAAATAACATTATTTAATTACATTCAAACTAAGTAGAAGAAAATTCTGAAATATTTCAAGCATACTTCTGTAAAAGAGAGGATTGTTTAAAAAAAAAAAGAATCCGATTTTTTCTGTACATTTTCACATTTCTGGTGAACCTCCTTAAGAAAATGTTCCCCCTATACATCGGACACATTATTTTTCTATTTTTTACAATGACGGCCTAGTGTATTTGGGTGTACCTACAATTTAAAGTGGATTCTGAATTAGTCAGCTTACAAAAACGCATTTGGAAAAAGCTTTTGACGTCGGCTTCGAGATTCAAGTCCTGGGGACCTGAGTAGCAGCCCAGAGCCTAATTAGCCACTGCTCGATCCACTGCTCGCTCTAAGTTTTACGTAAGTTTTTATTTAATAGAGAGATACTGCCAATTCGTTCGAAAAAAAATTGCATACAATTTTATTAAGATATTTGTGAAAAGCATGCATTTCTCTAAGAGTAACTGAAATACATATTGCGAAATACATGTTGACTGTGGACATCAGCAATCTGTGGACATCAGCAATCTGTGGACATCAGCAAACATGGATGACCAATAAGACGCCTTGGAATCTCGATTCATTTGTTTAATTACGTTTTATCAAGTTATTCGTAGAACACGGAAACTTCCTCTTTGATTAAGATACTAAAGTAATCGGCAATCTTGCTTCATATCGTATAAAGAAAATTAAGTTTAGCAGAAAATGGTCTATTATTTTTTCGGAGTTCACCTTTCAAACATAATTATTTTTTCTCAATCCAACGTGATTTGGCAAGTACTACTATACTCACAAGGGGGCGTCCATTAATCGCGTGATGCATTTTTAATCCATTTTAGACCCCCCCTCCCCCTCCGTGATCATCCATGAGGTTTTGTTGAACCCCTCCCCCCCCCCCCTTGCCGTTGTCACGTGATTTTTTTTACCAATGGCAATAGTGATAAATATATTTTCTAACAAATTAAAATTCGATAGTTATGCATATTACTACAGTCGAAGTCCCCATTTCTTAACCCCCCATTTCTTGACCGTTCCCACATCTTGACCGGGTTACCATGGCAACCATTCCCACATCTTGACTTCTCCTATTGATGGTTGCACCACTCTATAACCCAGCGGTTTGTAGGCGCGTGCGCAAGTGTGCCGAGATAAGAACAGCGCGTGCGCGCTCCCAAGAGCATGCGCGTGCTCACACGAGCATGCGCGTGCTCACACGAGCATGCGCGTGCTCGCACGAGCATGCGCGCTTGTGGCGTACAATATGGCGTCGTATCGAAAGTGGGGACTGTAGGAGAAGTCAAGATGTGGGAATGACCTACATTCGTCCAGTCAAGAAATGGGGACTTCGACTGTATTAGTAACGTGATCCGGATACAAACAATTTTATTTAATAACTTTTATAGAATCTATATGGGGTATTCCATTTCAAATCGACCACTTTTAAATCCGGACCCTTTTCGATTTAGCTGAAATTTTGTTTTCCTTTTCCACCCAATTAAAAACATTTTTCAGGAAATTTGCAAATTTTGTTATCCAACCCAAAAGAAAAAGCTTTTGTTTTTAAACGACTATATAATAAGTTATTAATAATGTTCACCAACATCTGAGAATTTTTGCAAATCACGGCCGCCATATTGAATTTTTAAAAATTGTTTTCATTTACTTAGAAAAAAAAATTATTTTAACTAATTTTTTTTGAATGTTTCAATTTTTTTGTTTTATATTTCAGTTTCATATAAGCAAACAAACTTTTACAAAAGTTGCACTATTTTTCATCATTTTTTTTATCAAATAGAACCCCCATTTTGAATTCTACAAATTTCCCTATAGATTCGATTGAGATATTCGAATTCGCGAAACTGTGAAAAAAAACTAAGAAATTGACTTTCACGAATATCCCATTTTTTTTAAATTTTGGATGCCATATTGAATCGTCTAATTTTTAAATTCTTAATTCATTAATTACTTTCATTTTTAACTGTATATAGTATGTAATATTCAAATGTGACTCGTTTTCCCTGGCACGTCACCACTGATATATCATATAAGTGAAGAAAATTCATAAGTACTCGGTAGCGTAATAGGTAGCGTATTAGGTTGTTAGGTACGATAGATACGCAGGTCGCAGGTTCGAATCCCACTGGAGGCAGAAGAAATTGAAATATAATGAAATTGGGTGTTTTTTAAATTTTTCAAAATGTAATCGGTACAGAAGCTGTAAATGTATGTAAATGACAAAATATACATAATAAAAAATTTTGCAAGCAATAGAAATTGAAAAAAAACGGTATGAAAATTACAATCATTACAATAATACCTCACATCCTGACGGTCATATGAGCTTCATATGAGCGCAACCAATTTCACCACGGTATGACGTCAATATGATCTTCATATGAGCACCACAATTTCGTCACACCGTGACTGCCATATGAGCCCCATATGATGTGTTATTGTCAATCATCATATGATGCAAATATGACTTCCAGGTGAGCACTGATAAGCGACACACAGCTGCGAGTGTTCCTATGCGTCATAGATGTATGCAATATAATGCCAAAATGAGCTACATTTGTCTATCTGGGTAACTTCTTCAAAAATGAACTCATTGGGACGTTTTTCTTTTTAATTTTTCAATTTTTGAATGTACTTTCCGAAAAAAAAATCCAAAAAAATGTTAAGATATTAAAATCTATGAAATTTTTCATTCTTTCAAGAAAAATCATCTTTTTATTGAAATTCCCCATTTTTAATTTTTTTTTAACTCAAAAAATACTCTGATCATTTCCAGAAAAAATGCTGCGCAACCTGCGCGGAGTGGCTCGACTTTTTCTTCTATTTTTTTCACTTAAAAACAAAAAAACAATCGACTCTTACCACTTTCAATTTTCTATTTCTCCTCAATTTTTTAAATTCCGAAGTCCTTCATGAATCCTCAAAAATCTTCAGAGTGGTACTTTGTGAAATAAGCCCAATTGAGAATTTTTTTGTTTCCAATCATAGTTAGAAAACAATAAAAGAAAATGTCGACCTACTCCTGGTTGGGCGGCATTTTTTCCGGAATTGATCAAAGTATTTTTTGAATGAAAAGAAAGGCGAACTCTGATAAAACGATGATTTTTCTCAAAAAAAAAGTGAAAAATTTCTTAGATTTGAATATCTCAACATTTTTTTTATATTTTTTTTCAGAAAGTATATTGAAAAACAAAAAATTTTAATAAAAAGAACGTCCTAATTAATCAATTTTTGAAGAAGTTATAGTCATTTAAAAAATAAAAGCTTTTTCTTTTGGGTTGGTTACAAAAATTTGAAAATTTCCTGAAAAATGTTTTTAATTGGGTAGAAAAGGATAACAAAATTTCAGCCAAATCGAAAGGGGTCGGGTTTAAAAGTGGTTGATTTGACATGGAATGCCCCATATAATATATTCTATTTTACCAACAATTAGTAAGAATAAATATGATGCTGAAATGCTTTCACAGCGCTTAAATGCAACAAAAATAATGAATTTTTCAATCTAATCCACATTTCCTAACAATTTTCACCGTGAAAAATCGTTCATTCTATTAACATAAATAAATTTATCGCTTGTCGGTAAGTTAAAAAAAAAATCCCAAATATGCTAAGTTTTATGAAACAAGCACTAAAAAAATACACGTGATATTGCCCGAGACCCCGCCCACCCCCCCATGTGATCAATCGTGATTTTTTCAAGAACCCCCCCCCCCCCCCCCCCATCGTGAGTCTCACGTGATTAATGAACGCCCCCCAACAACAAAGATATTTTTTCGAAATGATAAAAAAAAGATCATCATGTTATGAGGATTCCAACAAATGTTTGTTTTCTTCACAATGTATGAATTAACGGAGCTGATATTTTCCGATTCATGACTGGCTATGATTTATAATAAAATACTAGATGACAAATAATCGAATTTCTGTGGAATTGATAATACACTGCCCCCTCGATAATCGGAATCCGTCGGGACCGGCTCTTGCAAGAAGTGGGGTTGCGGACATTGCACAGAACCGTCTCTGCGCCGCTGATGACTGACAGCGGCCTGACGCGATTGGCTTGGCGCTTCTCCCACTACGGTGCAATTGCAACGATCGAGGTACCGATTATCGAGGTCGTAGTGTATTATGAAACAAGATGACTTGCAATACAAATCTAGCATGATACCACAGGTACAAATTACGGCTATAACTAAAACTAACCTCTTATAAGAGGGATTCTCCGTCAATTCAGCCACTTTTTTCGACCATTTCCGATCTGCCCCATAATTGGTTATATCAAAGTACTACTAAAAGGCATTCTATGTGAATTTTTTCAGATTTTTCAATTCAACATTGTAGAAAATACTATTTTTTTCCAAATGAATATATCTCGGAAACTTGAAGTAACTGAAAAAAAAATTTCTCTACATAAAAGTTGTAGTTTTGTGTTATCTTTCGAGCGGATGACTTGAAATAATTTTTACGTTCCGGTAACGCTGATTTGTTACCAAAAAAGTGGATAAATATTTTTTTATTTAAAAAAGGCCATTTTCTTTTGGTTGAAAAAATTACAGAGTCTGTCAGTATATCTGACGATATCACAAAAAAATCGCCAGAGAGGCATGGATCGAGGTCCTAGGGTAAAAAAATGAAACCACACAAATTAATTTTGTTTTCTACCGGAACCTCGTTAACATATCTCGAAAACTTGAAGTTACTGAAAAAAAATGTCCGCACATAAAAGTTGTTGTTTTGTGTTAGGTTTCGGGTGAAATATTTGAAGTACTTTTTACGTTCTGGTAACGCTGTTTTTTTTACCAAAAAAGGGAGAAATTATGTTTTTATTCAAAAAAAGCCGTTTTTTTTGGCTGAAAAAATTACAGAGTCTTCCAGTATATCTGACTATATCGCAAAAAAATGCCAGAGTGGCACAGAGGCCTAGGGTAAAAAAATGAAACCACACAAATTATTTATTTTTTCTACCGGAACCTCGTTAACATGTCTCGAAAACTTGAAGTTAGTGAAAAAAAATGTCTGCACATAAAAGTTGTAGTTTTGTGTTAGCTTTCGAGTGAAATATTTGAAGTAATTTTTACGTTCTGGTAACGCTGTTTTTTTACCAAAAAAAGGGGAAATTATGTTTTGATTCAAAAAAAGCCGTTTTTATTTGGCTGAAAAAAGAACAGTCTTCCTGTATATGTGACGATTTTTTTGTGATATCGTCAGGTATACTGGAAGACTCTATATTTTTTCAGCCAAATAAGAAGGGCTGTTTTTGAATTAAAAAAAATATATTCCGCTCGAAAGCTAACATAAAACTACAACTTTTATGTGGAGGCATTTTTTTCTGTAACTTTAAGTTTCCGAGATATGTTAACGAGGTTCCGGTAGAAAAAAAAATTAATTTGTGTGGTTTCATTTTTTTACCCTAGAACCTCGATCCGTGCCACTCTGGCGTTTTTTTGCGATATAGTCAGATATACTGGAAGACTCTGTAATTTTTTCAGCCAAAAAAAATGGCTTTTTTTGAATAAAAAAAAAATTATCCTTTTTTTGGTAAAAAATCAGCGTTACCGGAACGTAAAAATTATTTCAAATATTCCGCTTGAATGCTAACACAAAACTACAACTTTTATGTGTAGACATTTTTTTTCAGTTACTTCAAGTTTCCGAGATATATTCATTTGGAAAAAAACGGCGATTTCTAAAATTTTGAATTAAAAAATCTGAAAAAATTGACATAGAATGCCTTCAAGTAGCACTTTGATATAACCAATTATGGGGCACATCTGAGATGGTCGAAAAAAAAGTGGCTGAATTGACACAGAATCCCTCATAAATGAATCAAATAATGAACGTACCAACTAAGATCTCATTTCATGAGTATAGCAGAGGTTACAAGAAGAACATTGTATCTATAGTTTGCACTTACTCGCTGTATTTATTCTTTTGTCTGTAGATACCGGCTTGTCTGTCTTTCATTAGGCGTATAATTTTTAGCATCGCGTACGTTGGTGGCGATGGCGGTGGAGGTGAAGGAGGTGGCGTCAATGGCGATGGAAGTGAGTGATTGCTGACTTTTGCGAGTTTGTCCGGATGTCGCGCCAGTACCTCTTGCCAGCTAAATTCTGTTTTGACGATTAACGCCGGTGTGTTTCTCGTTATCCTTCCCTTAAAATTGCATTCGGGCAGACACGACGTTAGTGTGAGGGTACTTAAAAGGTGCCGGCTTAAACGCAGTATTATGCTTTGGATGCAGCGTTTTATCATTTATACAAATTATCACTAAAAGATCAAAGACAAACACTGAATTTAAGAACGTACCTAAACAAGAAAAATTTGATGTAAAACACATGTAAAAACAAAGCTTGGCCATGACTAAATAACATTACGACAAATTGAATCACGTAAATTATTATGTTAAAGTACATTTTTCTTATTTCCAACCCGGCTCGCATTTCGGTCTATGACTCATTGTACCCTTTTTTCCGCCATGTTCGTGTCATGTTCCGGATTCAGACTTTCTCCAGCGTTCTTTCTCTTTCACCTTTATTATTATTTTTATTATTATTATTATTATTATTGGACAGTTTATTATTTTATTAGTCTCTTTAAGGTAGTACATGTCCGACAGTCCAAATCAAAAGTAATTTTTGGCGAGACCTGTTCACTGCGCACACGAACACTTCGAAAGGTTGTGTACATGAATGAACGCACTGAACGCACACAACTTCGAACGTTCGAGCAGCGAACATAGAGGTGCATGGAAGCGTAGGCCTTATGGGAGCGCTTGGCAGAGTTTTGTTAGTTAGTACCTCGAACACGGCGAGCGCTGCTTGTAACGGTGTGCACGAACCCATCGCTACATTACCAAGCAGCATAGACATAAAGTGTGGACTACGAATAGAGCGTCACCAGAGAGAAAGAGATAGCGACTAACCAGGGCCACGTCTTGTCTCTTTCTAACAGTAGCCAAGGAGGGAGTCAAAAAGAGATAGCTATAGGCCCCCATTTCGTTCTCTCTTTGTCTATCTAGGTGGACACTTTAGGCAATGGCTTCCAGTGCGAACGCGTAGGCCATACTTTATGTCTATGCCAAGCAACTTGGTGATGTTGTATGTGCTCGTGGACACCGTTACAAGCACCGCTCGCCGTGGTCGAGGTACTAACTAACAAAACTCTGTCAAGCGCTCCCATAAGGCCTCCGCTTTCATGTACCTCTATGGTCGTTGGTTCCGGCGATCACGTTTCGTCACGTATTTCATACTTTGAACATTTATAACTCAGGAACTTTGTGGTAAAATGAGACAATTTTTATTTCAAAATCATCGCCGAATTCCCCTTTATCTTTGCGTAAGTTTTTCATCGTCTTTTGTCCCGTCATTTTTTAATGATCAACCAAAATGTGTACGTACCCTATGCAAAGCGTGTTGAAAATGCCTATTTCAATTGTAAATATCTCGGGAACGGGATGGTTAATATATTTGAAATTTTACAAGCGTGTTCTGAATGTCTTGAATAATATTGGTTTCAAACTACAACCTTTTCTGTCCCAAAGCGATTTTGGGATGTACTACCTTAAAAATGTGCGACACGTTTATAAGTCGGTAATACCAACCCAGATAGAAGAAGTAACATTCATACGGGTCAGAACCGATAACTAGCGAATCGTCGTGAACAGAGAAGAGACTATAGTTACAGTGGGAACTAACTTGTATAATGGCAGCATTCTTAAATCGGAATATAACTTTAGAATATAGAACAACGCTGATGTTAGATTGGCGCGGATTTAAATATCCGACAACGATATTATTGCAAAATTTCGTAGGTTTACCAGAGATTTATTGTTTATAATTCTTGACGAAAAGAATCAAATATAAAATCAATCTATTCGTCTGATAAAACACGACACAACATTTAACTAGACAACTTAATGAAAACTTACAACGGTATATCACATTTTATGGAAGTTTCATATTTTATGAAGTGTGAAAATTCCTTTTTCGTTGAGAAATATACCTTAATTGATGATAACATTTACTTCATCGTGTTTAATAGCGTCGAAAATTTCACAATTAAGGTTATGTTGCCCTGTGGGACACTCACTCAGCGCGGCAGTGTAGGTTTGGAGTGCGGAGAAACGACGATAGGGGTTGTCAAATTATGGGAGCGCGTTGCCATGGTAACGCATCAAATTATGAGAGCGGTCAAATTATGGGAGATTAAATTTTGGGAGCGTCCACTGTATCTAAATTTACATTGCCACATTTTTTTAACTTACATTCTATATTAACATTTCAAACTTTTAACAAGACTCATATTTCATATAAAAATTTTAATTTGTTCGTGACTATACAAGGTGTTTCAAGGGTGGAGGTCAATGCCGTGAGGGTAGATTCGTGACGTAATATCGAGTAGAAAACCCTAGCGGATCGATGCAACCATAAGTAACCTAAAAAGAACAGGTCCGTTTGAAGCAAAAACGAACGCAAAACGAACCTCTTTATAACCTCATGTCCTAAAAGTGATGGTTCGTAGAAGGTTGTAGTATGATCAAAGCAACTACACGGAGAGAATTTTAGACGGAAAATTGCTATGTATCTTAGTACTGCGGTACCATATTGACATTAGTAGTAAAGTTACTATGTACACATAGTAGTTTTACTATTAATGACAATGTGGTCATGTAGTTAAAATTACAATGCACATAGTATTTTTACGACCAGTGTCAATATGGTACCGCAGTATTAAGAACATAGCAATTTCCCGTATAAAATTCTCTCCGTGTAAAAAAGAACCACAGTATAACTCGAAACGAACTGTAGGAGAACCGAAACGGGACCGATCAAGAACAAAAGAAGAACCGATGAAGAACTGAAAAAAACTATTACATTCGATTAACTGTGAAGGTGGATGGCATTTCATGGGAACATAGAGAAATAAATCTCTCCACACGCTTCTTCTAGATAAGCATATTCTGCGCATGTTCCGTATAGGACTAAGCATTCGCGTACTACGAAATCTTGCGGCGAATCTAGGAACTAATGTGGTTGCATACAGTTCGCGGACGGTTGCTTTCCGGTTCGTTCCGCAACCCATTTGTAACTCTCATAGAACCGATTCCAGTCCATGGTTCGGTTTCAATATGGTCGTTTCACGGTTGCTTTTTCTTTCAAACGGACCTTTTGTAGTAAGCTTTCCTTTTGTAGTAATTTCTCGGTTGTCTTAGAGTTTCTTATTTTCAAAACAACCAATACACAACCAGTCACCAAATTGCAACCGTGATGCAACGGTTGGACCGATCCGCTAGGGAAGTCCTTTGCCATTTTTATATTTATGACATAGCGATACGCGTCTATGTTGGTGCCGAGAGAAACAATCCCACCATATATGCCTGTTCACAACTGTGGGTGACTTTTTGAGGAGTACAACTGCGCGTTAAGCGCAGATGCTATTATCTTTATCTGACCTTATAGTCTCAAAAATTCGGTTCGGGATGAGATTTCGCACGTTAGTAGTATACCTCAAGGATACTTGATACCGAAAAGAGTGGTAAAGCGCACTAGGCAGAAGTTTTCGAGAAAAAGGGCTCCAAAGTATTAAGCGCAGCTCGTGTACTAGTCGATTTTTACACTACAGCAGCACAGCGAAATAACTTTTTTCTTCAGTTTTTCGCTCATTGCACGAAGATGCGCAAACGAATTTTTTTTTACCATGTACTTTCATTTTGATACATTTTAACTATTTCAAGAGTTTAAAATGATTCAAACCATTTTAACATAGAATTTTAAATATTTTTGTTTTATTCCCAGATAGACAAACGTGTTGTAGAAAATCGCATGACGGCACAGTAACGCAACTCTGTCGGTATAGCATGTCACTACGTCCGAACTAAACAGCATATGGACGCCACGCGCCGTCAGACTTGTTGTATCGCCAAAATTCAGTTAGCTACTCTGAATGGCGAGAGTTTGAGATTACTCCGTTATTTTGGTCGGGATCTTACCAGATTAAGGGTTAGAACCCAAATGAGTCGAACCGAAGGTAGTCGTATAAAAGAATAATTTATTATCGCAGAAATAGAAAATATAAGTGGTAGTAATTAATAGTATTAATAGAGACGCGTTGCGCTCGTCTCGATGGACCAATCGTTACAGGTTGGCTTTCAAATTGAACTGATTTGTATTAGCTCTCTGCTCCGTTATATACAGGAGCGAGAGCGGTCGCATCAGCATTTCTTTTGTTATCTTATTTATTATTTATCGATTATTTCTCAAAAGAAGATGTTTAGTATTTTTACTCGTAATTCGGTTAAGATAATAAGAATTACGAGATTCGCTCAATTTTGTAAATATGCTGACTCGACAGTACCCGGCTGAGAGGCCGGCGATGGCTCGCTTGCATAATTGTTTCAGCATAATTGCACCTGCTCGAGTTCGAACGCGTGTGCCAGATGATGTAATGACAACAGTTGCCATATCTGGGGCACACGCGTCGTGATTTGGAATATTCGTAATATTCCGAAATCGAGGTATCTGGGATACAAAATCCCTCCCCCCTTAAAAAGAAGAAAGCACAATTTCTTCTTACTCGTCTCCGGCGAGCCAAAGTTCTAGTATAAAAAAAAAATTATTTCCCATTGATATATTTGTAGCCCCAGAAATTATTTTCTTGTGCTGCTCCTTGTATAGTTGTGTTGGCGCAGTTTTTTCTTGCCCATTTGTATAAAAAATATCCCGCAATTATTAATGATGCTATAGTACCGATCGAGTATTGGCCGATCGTGTGGAAGAGGTGTTTTCTCGTGTCCACGTGGTCCAAGTTATCGTCGATATCCCTTATCCTTGTTCCCAGGTGGTTTAATTCTTCTGCGTTACCCACGACGTGTTCCATTGTCGTCCCTTCGTGGACGTTGACCGCCTGTGGTGCTTTATTTGTTTCTTCCAGTGTCAAGGTGAGGTTATAGGCCGGGATGTAACTATTGTCTTTTATACTTTGCATCAGTCTGTGTGTTGCTTCTATCTTGAAGTTTTTTCCGATGACGATGCATTTTTCGCCGAGTCTCAATGAACCAGTTCCGCTTAAAATTTCCTGCTTCGTTGGCATTGCGGCGCACGTTACGCTTATTCGTTCTCCTTCCCGGGCTACGTATAACCATTTACCTTGTCGTTTTAAACTGAGGATGAGTGTGTGTGTCAATTTCATTACACGCTTTAAACATTGTCCTCTCTTGGTGTCTGTGCCTTCGATGAGCATCAGCACACCACATGGCGCGTTTTCGCCTATGCTCATGATGGGGTGCCGGGGGTTGCAAAAATACCGATCCCCATTTACTTTGCAGTCCTCCAGATCTCTTTTTGTCATCCGTAAATAATTTCTATTATCGTGGTCTATTACTATGAGTTCGTCTGACGTCTCTAGGTAGTAGTAGGTATCGTTATTGCCCTTTTTTCGTAGCGGATATGCGTAATTCACGCTATATTCTCCTGGTCCTACCAAAGGTATTTCCAATAGCAGGACGAATTTTTCTCCCTTGCGATACGCCCTTACTGTTGCCAAGCGTAGTAAGCTGGGTGCGTTGCTTCGCGTTATGGGTAGGGGAAAATTGTATCCTCTTGGCAGGTGTGGTAACGCGTCGGTCAGATATTCCGTGAGTTTTTCTGGCGTGACTATCGCTGGGCTTACTGTCCCTGATGTCACGCTAGCGAATAGTTCCACCATGTCCTTCACGGTCCTCAGAAAAGTTTCAACATACGTGTCCATTCTACCCAGATTTTCATCGAAGTTTTGTCTGTCAGCTAGTATGTTGGTGCGATTCGCGAAATACACATCTGTCGCTCGAACCATGTTGTGTAATGCGTTGAAATTCCTTTCTGCTGCGTGCGATGTTCAATTAAAAATGTCGAGTGTCGATTGTGCAACTTGCAATTGTTTCATCATGCCCCCTTTAAGGGACTCTTGTGTTCCTCGGATAGCGGATATTTCAGCGTCTATCCGTTCGCCATCTGCTGCATCCAGATTTCCGGTGACTGACTTGACGACCGTTCCCAGTCTGTTAAGAAGTCCTCTGCGTTTTCGTTGATGTCCGGCTCCCACGAGATCGTGGACCACTCCGACGCTTTCTTCGACTTTTTTCGTCAAACGAGCGATATTGTCAAGCATCTCACCCTGCCGGCCCTCCTCTTTCCTCGCATTTTTCTCGGTATCGGTCCAGGTGCGTTTCGAGGCGCTATTTGTAGATGCCAAAAAAAAAATTTTTTGTAGACGGCGGAAAATGTTATCGCCGAGTCTTTGTCTTCCTCGTCACGTCGAAATATATATATATATACTTTTTTTTTTGAACGTCATGTGAGAAGAAAATTGATCTGATTGACCAATTGCTCTATGTGACGTGGAATGTATGTAACTTCCTTTTTTAATGTTCAATAAAATTTTTGAGACGATTTGCGTGCACCTTAATGCTCTTCCGCACCTTCCTCGTCGGACAGTTTCGTCGTAAAGGAGAACCTTATCGCCTATTTGGAATTTTTGGTCCCTCGTATTGTTGTTTCACTTTTTCTTTAACGGCGGCTAAATTTGCTCTTGCCATGGTCCATGTTGCTCGTAGTCGCTCTCTGAGTTCCTGTGCGTAATCCTCGAATGAGTAAGTTGCTTGAGGTGGCTTTTGTATCGTTGTTGGCAGGTCTGCTTCGTTCCTGTATACTAGATTGTGCGGTGTATATCCTGTCGACGTATGCGGTGTCGTATTGTATGTAAACATCGCGTACGGCGACCATTCGTCCCAATTTTTTTGATCTTCATCAGCGTAGCTTTTTAAATATTCCGCTAGTGTACGGTGTGACCGTTCTAGCGCTCCATTTGACTCAGGATGATATGCGCTCGTTTGTATTTTTTCTATGCGTAATAATTTGCATACTCCCTTAAACGTGGCGCTCAAAAAATTAGTGCCTTGATCGCTCAATACGGCCTCCGGTATGCCGTGTCGGCAGAGTATTTCCTCGGCGAATGCTTTTGCTACTTCGTTTGCCTGTTGATTTGGAAGCGGTATTGCAGCGCTGTACTTCGTCAATAAATCTTGAAAGGTAAGGATGTATTTATTCCCCTTTTCAGTTTCCGTCAACGGTCCTACGATGTCCATGGCACATTTTTGAAATGCTTTTTCAGGTGGATCTGTTATGGCCATCGGGATTTTTGTTTTTTGACAGATTTTATTTCGTTGGCATTTGTTGCATCGTGCCACGTATCCTTCGATATCTTTTTTCATTCCGGGCCACGTATATCTTAATTGTTTCCGTTTTAGCATACGTGTTGTCCCTTGATGTCCTCCTAGAGGAGCATCGTGATACTCGGATAATATTTGTTGTTTTTGTTTCTCATCGACGGGTTCAACGTTCTCGCAAGTTTTTTCCTCTTGCTCTTTTTTCGAGTATTTACGCTTATCGCTGGCTTGTTCGAATGTCTCGGTTGTTGGCGGAGTTACATCGTCATTGCTTCCCTGGTTGCCCTGGCTGACGGTGCTCTTTTTTGCTTGTGCTCGAGTTATTGCACATATTCTACTCAGCGCGTCTGCGTTTGTATTGCTTTTACCTGCCTTGTATTGGACATCGAACTCATATTCGGCCAGTTTTATTTTCCAGCGCATGAGTCTTGACCCTGGGTCCTTTACGCTAAAAAGCCAGGTTAAGTGCTTGTGATCTGTTACGACGGTGAAGTGCGTACCGTAAATGTAAGGGCGGAACTGAGATATTCCCCATACGATGGCGAGGAGTTCTTTTTCCGTAGTTGTATAACTTTGCTCTGCTTTATTCAACGTTCTGCTTGTGTAGCAAATTGGCAGATCTTCTTCCACGGAATCTTGGGAGAGTATAGCTCCTATTGCTTTATCCGAGGCGTCTGTCGTAACGACGAAAGGCTTTTCAAAATCCGGATATTGTAGTATAGGTGCCGTTGTCAGGATCGTTTTTAGATCCTCAAAAGCTTGTTCGTGCTTTGGTGTCCATTCGAATGCGACGTCTTTCTTGGTTAGCTCTGTTAAGGGCTTTGCAATCTTCGAAAAATCTTTAATGAATTTTCGGTAGTAGCCGGCTAATCCTAGAAAGGATTGGATCCCTTTCATGTTCCTTGGTGTTGGGAATTCCTTTACTGCGATGATTTTGTTGGATCAGGGCGGATGCCGTTTTCCGATATTATGAGCCCTAAATATTGCATTTCCTTTCGCAAAAATCGGCATTTTCCTGGTTGCAGAGACAGTCTTGCTTCCCGGAGGCGTTGAAAAACCTCTCTGAGTCGCTTATTGTGCTCCGCTAGGGTGGATCCAAAAATGACTATGTCGTCTAAATAAACGTAGAATTTTAGTCCTTGCAGCCCCGCTAGTACAGAATTCATAAGCCTTTGGAAAGTCGGCGGTGCATTCCGCAACCCGAAGGGCATACGAGTATACTCGAAATGTCCTCGCGGTATCGAAAAAGCTGTTTTTTCTTGGTCATTTTTTGCCATTGGAATTTGATGGAATCCGGATGCGAGGTCGAGCGTTGTGAAATAATGAGCTCGCCCTAGTTGATCTAATATCTCCGTAATATTTGGCAATGGATATGAGTCACCGACGGTGGCTTTGTTCAATTTTCTGAAATCCACGACGACTCGCATTTTTATTTTTCCTGCTGAATCAGGCTTCTTTGCTACTACGAGTAGCGGTGCCTTCCATTGACTGCGGCTCGGCTGTATTATCCCGTTTTTTAGCATTTCCTCCGTTTGTTTTTCGACTTCCTTTTTATGTGATTCAGGAAGGCGATATGGGTGGATTTTTACCGGCAATACATTATCTTTTAAAGGGATTGTATGCTCTACCATTTGCGTACATTTTATTGAATCGCCTTCGAGGAAAAAAATATCTTCGTAATCCTCACATATTTCTTTAATGGTTCGTGTTTCCTCTTCGTTGAGGTGTGAGAAATCCACCTCTTGGTGCAGGCGTTCAAGGCGCGTGCCACGATTTGTGGTGCTGGCTGTGTTTATTTCGTATGTTTTGTTTGACAGCATTTTTTCAAGAGACAGCATTTTTTCGAGAGTCACCGTGGGACGGTCGATCTCGACTTCTTTTACAGTGCTGTTTAAAATACTGACTACACAGCTATTTCCTCGGGGGGCGGTTACACATGCACCGAGAATTACTCCTTCTTCGAGAGTGATTTTTTCGACGATCCCTACGAATTTGCTCGTAGTGGCCACATGCGTGTATTTTTCGCTACGCGGGGGTAGCTTCATTTTTAAGGTGCCGTTTACAAGAGGCATCCTTTGTCCGAATATTTTTATTTCCCGTCCCCCGAGAATATCGACATCGTATTCCTTGATGAAGTCCAATCCTAGGAATCCGTGTACTTCCAGATATACGTCGTCAGGAATTACGTAGAATGTGTGGGTAATGGAAACTGGTTGAGTCACGAGTTTGGAGATGAGTTTGATCTCAGTTTTTGTGATATCTTAAGGTCTCGTCCTCCGAGCCCTTTCATCGTCATATCCACTGATTCAAATTTTTCCTCAGTTGTTAATGCATCTCGGCTAATAATGCTCACTTGTGCCCCAGTATCGGCTTTCAACGTCAGCATTTTTGTTTTGCTGATCGGGGATTGTATGTGGAAATCATTCCCTGTGTTGTCGATCGGCGTTATTCCTACGTTGTAGATTTCATTTGTTTCCTCTTGAATTTCCGTGATTGTGAGCGCATTTATTTTTATTGCTCCTAGGGCAATTTTGCTGTTGCCTGAATTTTCGCCCTTTTGATTTTTCCCTTGAGCTTTTTCTTTATTTTGACGTAATCGCGAACGACAAAATTCCCATTTATATCCCGGTTTTTTTGCAGTGGCTGCAAACGGCGTCTACCGCGTTAATCTCTTTATTTTGTCGCGGCTTAGGGAGATTGACTTGCCCCTTTTTCGGCATTCGCGTGCGACGTGTCCGGTTTTTCCGCGCGAAAAGCATCCTTTGCTCTCTGAACTGGACTGTGGTCGTCGATAATTATTGTTGTATCCTTGGTTGCTCGTGCTCGTACAGGTCATCTTTTCGACCTCGATGGCTCCTACTACGGAATCGTGGAGGTCTGGGTAATTTCTAGCCCGTACGATAGCCTGGATATGTTTATGAAGTCCGTTTTCGAAGTTCATTTGTGCGCTCCGTCGTGTAGCTTGCTCTATGTAACGAGCGCCTCCTGCGTCGGTTTGTTTGCACAATTTTGCGGTGACTTCTGCCGTCAATTTTTCGACTCGTGTTGCGTATGTCGAAACATTTTCTTTTGCACCTTGTTTCAGCAGACAAAAATCGTACTGCAGGGCGGCGAGTGATTTTTTCTTACCGTAAAGGCCTTCCAATTCGACTCGAAGGTCCTTCAAGGTCTTGATAATTTTGTGTTTCGTTTCTCTCGTGGCTCTGTCTTCCAGCTTGCTGTTTAGTATCAACTCGAGCAAGGTTGCTCGTTATCGGGGCCGGACTAATTTCCAAACGGTTTCACATGAAACTATGAATCCTTCGAGTTTATCCGGACTATTCCAATCGAAGCTCTTTACATTTTTTAAAGCAGTCCCGATGTCGAGATGATCGGATTCTTCGCCTAGATTTCGTCTAGGTTCTTCTTCTGTCCATTTGCGGCTTGGATGGTTTTGACGCGGTGGTCTCGATGGTTGTGCTTCGATATCTTCCCTCTGGTTTCGCTGGTTCATTGCGTCTAGCGTCCTTTCCAATGCGCTTAAACGTTCAGTAAGCTATAGTTTCCAAATGCGTTTGTAGTATTCACATGGTCGGTGTACCAACTGCTGATGTTTGGTCTTCGGGAAGCGTTAAGGGGTCTACCCTAATTAGACACGCAAAAAAATGCCTATTTTCACGATTTTTTTTCATTGTTTTAAATTAGAAAAATTAATATGACAAGTATGAGGCTTGATAAATATAATCTTGAAATGCATGAAAAAAAAATTTTTCAATTTATTTTTCGTTTTTTTATTATATGAAAATGCAGGCCAAAAAAATTTCCAAAAAAAAAGATGAGTGCACCCTGTTGACGGAATCTCCAGAGTGGATTATCTAAAAAAAAAATAAAAAAGGTTTTAGTTTCAGTAAGGTCATGACTATGTCGCATATCATGCGATTTTTGATTTTTTTAAAATTGGCAAAGTGGCGGCCATATATCGAAAAGTAACGAAAAATAACCTTTTTTTAATCAGTTTTTTTTTTATTTAAACCAAGTTAGACTCAAAATTTCAAAAATCGTATGATATGCGACATAGCTGCCGACATAAACAATATGTGGTAAAAATTTGGTAAGGATTGATGCAGTAGTTTCCGAGATTTTTTCAACCAGCCGTACAAAAATGTCATTTCGAGAAAAACGCGATCAAAGTTTTTTTAAACGAAAAAACGTGAAAATTTCTTACCTACGCTTAATCAGCGATGCCTGCACCGTACATTATGCCTTCAGTATGTTCATAATGTACCGTCTATACTTTCGAAAAATGGAATTAAAAAAAAAATCGATTTTTTGAAAATTGCAATTAGGGTAGACCCCTTAAGATCGTATAACTGTGATCTCATATTCTCTATTTCGTTGTCGATTGCTTGAGGGTCTACATTTCTCCCTGGCGATGTGTTTCCCGATTCGTTAATTGCCATCTCTGCCCTAGGCTCGAAAACGCTGTCGTCGAGTTCTTCGAGCTCGTCTCCGGGCTGAAAAGCGTTGTCTTTTCGCGTGTTTACTCGAAATAAAGGATTTGGAGAATTTGATTCAGTACTTGTATTAGGAGAGACTTCAGTGAGCGCTCGTCTTGCTCGCTAAGCGATTTCTGCGAGAGCTGGTGTGAATTCTTCTAGGGCCTCTGGTAAGTCACCTAGAGAATTGCTTCGGCGTTGTGTACCCTCTGCCTTAGGGGTTTTTAAGGGAGTGCTCATATGTCACTCCAAGCGTTTGGCAATGATTTAATTCTCAAGATATGATAAATTCGTTTCGTTATTTGCCTTTGATTATGACCTTTTTTGTTTCTATGAAACCCTTTTATAAAGTTTTAGTATTTGTAAAGCGTACGGTGAATGTATGTGGTGCCACTTACAGTGCGCTGATTTTCCACATCTCTGACGGTCCTTCAACTCTGTTTGACGTTTCTCTTGTTTGGCGACGTCCTTCGAGGATGCTGCAGCTTATCCTCGGTGATTTCGATTGGTCCTACGTCCGATTTCCTTGTCTTTCGGCACGTTCTCTTTGATTCTTCGATCGTGTGTTGAACCTTGACGTATCTTGTCCTTGGTTCCTTTGAGCTCTTTTCACCTTTAAGGGCCTCTTCTTCACCTGGTTCTAAACGTGCAGGTGGCGTCCGTATTCGAGAATTCTTCGAGTACAGGTTTGACTTCACTTGGTGTTTTACTATTCAGCGATGATAATTCTTTTAACGAGGTTCGTTTTTACTCACTCTGGCAATCCCACCGCTGCCACCAATGTTGTATCGCCAAAATTCAGTTAGCTACTCTGAATGGCGAGAGTTTGAGATTACTCCGTTATTTTGGTCGGGGTCTTACCAGATTAAGGGTTAGAACCCAAATGAGTCGAACCGAAGGTAGTCGTATGAAAGAATAATTTATTATCGCAGAAATAGAAAATATAAGTGGTAGTAATTAATAGTATTAACAGAGACGCGTTGCGCTCGTCTCGATGGACCAATCGTTACAGGTTGGCTTTCAAATTGAACTGATTTGTATTAGCTCTCTGCTCCGTTATATACAGGAGCGAGAGCGGTCGCATCAGCATTTCTTTTGTTATCTTATTTATTATTTATCGATTATTTCTCAAAAGAAGATGTTTAGTATTTTTACTCGTAATTCGGTTAAGATAATAAGAATGACGAGATTCGCTCAATTTTGTAAATATGCTGACTCGACAGTACCCGGCTGAGAGGCCGGCGATGGCTCGCTTGCATAATTGTTATTCAGCATAATTGCACCTGCTCGAGTTCGAACGCGTGTGCCACATGATGTAATGACAACAGTTGCCATATCTGGGGCAAACGCGTCGTGATTTGGAACATTCGTAATATTCCGAAATCGAGGTATCTGGGATACAACAGACTTGCGCTATAACTATGTTAAGATCTAACGTTAGAATGCAGCAAAATAAGAGCACGCTGTGCTGCGTATTTGCGTCTTAAGGGCAGGCTAAAGACCCTCTCTCTCGCTCTCACACGGCCCCTATCATCCTTTCTCTCTCGCACTCGCACGAAAAATGTCGGTATTTAGCCTCCTCTTAATTGCAGCACGTCGTGCTGTTTATGTTGTAGTTCAGCTAACCGTCACAACGTGTCGTACACCCCTCGCTATTGTTCTCACATGCGATGAAGCCACGCCAAGGGCATTTAAATAAAGTCCAATTAATATCTAAAAAAATTCAGCTTGATGCAATATGATACGGCACGTTTGCGCCACGACGTGATGCGAAAACACTGCTAATACGCATCCCAACGTGACGCCAATATAACGTCAAAACAAGGTTTAAAGCACAGTGAACTGTGAATATGCTGCAAATGTGCAGCACGCCATGTTGCAAATATA
This sequence comes from Alloplasta piceator, assembly GCA_946863875.1. NCBI lineage: Eukaryota > Metazoa > Arthropoda > Insecta > Hymenoptera > Ichneumonidae > Alloplasta > Alloplasta piceator. Next base: position 35,945,026 of record OX333075.1, on the reverse strand, counting down.
CTACAAATGTGCAGCTGCATATTTGTAGCATTATTGAAACATTATTACGTAATCTCGCGTCGTTAGAATGGAGCTTAATGCGGACGCAGAAAGCTGTTTACTGACGCCACAGCTTGCTCTCGAGTGTCGTGCTGTTGCCGACAATATGACGCAAAATCTCTATCTGGGTTCATTTATAACTTTTGAACGTATTCGCCAAAAAAATACTAATTGGACAAAATTTTTTGACATTTCTTACTGTTCAGAAAAGCGCGTAATTGTCGGGTGTCCCGCGAAACCCTCAGTGAACGGTCACTCTCTCGCTGGACTCTGCACAATTCGTGGCTTTCGCACCTCTCCCCTCCCCGCGGCGGCTCTCGCTCGCGCAAGCGAGCGTCGCTTATCAGTTGGCATCGAGGATCTTTTCTACACGGATCGATCAACGATATATTCTCTCCGTCTTCCTCGCGCACTTCTACCATGAGAAAGAAGAGTTATCGATTTACGCCCGATCAGTCTTTGATCTCTCGGTCTCCTCGTGATCGACTTCAACGGACATCTTCAATATTAACTTCTGTGTGATTCTCCTCGATGGAGACTTCAATATTTAGAACCCCTCAATTAACATCGATTATCGGCCATCTTCGTTTTCACAAAATTATTGATTACCGCTAAATAGCTCTTGGACGATTTACGACCGCCCATGAGTGAAATAAACGGTTTGGTCCGAGTCAACACTTCGAGAAAGTATTCCGGTTCAATTCAGTTCGGTTTATCTTCGCTAATTCGCAACAGTCATTCACGCGCCACGTGTCTTCGTACGCGACGTCGGCCATTTTCCGGCACCTCGTCACTTTCGCGTGGTCGTCGCTAACGGCGACCCGAACAATCATTTGAACATTACGATATTCTTTTGAACTTTGAACCATTGTTATTAATAAATACCGAATATTGTGTGCACGCGAGTGAGTTTTCTTTGTTCAACGACGTACTTCCGGACACTTTGTCCTCCTCGATCTTCCACACTTTCCTCCCAGTTTCCCACCCAGATAAATTCAGGCATTTTTCCAAACACTTACTATTTGATAAAATGTTATTTTTTTTTTTTAATATAATGATTGATAATTAGTACACTTCTATGTATTTATATTTTTTTTCAAATATTATTATTACTTTTATGCAAAGAAAAAAATTATATGAAACATAACCTTATGTTCCTGAAATGCACAATTTTCTTAATGAAAAAAAAAAACATCCCCACACAATACACCACACTACACTCGATCGAATTGCACAAATTGTCACTTTAAAAAATCACATGTCATATTTTTCAACATTATTATTCAAGTAAACAATACAATGGGTTAACGGCCGTGATTACGATGACAGAATAAGAATAAGAAATAAGGAATAAGAATCAGCCAATCACTGCGCACTTTAGAGAAACTACGCCAACCAGATGGTTGATTCTTATTACTTGTTTCTTATTTTTGTCATTGTAGCTCCGGCTTTACACGCTTACAGCACGTATACATCGGCATACAGTGGACGCGCCCACAACTTAACCCCCCATAACTTAACAGCCCCTATAACTTGACACGTTACACAGTGGTCCCAAATCGCCAAAGGCTGGCCAAAAGTCGAAAAAAAAATATTTTTTTTCTAGGGACTTTCAATGGTTGGAATAGTTGTAGTGGTACCTCTAGTATGTATTATGACCGTTAAGAAAAGGGGAGCGTCCATACCTGGCTCAGGAATCCATTTTATTCGTGAGCGTCGAGCCGACTGCATTGTTTGCTCGTCGCGCGGAGAAATAAGACGAAAGTTTCGACGCGTCTGGAAGAGTGAAAAGTTAACGGATTTGGATTTTACAAAATGGATTCTTCTCCAAAAAGTAAGTACAATTTGAGTGTGTTGCTCGAAATTATCGTTAACGATGTATGAAATCGTAAGTCATTAATGAAAGTAGTGGTATTTTTCTTGGTTATGTTCTGAAAAGTCGTGTTAGAAAAAGCAATAAGTCAAAACCCCTATCGACCCCCGCTCTTAAACTAAATGGAAATTATTACTTAGACATTTCTTCAAAACATATCCAAAAATTAGCTGCTCGTAGCTGCTCCTTCGGTTTTGAGTGTAATTTTTATGCCCCCCCCCCCCCCCCCCCAGCAGTAAAAGTTTTGAATGGCATATACGTGGATTTTACACGGTCAACAATTTGAACATTTTTTCAACTTAGTCAATACTCATATAAAAATTTAAAACTTAGCAAGATATTCCTCACAGTAGAAGATATAATTGTAGTAGTTTATGAAATTTGTTATCCTCGTTTTTTGAATATACACTCTCACTCAAAAGTGTGCTACACTAGTCAAAATTTTGTCGCACTAAAAATTCAATAGTGGAGGCAAAAATGCTTTCTGCAGTTTTTTGTAATTTTCGCGTCTGAAATATTGTTCATAGGAAATTGATAAAGATAAGTCTTCTATTAATGTTATTTTGCATTTCCTACAGATCCTCTGGATAATACCGACGAAATTTCTTTCACGAGAAAGGAAATTTACATACTTGTGAAATCGGTATTAAAAGAAAATATCAACATTGTCACTGACATTGTTGAAATGGAGGTGTCAAAACAATTGAAGCATCCATACATTTTGTCGAAAAATCTGAAAGATGCCATGGGTAGATTGGTATCGAATTTCAAAAAGAGGTGGCAAGAAGCGAGGAGGGACGAAACCAAATTCTTCAATAAATTCGATGAGTGGCTCAACGTTCCTGTGTCTTTCACGATTGAAAAGGAACGTTTGAAGATTTCCACGGAAAACACAATGAAGCGTCTTTCTACGAAAAAAAAACACAATGGGGCATCCTTCTACGGAAAGCACAATGAGGCGTCCTTCCACAAGCTGGGGCGATTTAAGTGATCGGTCAAAACGTAGGAAGACAGAAAAGGTTCGAAAAGAACATACCGTCCACGAATTGGCCTACGCTACACAAATGGGTCTCCGGGCTTCTGGAAATTTATAAGCTTCAAAGGTAATTAGGGATGTCACAGAAGGCAGTCCATCAAAAGCATCACAGTACCGTAAGTCTATGGAACGCGTTTCAGAAGATGTAGTGTCAAGCAACGAAGCATTATCACTTGTGGTAGAAGGTAAAATGACCAAAAGTCAATATCAATTACTACGTTCTGTAAGCTTGAAAAAAAATTGTAAATTATACCCGCCTTATAAATGTGTATTGGATTCTTAAAAAAAGTGTTACCCTGCAAAGTCAGAAATTTCTGTAACTGAAACTGGAGCCACAGTTGGACTTCAAGCATTGCTAAATCATACAGCTGAAAGAATATTAACGGTACAATCGGACGTTATTGGAAGTCTTCCTGAAAACAAAGTTGGTAATTTAGAATTGATATGCAAGTGGGGATGCGATGGAACTTCTGGTCAAAGTACTTACAAACAAAAATTTAACGATGGAGACGGTAATAAATCAGATGCCAGCATTTTCTTTATTTCACTTGTTCCCTTGCAAATCTTTGATAAAGTCAATCCACACGTGATTGTTTGGAAAAATCCTCGTCCTTCGTCACCAAGGTTTTGTCGCCCAATTAAAATTGAATTCTTTCATGAAACTGCCGAAGCAACTAGGGTAGAAGTTGATTGTATCCAAGCGCAAGAGAGAAACCTCGTGCCCTTTGAAACTGTAATTGGCGGCAAAAAAATTAACATCAATTTCAAACTTGTGTTGACGATGATAGATGGTAAAGTTTGTAATTCTATTACGAATACATCATCAAGTATGCGTTGCTACCTTTGTGGTGCTACGTCCAAAGAATTTAATGACATTGACAAGATGTTGCAAAGACCGGTTAATGAAGATCACTTCAAATTCGGAATATCGTCGCTGCATGCTTGGATACGGTTTTTTGAATGTTGCTTACATGTAGCTTACAAATTAGAAATAAAAAAGTGGCAAGGGCGCAAAGAGGATAAAGAAAATGTTGATAGAAGAAAAAAAAATATACAACAAGGTTTTCGTGACAGATTAGGGCTTGTTGTTGATCAACCAAAACCAGGCTATGGAAGTTATAATGACGGAAATACAGCTAGAAGATTTTTCGAAAATTCTGCAATTTCAGCTTCAATAACGGGAATTGATGAAGAATTGATAAAGCGATTCCATGTTGTATTGCAGGTAATTTCTTGTGGTTTCGAAATCAATATACCCAAATTTCGCAAATACGCTGAAGATACTGCACGAAAATTTGTCGAACTCTATTCGTGGTACTTCATGCCAACAACAGTACACAAAATTCTTATTCACGGTCACGGAATCGTGGAATCTTCGTTACTTCCTATCGGACAAATGTCTGAAGAAGCTCAGGAATCATGCAATAAGTACATTAAAAGATTCCGAGAAGATTTTTCACGAAAATGTAACCGCATCAAAAACCGTCTTCAAGTCTTCAAATTTCACCCGAATTAAATACGTTTTTGACGAAATTTCCCGCCATTTTGGATCCACCATTTTGTTTTGCTAAATTTTGACTTCATATTCGTAGTCAGCGACCCCAAAAATCCCAGAGTACAGACTTTCACCCGAATTGAATACGTTTTTGACAAAATTTCCCGCCATATTGGATCCGCCATTTTGTTTTGCTAAATTTTGACTTCATATTCGCAGTTAGCGACCCCGAAAACTCCGGAGAACAGACTTTCACCCGAATTGAATACGTTTTTGACGAAATTTCCCGCCATATTGGATCCGCCATTTTGTTTTGCTAAATTTTGACTTCATATTCGTAGTCAGCGACCCCGAAAACCCCGGAGTACAGACTTTCACCCGAATTGAATACATTTTCGACTTTTGGCCAGCTTTTTGGGATTTGGGACCACTGTGCGTTACCATGGCAACACGCTCCCATAACTTAACGACTCCTATAGCGCTTTCTCCCCACTCCAAACTCAGCTGCCGGGCTGCGGAAATTTTACACAGGGCAACGTAACCTCAACTGTCAAATTTTTTTCTTTAATTACGTACGATTCATTAAGCGTTACTATTAGTTTAAGTGTAAGTTATGTGCGCGAAGTGGATAAATGATAAAAGATAACGACTTTAGTAAAAATGACTGATTGATGGGACAAGACATGCCTATTGATAGGACTACGCGTTCGACAATAGTCGTTCTCTCAAAAAAATGGAATTTTTTATTTTCCAGAAAGAACGAAATTTCCGTAGAATATTCATATGTATTTATGCATGTATATATGTATATTGTATATATATTATATGCAACTTTGTATAAAATTTTTTAGAAAAATGTATCTCGCACGTTCCAAGAATCAGATACACTGGAATACCGCTTTAGTGCGAACCGATTTAGTGCCAGATTTATCTGATTATGTGATCTACGACCTCGCGCTCCGAGCCATGCAGGGCCGTGCCCATCAACTCCGGTACCTTCAGAAATGAGACATAGTAAATGCTATATGAAGCCGCGTAGACACTTGAGTATACATGTCAAGTGTATACGAAGACGACCGGGCGAAAGAGTGAGAGAGAAACCAGTGTGCCGGCAAAGGACACACCGGATGGTATAGGCGGGAGGGGGGGCACTCTCGGGACTACGCTTCCGCACACCGAGACAAAACATTTCCATCTCTCGGGACTACGCTTCCGCACGCCGAGACAAAACATTTCCATTTTCATTTTGGGGCCCGTCCCCCCAATTGTCACAGCACTATGTTTACCAGCGCTCGAGTTTCGTCTTATATATGGGGCTGTCCACGTCCTCCAGACCACAACATTTTTTATTTGCTTCGTAATTTTTTATGTTATTATCCTTACTCTGATACATTTTTCTGAATTTTTGCAGATTTTTTGGAACAACCGTTTCTGAGTTATGATTTTTTTTTAACCGAAAAAAGGACCATTTTTAAAAATCTGAAAAAATGCACAAAAATTGTATGATCAACGTAGAACAGTTGCCTGCTCGCGAAAATGTGGTGCAAATTTTGTTTATATTTTTTTCACCTAATGAAAACCTTTTTGTGCATAATAATTTATTTAAAAAATCCACTGCGAACGAAGACGTCGTTTAGGAGACAGAAAATAATGTGCAACATAATCTTCAGATAAACCTTCATAATTCTATTTTGTTTATGGCTTACGAACATTTTTTTTCTTAAAAAAGTTGTGTGTTGTGTGCTCTATTGCACTCGAGTATTCTTTTGTAAAAATGACTCCATCGCATTTAGGAATAAAACAATGTAGTTGTTGGGTTTGCGGAATCCTTTTGACTAATTCAAATCGTTCACGCAGCTTATTTGGGTCTAATTTCCAGCGATTGAAATTAAATTCGTGAGTGGCAGTGAATATGCTCCCACGGTGGATAAGCTGCGTGAACGATTTGAATTAGTCAAAAGGATTCCGCAAACCCAACAACTACATTGTTTTATTCCTCAATGCAGTGGAGTCATTTTTACAAAAGAATACTCGAGTGCAACAGAACACACAACTTTTTTAAGAAAAAAAAATGTGCGCAAGCCGTAAACGCAATAAAATTATGAATGTTTATCTGAAGATTATGTTCCACATTATTTTCTGTCTCCCAAACGACGTCTCTGTTCGCAGTGGATTTTTTAAATGAATTATTATGCACAAAAAGGTTTTGATTAGGTGAAAAAAATATAAACAAAATTTGCACCACATTTTCGCGAGCAGGAGACTGTTCTACGTTGATCATACAATTTTTGTGAATTTTTTCAGATTTAAAAAAATGGTCCTTTTTCGGTTAAAAAAAAATCATAACTCAGAAACGGTTGTTCCAAAAAATACGCAAAAATTCAGAAAAATGTTTCAGAGCAAGGATAATAACATAAAAAATTACGAAGCAAATAAACATGTTGTGGTCTGTAGAGTAGCTGAATTGACGTGGACAGCCCCATATATATAAACGATTTAGTGCCGGCTCCCCCGAGCCCGGCACTAAAGCGGTATTCCAGTGTAAATGTATTTTCTGTTCAATTCTTTTCATCTAGAGTTGTTAACATTGAATTCTTATCAATCTTAAAAAAAAATTGCCAAATATATCGCTGTCAGATTTTGAAATGTATGTCTATAACGCGTAGGTACGAATGTCAGGTTGAATTTCGCGCGCTTGTTCTACGCATGCTTGAATATAAAAAAGGCAGTACGCATGCGTTGAAACACGACAGCGGGAGAATGAGGGGAATGTTGAGTTATGGGAGCGTTTCCGGTCCCGACGCGTTAAGTTGTGAGAGCGTCTACTGTATAAAATGCTACTGTATATGACGCTCACAGCGCTCAGAACGTTCAAGACGAATGCAGCCTATACTATGCTATCTCGCTGCCACTCGCCGCGACAGCCAAAACTAGAATTAGCGTTTTCAACTGGCTGCATTACAGTCAACAAGACTAGAATACAGGAGACTCAACACGAGGAGTGGGGGTGGCACAAAATATTTGGGCAGCAGGCTGCCCCACTCCTTGACTTACAAATTGCGCAGTGTCGCACTTTTATACCACTGCGCAGCTTTCGTATATCTTCTTGGCGTGTCGGTCTCGCTCGAGCACTGAAATAGTGAAATATAGTAATATATTTCACTGCGCGCGAGAGAGAATGACGACGCACCATGTGCGCAGTATTGTACAGCGCAGTTTACAGATCAAGGAGTGGGGCAGCCTGCCGCCCAAATATTTTGTGCCACCCCCACCACTCGAAAAGCAGCTAGTTGACTCTCCTTATTCTAGTTTTCTTGACTACAGTGGACGCTCCCACAACTTAACCTCCCATAACTTAACAGCTACTATAACTTAACGCGTTACCATGGCAACACGCTCCCATAACTTAACGACCCTTATCGCGCTTTCTCCCCACTCCAAACTCGGCTGCTGAGCTGCGGAAATTTGGCACAGGGCAACATAACCTCAACTGTCAAATTTTTTCTTCAATTACGTACGATTTATTAAGCGTTACTATTAATCCTACTATTAGTTTAAGTGTAATTAATGTGGATGAATTGGATAAATAATACAATACAACGATTTTGCTAAATATGACTGATAAATAGGGCAAGTCACGCCTATTTATAGGACTGCGTGTTCGAGAATAGTCGTTCTCTCGAAAAAACAGGAATTTTTATTTTCCAGAAGGAACGAAATTTCTGTAGAATATTCGTATGTATCTGCATGTTTGATGTATATATATGCAACTTTATATAAAATTTTCTAGAAAAATGTATCTCGCGCATTCCAACAAACGGATAAATGTATTTTCTGTTCAATTCTTTTCATCTAGAGTTATTAACATAAAATTCTCATCAAACTTCAAAAAAATTGCAAAATATATCGCTGTCAGATTTTGAAATGTATTTATTGCTATAACACGTAGGTACGAATTTCAGGTTGAATATCGCGCACTTGTTCTATGCATGCTTCAATAAAAAAAAGGCAGTACGCATGCGTTGAAACACGAACGTGGGAGAATTAGGGGAACGGTAAGTTATGGGAGCGTTTCCAGTCTCGAAGCGTTAAGTTATGGGAGCGTCCACTGTAGTCGAATATTCGTATGTATACATTAGACTGGCCCTTAATATGGGTCTGGAAAAAAATTGGTCGTGCCGCCCCCCAAAACGGCTCCAAATAATACAAAAAAAATCTACGCGAAGTCTTAGCTATGTCCGTTAAGGAGAAGGCGTGCCTGTAAGCATGAAGTTTCCGTAATTCTAATAAAATTCATTATTGATTCATGATTAGTGTCATTATTTTTATTTATTTATGTTTATGTGAAACCTTTTTTGCGCCATGGTAACAACGATTCATACATTAAAATTTAATTCACTTTGCCGATTTCTTTTAATTGATGCATAAATATATAAAGACATCACCACCTTACTTCATAAAAATAAAAAAGGTTGTTTTATTATTAACAATCTACATAATTTCCACGTTTTTTCATTTATAATTTTGAATTTGGCGGTCGATCATAAAAAGCGAATGATAAACCCGTCAGGGTGGCTCCCAACGGCGCGTACTTTGCGTATCGCGTAACTTGCGCTACCAATCGGCGAACCGTAATTCCGTTCTATTATCGACCGGAAAGCTTACAGCGACACATGATTGGCCAACGCAAGTTCCGCGATACGCAAAGTACGGGTCGTCGGGAGCCACCCTCATAGTGACATATGCCGCCAAGAGGTGGGTACACAGAAGAAATGAAAAAATGTCCACGCCGTTGGGTCGTCACTCGTCAGCTGCGTTGGGACGCTATAACCTACAAAATTACACGGAGACGGGAGAACACAGTATACATGTAATGTCTTGTGATAAATCTTATCAATTATTTTATGTGCGAAGTTAAAGTCAATTGTATCATGGCATCAACACGTACTCCCTGCGAGGATATTTTTTTGATCGGCAACGTTGAGGCGCTAATTTACGGCAATAAATTACCGCCTCGATTACAGATTCTTAAAGTTTTGTTCATCAACCTGCGAGAATTAAAATTAACTCTACGTGAAAGTTCAACTTTGATGATAAAAGACGTGATGATTTTTTGGGCAAAAGCTCGTTTACCAACACAAAAGTTGGAACGCTGTGTAACAAAATTGGAAAACTTATATGAAGACTGGCGAGCGATACAAAAAAATCAGGGACAGAGTTTTAACAAAGAACGAGAAATAGATTTTACCTCTCAGTTCAATAACCTTATCGATATTGCCCACGGAAATGTACTTGCAATGATTGACAAGAGAGGAAAAGATTTTTTATCCAATCAAAGAAAAGACGGGTGAATCGGACTCATTGGAGACATCGAGACCATCTATGATACAGAAGAAAAAGTTAGATTGCAGAGAGAAGAAATTGCTGCGCAAAGATTAAAGAAAAGCATCGCAGAAAAAGAATTATTGAGTAAGTTTTCTTAAAACTATGTTAGTAAAAGTTTAATGTCTCGTTCAAATAACAATCGTGTATTTTCACGATTGTTATTACCATTATAAATAATTACCATCCGTTCATTTTTCATTTATTTTTCAAGATCGATTTGTGGAATTAGAGACAAGCTCGGAAAGCGTTTCTCTTCAAAGTCTCAGCCAAAGAAGTCTTGGAACTTATTCTAATATTTCAATAAAGGATCTGGATGACTCTTCCTCTTTCGGTGTTGGGGATGATGCTGGGCCATCCATCCCAAAAAAACCGCGTGGAAAGATTAGTTTCATAGACGAAAAATTAGTTGCGGCATTGGATGAATGTAAATTAAGCGACAGAGGTTCTGTACATCTGATTGCTGCTATATCTTAATCATTAGGTCATGACTTGGATTCGTTAATAATCAATAGAACATCCATTCAGCGTTCTAGGCAAAAATTGCGGGAAATAAAAGCAAAAAATATTAAGCAATCCTTTCCAAACACCGGCGTAGAATCCGTCGTACTACATTGGGATGGGAAAATGCTTCCCAATTTGTTGAAGCGTGATGTATTGGATAGGCTACCTATTGTCATCACCAATGGCGATATCGACCAACTGTTAGGAATACCCGAGCTAGTTAATGGAACAGGACTAGCACAAGCAAAGGCCATTTATGAAGTTCTTGAGGATTAGGGGCTTTGCGATGCAGTAAAGGCTGTGTGCTATGATACTAAGGCGACCAATCTTGGTGGGGTAAAGGGCGCAGCAGTTCTTTTAGAGCAAATGTTAGAACGACATATTTTATTTCTACCTTGCCGACATCACATATTTGAAATAATTCTGAGAAGTGTCTTCGAGGAAAAAATGCCTGGAACTTCTGGTCCGAGTGTTCCTATATTCAAGAGGTTCCAAGAAACCTGGGCTCAGCTGGATAAAAGTAAATATAAGAGCGGCATCGAGAGTGAAAATGTACCAAAAGCATTGATTGACGATGTTGGAAGTATTAATACTTTTGTTGAAGATACGTTGATAAATATCCAACCAAATGATGATTATAAGGAACTTCTTGAATTAACACAAATATTCCTAGGTGTTATTCCATCTCGCGGTGTTAGATTTAGATTTCCAGGCGTATATCATCATGCCCGATGGATGTCCAAAGCGATATATTCGATAAAAATCTATTTATTTCGCCAGGTATTCAAACTTACCAAAAAAGAAGAGAAGGCACTTTTTGATGTGTGTATTTTCATCGTGCTAATCTACGTGAAGGCTTGGTTCACGGCTCCACTTGCACCTCAAGCTCCTAATCACGATTTGCAATTTTTAAAGAAGCTTCACAATTATAAATCAATTGACGCTGATGTATATCCCTCAGTCCAGAATCAGCTGCGATTGCATTTTTTGATGAAAAATTATCGTGTGATGTAAAGCGCAAAATGGTGTTCGAAATAAATTCGAGTGAAGAAACATTATATGAGAACAGCTCGAAACGATTGCAAATTAATCCGAAAAACATCGATCATTTATTAGACAAAGAGATGGACTACTTTGTAACTTCGCAATCCCTGAATTTTTTCGATGGATTCAACATTAACAGGGGATTTTTAACAATTGATCCATCCATGTGGTTGCAGTATCAAAATTTTGCAGAGGGTTTAAAAATAGTAAAAAAAAATAAAAGTTGTGAACGATGTCGCAGAAAAGGCAGTTTGTTTAATCGAAAGCTATAATAAAATTTTGACCAAAAACGAAAGTCGAAAGCAGTACATACTTCAGATTGTAGGCGAGTACCGGAAAAAATTCCCTAATGCAAAAAAAGAGACGGTTATGCAAAACTTTTAATCGGATCGATATGCATAAACCTGTTGTAATATGCAATCTTTTATGACGTTTAAATAAATAAATGTGTACTAAACGAACTAGTATCGATATTTTATGTGTGTTTATATGATCACATTTTTTTAATGTAATGATTTTTCCGACCAATTGAATCGTTAGTGCGAATAAAGGATTTCTTTGCTCTCAATAAAACAAAAAAGCTTGCCAAGTTTAAAATTTCCCTATGCGATTATGCTGATGTAATTTTCAAATATATTTTTCATCCACAGTCTGATCTCAGTGAAATGTAAATACATATATTTGTATCCCAGCACGCAAGAAATATTTTAACAAATTTAAAAAATATATATTTTCTCACCAAACGGGAAGTCCGATGTGCATGGTTTATAGTGAATTTATATCCTTCGTACTTTACGGATATTTTTGGCAAGATGCAAATTTAAGCTTTGATTTTTATGTTATTAAATATGTTCCACAGCAGCTAAATCATACTATTGTGCCAAAATAATAGGATGGTTGAACTGAACGCTCATCAAATCCAGTAAAGAAGACGTTATTATTTGTTCTGCACATCGACTACTAATATACAATTCGGAAAGTTGAAAAAAATCAGCTTATATACTGGAGTACAAAGAAAACTCCAATCATGAAGCAAAATTGAAATTTAAATTTAAGTTCATGCTTACAGGCATGCCTTCCCCTTAACGGACATGGCTGCGGCTTCGCGTAGATTTTTTTTATTATTTGGAACCGTTTTGGAGGGCAGCACGACCAATTCTTTTCCAGACCCATATTAAGGGCCAGTCTAGTATACATGTATATGAGTCATTCCATGTCAATTCAACGACGTTTTGACGGTGACCCCTTTTGATTTTCCGTTATTTTTAATATGTTATTACACATGTAAAAAGAAGTATCCATGTACATTTTTAGCTCTCAATCTTAAACCATACCGAAGTTATTGATTTTTGAAAAAATATTCTTAAAATAATCATAAGTTCTACAATAACTAAGATATTCTAATTTGCTAGGATGCAATTTTTGTTTGTTTTTCAATGTACTCTTTGAAAAAAATATCAAAAAATTGATTATTTTCGAATCTGTCATTAATAATGATTAATATAATTCATCAGAATAATTAATCGATGTTCAGAATGAATCAGAGAGTTTGAATTACGATGTGATTGCCTATTAAAACGTTCCCCAGGGACATGTTAACCAACATTCAAAATATTTCGATCATAACGGAATAAATCAAGACAATGATCAAGAATACGGAGCGCGAAGCGCGACGACAACGACGCGCGAAGCACAGGGGGGTTTGGGGGCGAAGCCCCCCAACGAGTACGCGAAGCGTGCTTATTGTATATTGGGGGCGTTTGAGCTTTAATGCTCAGCTGAATTGCATCAATTATTGTTGTTAACATTCCCTAGTGATGATTTCGTTAGGCTAGAATAGCTCATAATAGATCACTCCAAACTGGTCTCCCCAGATACACGGGATTTCCATGAATATTCGGTTTGGCCGTTGAAGTTGACGCATGTCCAGGCTTACCCCACGATTTTCTGCGCTTTGCGTTGTCGTAGTGAATACACTTTTCATCCCCCGTCACGACTTGATGTAAAAAAATCCTTTTCATTTTACCTTAGAGCAGTTGTTCGCACGTGAAAAAACGGCGTTCGACCTCTCTCGGCTTCAGTCCATATGAAACCCAATTTCCTTGGTTTAATGGACAACACGACTGTGACCCCCTGTTTTTTTCACATTTATCAAGAATTTTTTTTGTGGGAAAAAAGATATTCGAAAATTTTTTTTTGGGTTTTGTTCCTTATTTATTAATGTATCAAAACACTTTTTTCATATATTTCGCGCCACATGGTGGCGCTGGGAAAGCTTTCGCGTCAGGTGCTGTCATCTCCGCAGTGGTTCGCGGCACGCAGCAGAACTCTCTTCAACGTCAATCTGAAAAAAATACCGAGTGTTTTCGATAATAATATGATATTTTGAAGAGAAATACATAAGAATTTGGAAAAATATTGATTTTTAAAAAATAGGCACGCCTTTGAAATTAAAGAATGATTTTTGAGCAAAATTTCTCGTCGAAAATAGGCTATAACTTTTATAATTATTGAGATATCAAAAAAATCCTATGTACTTCTCTAGATAATCTACTTTTATTGATACAGTAAAAATTTGAAGTCGATCGGATAAAAATTGCTCGAGTTCTGCTGCGTGCCGCACTAAAAAAAGTGGTTTTGAGAAAAACGCGTTCAAAGTTTTAGGTTTGTTAATTTATGTTATAAATTGAATAAAAAATTATTTACCTTCAATCAGCGATGCCGGCACCATATAGCTGGCCTTCAAGAAGTAAATCGTTGTCTCCTGATTCTTTCCTCGAACTTGTTAAGGCTTTTCTCGCTTCTCTTGCAGCGTCTGTGAGCGAGCGCTCCGCGAGCTGGATCCGCGCTGCGTCGGTCTCAACGCAAAAGTTGAAACAATTTGGGCCGATGGTTATCCCCAACGTCTCCAGTACTTTCATGAGACTTCTCAGGCCATCATTGAACACTAATACCGCGATATCAGTTGTTATATCAATGATTTTTTTGCTTCCGGACTGGCACTTGGAGGCTATTGCCCAAACTGATTTATTGTAGCTTTCGTTATTGCTTTGCGTATAGCCGCCTAAACAACGCTGCAGCAAATCGTCTCTGCTCAAATTTTCGAAGATTGGCTGAATTGCCTCCAATATTTTCTGAGGAAGAGGAGGTTTATGGCGACTGCGCGCTGCCACGAACACCACGACTCGGCACCTTCCGGGCAATTGTCATGTTGTGGCTCACTGTCTGTGAACATTTGATGTTTGATAGTTGCCCAAATTGCCTTCCTCATTTTGTCAACATCATCGCTGTTCCTCCGAATAGCCAAGCCGTAATATGTGCTCAACTCGTCAATCAATTTTCCGGTGAGCTTTCCTCTGCCAGACAATCCTTTTGTTTTTTTCACGATTTCGCGGAGGCGCGTCACGTTTTTGGACATGATCGATGCACTCTTTTTTTTTATCTCGAAACCGTCGTATGGATCGCTATTCGATATGCCCAGAAACGTTTTAGAATCGCCGTCAGCAATATAATATTTATATTTTATGCCATAGAGCTCTTCAGACCGTTGAAACATTTCGATAGCTGCATCGACTTCCATTTTTCCGGAGGAGCCGCTATGGTTCGCCTGGCACTCATCGTCCATTCCCAGTACCCGCGGTGTTTTCTTTTTTTCCCAATGCTCGCAAGCTTTGCAGTATTTCGATTTAACGATAACGTCAATCACTTTTTTAGTGTACCAGCCGATTAGCGATGTTATGCCGAAAAGCGAGGTGAAACCGCGCTTTCGCCACGATCCGTCGCCTGAAACGATAATTCCGTCTGTCACTCCATTTTCCAACGATATTCTCTGCTCCTCAAGTGCAGCCTTTTTTTACTCATTGCGCTCACCGCTTCAGTGGCAATCGAAATCGAATTTATGATTCGATTGTAAAAAGACTGAAATATGGGGCGCGGTAGGTACATGAATCCACAAAATTTCATAAGGCCATTCAAACCGACGCCAAGAAGACGCATACTGAATACGATCCGACGATTCATTTCGTATGCATTGCCAATCATAGGACACGAATTGATTAACACTTTTTCACAATGGCCGCAATCGACCTCGATTTTAAACCAGAGTCCGCGCAACCTTTTTGCGGTGAATTTTATGTCACGATCACACACTTTACATTTCACTAACGTGGATATAATGTTCAATGCAGTGAAAAGTTGTACTATACGATAATTGAAATCGTTAGTAACACCGACCTCTAAATCGTCCGATGATTTCAACTTTTTCGCCGACGTGCTCACATGCTCTGCAGGACAGTTTTCGGAGCTACAACGGTTCGGAGGTTTTCGATTCGAAATTTTCGATCGACTCCTCGTCACATAACTCCATTTTGTTCCCTTTTTCCCCGTGTACACTTTCTTATCCTCCATTTCAACTTGAAAATAATAATTTGGAGCGTTTGATATTCACAAGCGAAACGATTCGGAGCGATTAGACACGAATAGCGTCGCTTCTATTCGCAAACTGACGCTGTGATGCTATCCTATAGCTATAGCCGGTTTTTGTGAGGGGAGCCAAAAGAATAGCTGAGACAGGCGGGAAGAATACCTGGCGACCCTAAGGCGCCTAGCTGCGCGGGACCCCGAGCGTCGCGGACTGCTGCACCGCTCCACAAAATATTCAATATCTACGAAAATAATTATTTTTTCGACCCGGGTCCAACGGCATTTCAATCTTAAAAGGATTTTAGATTTTTTTAAATGGTTTTCAAAAAATCGATTTTTTGAAGCCGTCACAGTGGTGTTGTCCCTTAACACCATACCCATGTCCTTACGATGGTTTGCAATCGCTTGTTGGGTCACTCCCAAGGTTTTAGCAAGCTCCTCTTGAGTTTGGTAGGATTCTTGGTCCAATAACGCCTCTAACTCAGTGTCTTCAAACTTTACTGACCTCCCTTCGCATTCTTTGTCGAAATCGCCACTTTCAAAACGCTGGAACCAGTACTCACATGTTTTTATTGATGGAGCATGTTCCCCATATGCTGCACACAGCAATCGATGTCCTCTATCAGCTGCACTTTTCTTCAAATTAAAACACAAAAGCAGCGCTTCCCGCAAGTTGTGTTTTGTTGGCACAGAGGTTGACATGATTAGAGCACGAAGAAAGTATGTTGTTACGCAATTTTTTGTGAATCCCTCAAAACTCATTTGTACCCCGAATAATCTCGAGTCAGAGTAGTATGTATAATCACCCTGACGAGGTGGTGTATCTTCTAAGATCACGTATAAAGCACGAAGGAATTCCGATATATTCCACGATGTCGCTTTCATACCTGCTCTGAAAACGCCGTTCACATTGTGCAGTCCACAACTGCTCATGTTTAATAGTATTATGTCGTCAGGATCTGAAACCAAACTATAGCTGAGGTTACGACGGAACTTCATATTCACATTTGGTCGCTCCATGGAAACTTAAAGGGTCTTTCGAGATCCACGTCCAATAGAGTCGCTATAAATGCTCTCAGCAGATCGGCAGATGTTGCGTGGTTTAGAAATGCAGAATTGAAGTATCGAGTGACTACTTCATTGGCACTGTTTTGCCAAAATCTAAGAAAGATGTCCATTTGACCACGCTGAGCCACTTTTTTCAGAGACTCGTCGAAACCAACTATGACGCCATCGCAATCTTTTTAATTTTTTATGAGCTCGTTATGAAAATACGGCGCTAAGCTATGGACAAGGATTTACCCAATTTTCGCCCTTTGTATGTTTATCCTTTGGGCAATGTCAGAATCCGTAAACATGCTCGGAAATGTACGACACAGTGCAGCCAGATCGGGTGTAAAATCGACCCCCACTCTGCGGCTTTGCACGGTGCCACACAATGATGGCCGCCCGTGTCTGTGAGCGAACGACATTCGTGTCGCTTCGGGAGAGCCGAGCCCGGCCGAAGCGTCGACCCCTCGCGCGCTGTTGTTCTCCCAACCCATGGCGTCAGATATACGAACACACGTAGAAGTCGCACGTCCGTGTGCAACTACAATGTAAGCCGAAGCCGAAGCTGCCGAGGGCCCGAGGCTCCGCGGAAAAACGCGGTGAGACTCGAGGCGTGACGTCACCCGGGATCACGAGCGGGTTTTTTAAAATTTGAATGATTTTTTTCCTCGGTGCTCTCCGTTATCAATGAAAACGGAAAAATTTATCGGGGAACATTATAAATTATTTTTCAGTTCATACGTCGATTGAAATGTAATAATAATAAATAATAAAAACATTTTTCGTCAAGAAATTATTTACGACTTATTTACAAGTGATCCTAAATAAATAATTTAAAATGGAATTCAAATGTAAACCTCTTTATGAATTAAATTATTTCTTTGAAATAATTTAAATTTAAATTTGAATTTAAATATTTTTACGAAAAATATTCATTTGTGACAACAAATCAAACCAAACATTTAACAATATTTTATAAATTATTGTTATTCGATTTTTCAGCACTTGAATCCAGTGTCAGAAACATGCCCGCGACGAAAAATTATTAACACCCTATTATATAGTATTCGATTTTTTTAAATTTAATATAAACAGTAAATAGTACATGCAACATTTTTCATATTGCATATTGCACGTACATACCTCATGATTCAAACAATCTTGATGTACATGAAAATAGCAAGTAATTGTAAGCGTCGAAAGAGCGGCGTGGATAGTGTGCTCGCTCACACTCTTGAGGATGCGGGTTCGATCCCATCGCCTGCAATTTTTTTTTTAACATACATTTTTGGAATTTTTTTTTTTTAATATGGTGAACTGTTCATTTCCGGAACAACCACCATAGATGGAACATTTTTTTTTTAATTTAAATTTAAATTTCTCAACTCTTGATGAAAATCAATGTTTTACTGTAGGTTACAACGAATTCCGAAATTTTTACAAATCGTGCAAATCCACGATTAACATTACATTTTTCATTAATTTTTTTTTATATAATATCTTTTATTAATCTTAAAAGATCCTGAGATTTTTAGAATAGTATTGTTTCGTTTTAACCTACAGTAAAATATTTATTTTCATCAAGAGTTGAGAAATTTAAATTTAAATTTAAAAAAAAATGTTCCATCTATGGTGGTTGTTCCGGAAATGAACAGTTCACCATATTTAAAAAAAAAATCCAAAAATGTATGTTAAAAAAAAAAATTGCAGGCGATGGGATCGAACCCGCACCGTCAAGAGTGTGAGCGAGCACACTATCCACGCCGCTCTTTCGACGCTTACAATTACTTGCTATTTTCTTGTACATCAAGATTGTTTGAATCATGAGGTATGTACGTGCAATATGCAATATGAAAAATGTTGCATGTACTATTTACTGTTTATATTAAATTTTAAAAAATCGAATACTATATAATAGGGTGTTAATAATTTTTCGTCGCTGGCATGTTTCTGACACTGGATTCAAGTGCTGAAAAATCGAATAACAATAATTTATAAAATATTGTTAAATGTTTGGTTTGATTTGTTGTCACAAATGAATATTTTTCGTAAAAATATTTAAATTCAAATTTAAATTTAAATTATTTCAAAGAAATAATTTAATTCATAAAGAGGTTGACATTTGAATTCCATTTTAAATTATTTATTTAGGATCGCTTGTAAATAAGTCGTAAATAATTTCTTGACGAAAAATGTTTTTATTATTTATTATTATTACATTTCAATCGACGTATGAACTGAAAAATAATTTATAATGTTCCCCGATAAATTTTTCCGTTTTCATTGATAACGAAGAGCACCGAGGGAAAAAATTATTTAAATTTTAAAAAACCCGCTCGTGATCCCGGGTGACGTCACGCCTCGAGTCTCACCGCGTTTTTCCGCGGAGCC
Organism: Alloplasta piceator; assembly: GCA_946863875.1. NCBI lineage: Eukaryota > Metazoa > Arthropoda > Insecta > Hymenoptera > Ichneumonidae > Alloplasta > Alloplasta piceator. The sequence continues at coordinate 35,925,790 of OX333075.1, read as the reverse complement.
TCGGGCCCTCGGCAGCTTCGGCTTCGGCTTACATTGTAGTCGCACACGGACGTGCGACTTCTACGTGTGTTCGTATATCTGACGCCATGGGGTGGGAGAACAACAGCGCGCGAGGGGTCGACGCTTTCGGCCGCGCTCGGCTCTCCCGAAGCGACACGAACGTCGTTCGCTCACAGACACGGGCGGCCATCATTGTGTGGCACCGTGCAAAGCCGCAGAGTGGGGGTCGATTTTACACCCGGTCTGGCTGCACTGGTACGACACTGTTCGCTGCTGAACGTACAGAATTATGCGCCTCCACCGTGTGAAGACACCATAACATTTCAGCACGTGTGACTTTCTCTGCGATTAAGGTAACTCCTGCATTAGCGAAAACAAAGATTTTTCTTTGGCACGAAACTATGTCATTGTACATGGGTATTGTAACGCGATTTTTCATCCGCTACGTATATGGGCGCGCCAACGCGAAATATACCTCACGATGCGGACATAATTGACTCGATCAGAAAGATTAAGTGAATTTTATAACAAAATAACTGAAAGCCCAAATTTCCCAAATTATTGTACAGCCGTACGAGGGTTAGGCGCCAGGCACACGATAGGAATATCGTGCGCCACCGTTCCGAGGGAACGGCTTATTTATTTTTCTCCCTCGACGGCGGTAGCCGAGAAACGCAGATCTTCGCGTGGCGACTGAGACGCGGGCTACTCAGAACATTATTTAAGGCCAAAATGGTAGAGGGGGGGATTCTTTGGGTGAGTGAATAATTCGGCACGAAATAATTCCCCAATTTTACAATAAAATTTATTCTTCATATAGCACAAGGCCTCGAGATCCGTTTCACAATTGCGGTAGCCATTTGGAATTTTAACATTGATTCGATGCGAAAATACGCGATCAAGAAATACGGACGAATTTAACGAGAGAGTTTACAACGAACGAAATTTTGGACGGGACGTTCCGTATGTGCGAATATACCATAATTTAACCATAAATTAACCTAACGCTAACCTAAACTCACCTAAATCATGAACGATAATCCGACATAATCAATTGTCGAGACATCGTGCGTCGCCGAGAAATCCAATCTTCACCGAGCCCTACGATAGCCGACGATAACCGATGATAGCCAACGATAACCACGGTAACCACGCTATCCAACGATAGCCAACGATAACCACGATAACCACGCTATCCAACGGTAGCCAACGATAACCACGATAACCACGACATCCAACGATAGCCAACGATAACCACGATAACCACGCTATCCAACGATGGCCAACGATAACCACGATAACCACGCTATCCGACGATAGTCAACGATAATCCACGGTAGCCACAATGTTCAGCGATAACCACGATAACCCCGATAACCCTCATTATACGAAGCGCACGATATCCGACGACAGGTCATCTCATTAATCACTTCTAACCCTAATTACCTTAATTTTACCCTAAGATACGACTGCGAACATACTATAGCCTGGTGACGATAACGAGGCGGCAATTCTGTGCACAAAATTATATTAAGTTTGCTTTATTACGCCACTAAGACAGCCCCACGGCTAAACACGACAAAGGAACGCGAAATCACGGCCGCACGGCCAAATAAGCACAGAATTGCCCCCTTTGCAGAGAAATACAGAACGGCTTACCGAATTCTGCTGCCGCAGCGACCCAGATCTCCACACACACAGAATTGACTCGAAGATATAATATAACAACGTAAAAGCGACAATACAAAAAAAAAGAACAATGAACTCGAGGACCAAAACGATGACATGTGTCGCTCGTAGTCTCCCGGAACACAGAGTGCCGGTACGACGATGATCCACGCTCTCGCTGGCTTGATGCTCCCCACTCTCTTCTACGTTCGGTCGTCTCCGTACCCCTTCAGCTCCGCGTGGCGACGATCATCTCTCGTAGACTGCCCGGCGCGCTGATGTTACCACGTGGCCTTTGTGGCGCGCTGGGATCGCCGAATATCCCTATCTTGCCGACGCGCCTTATTGGCGCCGGATTTAACCATCTCGTGGGCTCTCCGTGGCTTGCACTCGCTGCTCGCCCGGCAGTGATTTTCGCTGCCTCAAAATGCCTTTCTTCAGGAACCCTGCCGAGGTCAGAACGAGGGGTGAGGCCCTGCCCGTGAACGGTGGTGGCCACCAGCTCATTCCACGCGGACCCCCAAACCAATGCTGCGACACCGCTATCCTCACACGTCCTGCCTCTTCACGACCCCCGTGAATGACGCGCCGATTTTATCCGATCCTCGGACACTCCGACGGCAGCAGGCTGGTCCAACGCCAGGCTGGGAAGTTAGGGAGGAGGGTGACACGGTAATATATCGGTCGTTTCCCCAGCTCGCTCCCAAGCATCCAGTCCCGCGAGTGCCGATGATACGCTACTCGCCTGCGTTATCAGACAATCCACGAGTGCAGCCACCTAAATAAACAAAATGAATCCGGGAGGTGATCAGCTTCCCGGCTTCCCAAAACCATACGAGAGCCCGACGAAAGAGGTATCCGTTATCTGAGACGGTAACCACCGATAACCACCAAATTATCGAGAGCCGTGACGAGAGCGAAATATGACTGACGAGGACTTTGTCAAAGGACGATAAAATTCAGTGACGATAATCAGAACAGGAAACATACTAAAATGGCAGGAAATTCGGACCTGACGAGAACCGAAACGTAACCGGACAACGAAAAACAATAGTAAACGGTAGCCTGATAAAGACTCCGCGTCCGAGAGCCACGAGACGGTCACGCGCCGCCCTCGGCGTCGTAAATCCGACCCCCGGAATGCCCCCACTTCGCGCCATTGTAACGTGGCCAAAAAATGTCACGTTACAGTATATACGTGTTCAAAATTAATTTCAAACAAATTGACCACTGTATAACGGAGATATAACATTTTTAAATTCCTTCGTTTTACATAGGAGAACATAGGGAAAACTTGTTATTCGCAAACTGATGAATTCTTTTGAGCACTGTTTATAAAAGATTTCGTGCAAAAAAAGACAGCAATTTATTAATTGATATATAAGGCACAGCGTCGAAAAAAAAAACGTAGATTCACCATCGATTAAACCAGATATTGAAGTTTAAAATACGTAAAATGTAGGCTGATGATCAGTTTTTACTAGTCTGCCATTGAAACTAGGCAACAGGGCTTTCGCGGAAGGCACCGCATCTAACCTTCCTGTTTTCGGCGCTAATTTTGAAAAAACATAGAAGAGTAGTAAAAATACAAAAATTTCGGTTCGCACGCATACAAAAATAGCTATTGCGTGATAAAGTGGGGACCTCGGGTTGAATCGAGTTATGAAGTATATTGATAATTCGCATTTCAGTAGCTTTACTGTATAGATACCAGGGGTTGCGAGCGAAACGTTTTGCTCGATCGGGGATTTAATCCTTGAGCGAGCACATTGCAGGTATACGAAGGGTAGCTCGTATCGCGAGAGGAACTTTATGGTATACCGGGACGATCGAATCGGAGAGGGAGCGCAAAGAGACTCAGGTAGTTTCCCTCTCCTCGCGAGTCGAGGAGACATTTATTTTTGGGGATCGTATCGCGAGCGAGTAAATAGTTCTCGGACGAGGTTTCCATCCTATCGCGAGTTATTGGGTGTCTCGAGTCCGTCGGATCGATCCTATGAGGATCGAAACGTCCGAGAACTCTTCCAGTAAAACTCGCCGAGGATCAAAACCTCGAGCGACGCAAAAGGGTTTCGATCTTTACCTGGCCCGATCTCGTTGGGCATAGGATGTTTCCCTCTTTGTTTTGCGTTACATTATATATGTACGATCTTGACTATTGGATGAAATATTGAAACGGCATTTTTACATGAAATAATAAAACATTGAACTTTAAAAAAATTGTTACTGCAAAAATCTCATAGATTACATATTATGATTAATGTAATCTTTTCAATGGAAACGTATTTTTTTTAAATATTCTACTATTGAAATGACGATTGTTTTTGAACGCTTCATTTTCTTTTGTGCATGCAACCGTTAATAGTTAATTACGTTGCAACAATCTTTTTTTTTATTTTAAGCCGACAATTATTTTTTCATCTTTGAATTCTTGGGAAACAGGAGTATTGAAATACAAATTTTTGTTAACATGATTAATGTTTGCGAATTGCCGTAATTTATTTCCGTTAATTTCGTTGTTTTTCTAAATTATCATTTCCTGTTATTCTTTTATTCGCATTTTTGCTTGACAATTATCACCAGTGATGAATGTAACAAAAAATTATGATACATACAGTCGATAGGTAAGCACTAACGCAAGGCGGGCTTTCGTAAACCGGATCAACAAATAATAACATATATCTATGAATATATATGTGGCATTCCACGGTATTTCGATCAAAATCTTACATTGATGATTTCGATTTTCCTCTAAACTTTTTATATAAATAAGGACATTCAAAAAAATTTCCCAAATTTTTTCATTATTTTTCAGCCACGCGTTTTTTGGATTTATTTATTTATTTTTTTAAACAAAAGCGACAACTTTGTGAAATCTGAAAAAATGCCGAAAAATCTAAAAAAATATAACAAATTTTTTGGGGTTTGTTCCATAACGGAGATTTCAATACTCTATGAGTCAAATTCAAAAAATTAAAAAAAAAAGTTGACTCATAGAGTTTTGAAATCTCCATTTTGGAACAAAGCCCAAAAATTTTGTTATATTTTATTAGATTATTTTTTATTTTTAATGTCCTTATTTATATAAAAAATTAAGAGGAAAATCAAAATCATGAAGGTAAGATTTTGATCGAAATACCGTGGAATGCCACATATATTTATATAATATATATATATATAATGCATTCCGTGCGATTTCGAACGGTCAAAAAGTTGTCCACTCTAAAAAATTGACATTTTGTCAAATTATTTAATTATATGAAAAAGGGTAGTGTACATTTTTTCAAAATTTTGGGATCGCATTTTTTTGAGTTTTTGAGAATTTCATAATTGTCTGAGTACCGTTATATCTTGAAACTCTATATCTATATACATATATATCTATCATATGTACACCCCGTGATAATATATATAGGTATAGACATTGTAGCGATGACCGTACGGAGAGCAAAATTCAGGTAAGGATCGAAACCGCTCGACTCTCGACGAGTTTTGCTCCTCGAGGAGTTATACTCCATCGAGCCCATGCGCATTCGATCCTCGGCGATCGACCCGTTCAATGAGTTCCGACGGGAGATCCAATTGAATCAGTATACCTATATATATCTCTCTGTATACGTATATATTAGACTGATTCACGAAATTAGATTTTTTTTTTTAATCTCCGATTAAATACTTTCGGGGAAGTGAAAAAGATGCCTGTTGAAAGCAGAGCTCTGAATATTGATATATTTAGAAGTCCCTCGTAGCGAATTTATATTTTAGATTTAAATGACACAGGAAAAAAAAATTCAAACTTTGAAATGTTTTACCTCGACTTCGTGTGAACTACTGTTGGTCGTTTCTTTAAAAATTAGGTTATTTACGATAATGCAATTCATACTTTTTTTTCAAGAAAGATTTCACAATATTTAGTAATAAGTTTCAACATTTTTCCAGAAACTAAAAGAAGGGAAATTTACGCAAAATTTAATTTTAACTTTGCATAACTTTCGAAGGAATGAGTTTTCAAAGAATCTTGGGGGACCTTTTTTGTAAAGCGTTCCATTCCCTGTAAGGATATGTATCACAGATTTTGGTACAGAGACTTGAAGTCAAGGTATGTCATTTCGAAGTTTAAACATTTTTTTTCTGTATTATTTAAATGGAAATTCCTGATGAGAGATCTCAGAATATTAATATTAAGATGAGCTCTGCTTATATTATATATATATATATAAGCAGAGCTCTCAATATTAATATTTTGAGGTCTCTCATCTTGAATTTCAATTTTCCTTTTGAATAATACAGCCAAAAAAATTTCGAAATTTTATACCTCAGCTTTAAGTCAATGTACGAAAATTTGTGATGCTTTCTTTTTATGGAATGGAACGCTCTACGAAAAAGGTCTCAAGATTTTTCAAATAAATCCTTCAAAAGTTATCCACAATTAAATTTCAATTTAGAGTGAATTTCACTTTTTTATTTAGTTCCCGGAAAATTGTTGAAAATTATTATTAAATATCGTGAAATCTTTCTTGAATAAAAAGTTTGAATTGCATAAACATAAATTATCTAATTTTTAAAGAAATTACCAGCAGAAGTACACATATATTCACAGTCTAATGTACATATATATTAGACCGTGAATAACTTTTCAAGAAATAAGTTTATAGAAAAATCATAAGAAACGTTTTCTTTAGAGCATTCAATTCTCTACAAGAATATGCATCGCTCATTTCGGTACACTGACTCAAAGCCGAGGAAAAAATTTTCAATGTCCAAAAAAACGTTTTTCTTGCTCCCAGCACGAAAGTACTCACTTCCGGGCCACATTTCAGGCCCGGAAGAGCGACTTTGATGGCGTTATGGCCTGCTCGGGCGCGCTCTGACAGAACTTTCGTTGCCGGCAATATATGCGCTCGTGTGTTTTGATCTCTTGACATCTGTACGTTAACCTTTCTTATTGCAGTTGATTTTCGTGCGTGTTTTTTACATTTTGTACATTTCTTATTCCAGTTGATTTTCGTGCCTGTTATTTTAACCTATTTTATATGTTTTTAAGGCTCGCCCCGACCAGCAAAAACCTCGGCTTCGCCTCGGTTTTGCAAAAGTCGGGCAGGCCCCCCCCCCGCCCCCCAGACCAGCAAAAATCTTCGTCCGCAGTACACTTCGCGAGATTGCCGGTAGGCGCGCTGACGCAGGCCGCAAAAGTAAAATAAGTGAATATACATATATTGCCGAACACAAGGCAGCTGTCATGCTGACATGCAGTATTTTATAGATTAAAACTAATTATCAAACGTACTTTCGGCCCGGGCACAAGAAAAATAGTATACGACCCACGGCCCGAATGCTGGATGCCCTGACATGTGTGATATAAAGGCCGAGGCGAAGCCGATGTGTACTTCTGCTGGTAATTTCTTTAAAAATTAGATAATTTATGTTTATGCAATTCAAACTTTTTATTCAAGAAAGATTTCACGATATTTAATAATAATTTTCAACAATTTTCCGGGAACTAAATAAAAAAGTGAAATTCACTCTAAATTGAAATTTAATTGTGGATAAATTTTGAAGGATTTATTTGAAAAATCTTGAGACCTTTTTCGTAGAGCGTTCCATTCCATAAAAAGAAAGCATCACAAATTTTCGTACATTGACTTAAAGCTGAGGTATAAAATTTCGAAATTTTTTTGGCTGTATTATTTAAAAGGAAAATTGAAATTCAAGATGAGAGACCTCAAAATATTAATATTGAGAGCTCTGCTTATATATATATATAATATAAGCAGAGCTCATCTTAATATTAATATTCTGAGATCTCTCATCAGGAATTTCCATTTAAATAATACAGAAAAAAAATGTTTAAACTTCGAAATGACATACCTTGACTTCAAGTCCCTGTACCAAAATCTGTGATACATATCCTTACAGGGAATGGAACGCTTTACAAAAAAGGTCCCCCAAGATTTTTTGAAAACTCATTCCTTCGAAAGTTATGCAAAGTTAAAATTAAATTTTGCGTAAATTTCCCTTTTTTTAGTTTCCGGAAAAATGTTAAAATTTATTATTAAACACTGTGAAATCTTTCTTGAAAAAAGAGTTTGAATTCCATTATCGTAAATAACCTAATTTTTAAAGAAATGACCAACAGTAGTTCACACAAAGTCGAGGTAAAAAATTTCGATACTAATTACCTCTGTATTTTGTATTTTGTGGGTAATTAAATACTTCAAGTAATTAGTAGTGCCCAACCCTGCTTAGTATACCTATATATATCTCTGTCTCGCTCCCTCGCTCTATATATCTCTCTCTATATCTATATACATATATATATCCACGCTTATTCCTGTACACCCCGTGATAATATATATAGGTATAGACATTGTAGCGATGACCGTGAACTGTGAAATCTTTCTTGAAAAACTTTCTTGAAACACTGTGAAATCTTTCTTGAAAAAAGAGTTTGAATTCCATTATCGTAAATAACCTAATTTTTTAAGAAATGACCAACAGTAGTTCACACAAAGTCGAGGTAAAAAATTTCAAAGTTTGAATTTTTTTTTCCTGTGTCATTTAAATCTAAAATATAAATTCGCTACGAGGGACTTCTAAATATATCAATATTCAGAGCTCTGCTTTCAACAGGCATCTTTTTCACTTCCCCGAAAGTATTTAATCAAAGATTTCAAAAAAAAAAAAATCTCATTTCGTGAATCAGTCTAATATATACGTATACAGAGAGATATATATAGATATACTGAGTCAATGGGATCCCCCGTCGGAACTCATTGAACGTGTTGATCATCGAGGATCGAATGCGCACGGGCTCGTTGGAGTATAACTCCTCGAGGAGTAAAACTCGTCGAGAGTCGAGCGGTTTCGATCCTTACCTGAATTCTGCTCTCCGTACGGTCATCGCTACAATGTCTATACCTATATATATTATCACGGGGTGTACAGGAATAAGCGTGGATATATATATGTATATAGATATAGAGAGAGAGATATAGAGCGAGGGAGCGAGACAGAGATATATATAGGTATAGTAAGCAGGGTTGGGCACTACTAATTACTTGAAGTATTTAATTACCCACAAAATACAAAATACAAAATACTAAATACATTCGTATTTTGTATTTAGTGAAAATTTCGATACTAAATACATTTATATTTTGTATTTAGTGAAAATTTCGATACTAAATACATTTGTATTTTGTATTTAGTTAAAATTTCGATACTAAATACATTTGTATTTTGTATTTAGTGAAAATTTCGATACTAAATACATTTGTATTTTGTATTTAGTGAAAATTTCGATACTAAATACATTTATATTTTGTATTTAGTGAAAATTTCGATACTAAATAAATTTGTATTTTTTATTTAGTGAAAATTTCGATACTAAATACATTCGTATTTTGTATTTAGTGAAAATTTCGATACTAAATACATTTGTATTTTGTATTTAGTGAAAATTTCGATACTAAATACATTTATATTTTGTATTTAGTGAAAATTTCGATACTAAATACATTTGTATTTTGTATTTAGTTAAAATTTCGATACTAAATACATTTGTATTTTGTATTTAGTTAAAATTTCGATACTAAATACATTGGTATTTAGTATTTAGTTAAAATTTCGATACTAAATACATTTGTATTTTGTATTTAGTGAAAATTTCGATACTAAATACATTTATATTTTGTATTTAGTGAAAATTTCGATACTAAATACATTTGTATTTTGTATTTAGTGAAAATTTCGATACTAAATACATTTGTATTTTGTATTTCGTGAAAATTTTGATACTAATTACATTTGTATTTTGTAATTTGTAATTAGCTAATTACAAATTTGCCCAACTCTGATACTAAGTCTGAGGATCAAAACCTCTCACGAGGCGAGACGTTTCGATCCTTATCAGAATTTCGCTCTCCGTATGGTCATCGTTACTATGCTTTTAAAAAAGAGACTATTTTTTTAATTCGCAATCTCCAATTAATTACCTTCAGGGAAGTAAAAAAAGATTCCTGTTTAAAGCAGAGCTCTGAATATTAATATTTAGAGGTCTCTCGTCGCAAATTTATTTTTTATATTTAAATGACACAGGAAAAAAAAGTCAACCTTTGAAATTTTTCACCTCGGCTTCAAGTCAATACACCAAAACGAGCGATGCATGTTCTTGTAGGGAATTGAATGCTCTACAGAAAACGTTTCTCATGATTTTTCGATAGACACTCTCCTTCAAAAGTTATTCACGGTCTAATATATATGTATATTAGACTGTGAATATGTGTTAACTACTGTTGGCCATTTCTTTAAAAATTAGGTTATTTATGATAATGCAATTTGAACGTTTTTTTAAAGAAAGATTTTACGATATTTAGTAATAAGCTTTAACATTTTTCCGGAAACTAAAAATAAAAGGAAAATTTATTCTAAATTTAATTTTACCCTTGAACAATTTTCAAAGGAGTGAGTTTCTTGAAAAATTTCTAAACATTTTCAAACAAATTTTCCAAAAAATTTTAAATTTTATTTTCTTTTATAAATTTAAACGTTGTTTGCGATAAAAATGTGAAAAAAGCTCAAAAAAACATTTTCTCATTTTAATGGTGATAACGAAGTGTTTAGGGGCAATAAACATGATTCTTCAATTTTTTTCAAAAATTCGATTGCTTGAAACTTGAAACAAAAAAAAACATTCGATAGATCAAATTGAAACTTTACAGTGTCTTTGTCGGTGTGTTGAGCTGTAAAAGTTACGCTTAACATTAGTCGTTTTATCAATATTTTTAATTTTGCCTTTAATTTCCAAAAAAAAACAATAAATAGCCTTTTTTCTCCTGTTCTTTCAAATTCATGGCAAGAATGGGAAAATTGTTTTTTTCAAAAAACTATTGACAATTTTTCAGAGCATTAATTTAAGTTTGTGAGACGCTCCTTCTGATTGATGTGCGATCATTGGTTGCTGAGATATCAATGGTTGAATACAAAAGGATCTTCTTTCATTAAAAGTTCAATATCTCAGCGAAAAATGGTCACAGCGAGGACTCAACAAAAAGCAAATTGAAGTTAAATAAACAAGCTATTCGGTTCATGTAATAGTTTAGCTGGAAAAAATTTTTCCAAGTAACTGCACAAAAAAAAGATTGGTTTGTTTTACTATTTCAGATCTCTCAAGATTGCGTAGAACCTATAGCTTCGAAATTTTTTTGGCTGAAAGATCTTAAAACTAGAAACTTGAAGCTTCAAAATACTTTTTCAAGACCTCGATTGGACAATTTTTCACTGAGATACGGCATTGTTAAAAACCACTAAAAATTGGAAAATTTGTTGATCTCTTAATTTTTTTCAGTAACGTATATATATGTACGCCCGTTTATGCCTGTGCGCTCCGTTTTCATCTATATAGGTATATGCATAGTAGCGATGACCGTGCGGAGAGCCAAACTCAGGTAAAGATCGAAACCCTTTCGCTTAGCGAGCGGTTTTGCTCCTCGAGGAGTTATACTCCGTCGAGATCGTGGGGGTCCGATCCTTAAAGAACTTTTACCTGTCGAGAGCGCCGGGATTCAATCGTTGAACGATTCAAACTGCCCGATCCTTCCGACTCAGCGCTCGTTCGAGGAGGGGATCGTCTCCCGAGTTTCGTGTGCCGTTCTTTCGAAGAGTTACATCGCGGGGGTATTAACTCGCCAACGAGTTACATAGCTACCGGCTCGGTACGAGCATGCTCACTGAACGAGTAAAACTCGCAAGGATCGGAGATTTTACCTGTTCTTCGGCTCGCTCGCAATCCCTGATAGATACACATACACACATACACACACATGCATGGGTTCTTAAAGGGAGAGTAACCCCCCCTCCCCCGCCGCTCCGCTCCCGTGAGTGCGAGAGAGATAGAGCTCAAACTTTTAATACCTTGTTCTCGAAGATGTCTTGATGGAATAAAAAAAGAATAGTGGGGTCACCTGTACATATTAATTACGCCGGTGATCTCACTCCTATTTTTTTTCCATCCATTTCCGAGAAAATTGCGTGAGAAAAATGTTGAGGTTATGTTGACATTTAGACGCCCCTCGATCACTATATATGTATAGAGACGGACGTAAGCAAGGGTATCGATCTTCGTTCACAACGTAAGTCGTGCAATGCTAAGTGGCGTTACCAACGTGTGAATATTGCGACGTTGCCAAATCGTGTGCCTACTTTAGTCATTCGTGAAACGTGTTATTTTCCGCGATTTTGACAGTTGGCACTAGCCATATTGGGAATATGTTTTTTAATTATTTCTCTTTTATTCGACTAACATACAACATTATGATATTTTTCTGGCGGTAATAATGCTACTTGAACCTGTAAATACCAAATTTACATTTCTTTGAGATTCATCGAATTTTTTTTTTCACAGACTATGATTTGACTCAACTGTTACAGGAGGAGGAGTTACCTTAAATGCTGCGCGGAATCGTGATACTTTTTTCGCTTTCGCTTTGCAATTCGACGTCACCGAAACTGAAAGCCGGCTCGTTCAATGGTTTTTGAGATGTTGATCTAGACACGGTGTTAGTCACTTCAACACTCGGGGCTCACGTGGCAGCCAACGAGATTCCAACATCGTGAGTTTTTTTTCTCGCATTTACGATGACTTGATGTTTCTCGGATTCTGCGTGACTTATAAGAGTGCGTCTACCCATATTGCCAAGCGAAAACGTCGTTGCACACCAATTACATCGTGCACTTTGTTATTTTTGGGAAATGCATGCAACCCAAGATGAAAATGTCGAGTCTGTCGCCCAATCGGGATTAAAAGCGGTCGATCTTGTTTTTCCTAAAACTTTTAATTCAGCTGTTTTCTTAATTCTGTAAATAAAATAGAAAAAAAAACCGCTTGCGGTCAATCTCTTCCTCATTATGAGGAGGACACGAAACATTAGACACACGGAACACGAACACAAAACATGAAATTACGAAAAGCAAACGAAAAAAAGACCATGAAAGTGGTACAATGTACAGAAAAAGTAATAAACTGTCGCAGACGTCAAACCGCTTAACAACTGTATTTGTGGTAATAAATGGACCCATATTTGTAATGTTGTGATTTGACATTATACAGAAGCGGATCACGGATTTAAAAAATGGATTTTTTCCATTTATTCTTTCAATTATTATTTCTGTTCATTTATGTGATGTGTAAAATATTAACTCATCTTACGTAACAGAAAAAGTTAAATTCTTCGAAAAGTTGAAGAAATTGGTCCCCACTAGTCGCAACGAGCGATTCCGAGCTGGCTTAAGTGCGCAACTAAAGCAGTATAAGCGATGAGCGCGAGCGAGACAGAGAGAAAATATGACTATGCTGACCGTGTTTCACGCCTGAAGGCGCTCTACCACCGATTCGAGGAAATCAAAAACGTGATAGCGTCTCGAGACAAGTAAATTTACCGGAAAAGATACAGACTAACAATACCGACTGACCTCGAGATCCAGCGACGCGGTAACGTCTCGAGACAAGTACATTTACCGACTGTCAGTAACTCTCGACTCGACGAATAACGAGACGCGCCAAGACTCCTATACGCCAAGCAGAGTGTTTTTCGATGTCTCCAAAACAGTTTTTATGATTTTTCAAATTAAATGTTATTCTAAGACGTGTTTTAGCGCGGCAATTGAATGCCATTTTTTGTTGCCGATCGATTGTGACGAAAATGAAAGCTGTAGCTTTAGCCATGAAATATATATCTTGATTTTTCGGCTTCAATATTCTCGCGAGAATAGATTCAGTCATGTTCTTGGCACACTACATATCATGATTATTAGTCCCTGTGGTAGTCGCCATGACACCCTGTGAGAGTCGCCATGACACCTTAAGATGGAAACGAACCTACTTCACGTTAGTTGTTACGAACCTAACTTCACGTTAGTTGTTATACTTTGCAAAAACTAGTGAAATAAATCACAAAAACACCAAAAATGGTGTACAAAAATTGGAGACAAGTACATTTTACAAACGGATATATAGTTCTACATATCCTTTGCAAAAAGTAGCTAAATAAATTAATAACATCGCGTTTCACCAACCACTGCGACAGATTATGCTGTATTCCTTTGCTCAGATTGGTGTTGAAAAAAATAATGATAAAAATAATAAGTACTTGGCGAGTTGGTTTTTAACGGACAATAAATCAAAATGGTTTTTTAGTGAATACGTGAACACCAGAATGTCACTATTTGCTCAGTGAAAAAACTCGCCAAGTACTTTTTATTTTTTTGATTATTTTTTTCAACATCAACATTTGTTATCATTACAGCATAATGTGACACGCGATGTTATTAATTTATTTAGCTACTTTTTGCAAAGGATATGTAGAACTATATATACGTTTGTAAATGTACTTGTCTCTAATTTTTGTACACCATTTTTGGTGTTTTTGTGATTTATTGTATATACCAGCAGGTATCGTTGCTACGTCGTGTCACTAGCGGGCACAGTCGCGTATTTCTCGTTTTTCGGCAATGACACTAACATTCAACGGTGAATAGAATGCCCGATTATTAATAATTATCATGAATTTTTAATCACGTTTGCGGATTTTCAATTCATATTTTTTATTTTCCTTAGATAAAGAAAACAGAAAAAAATGTTTACCCATATATTTTTTTCAGCTGTGCACGGAAAAACAATATTCGCCCATACACTTTTAATTCTCGATTTGATATTTCGTATTTTCTCTGACTAATATTTTGATCCCTGACATTTCCATTTTTTCCCTGACAGTCACCAGTGACCCTGATTATGAGTATAACACAGGAAAATAACCTTGACGGGTCCCATGCTAGTTCATCAGTCTATTGTGTATAATAAAATACAAGTTACGTGCGAATTCAACAAAAATCTTCTGAGATCCTTTTGAGCTATCCTAGATACTCATTATAAGTAATCTAATATATAAAAAAATAATAATACAATAATATAATAAAATATAAAAATTCTTATGTAGATTATAGATATGTAGCTGCAACACCAAACTGTATCCCCCGATTTTGTTATCGTCAGTTTTCTGAATTACCTCCCACTACGGAAGCAAATTGAAATACGAATTCAGGTTAATAATATAAAATGATAAGGCAGGACTTGAATTCCCGCATATCTGCAGGCCAACATCGTTACACATCAATTTTCGTGAATGCCCCATCATGCCCATATGATTTTTATGACAATTTCAATATACTTTATTCTTTATCAACATAAGTTTTAAATAAAATTTGTAACATACAATTACGAAAATGGACTAGGGACAATATTTACCAGCACAATTATCATTGAAGGGGTTTTCCTACTTTCGTGCCTTTCAACTACCAACACTGAAAAACAAGAAAACGCATCCAACATCTATCGATTCGTCGAATTTTGTTAGATACATCATTCTATTTTCCAATGGTGCGAAAAGAAAGGCGCTTTGCTGAGGAATGAATATAGTTAATTATGTAAAGGAGGCCCCTTATTTCTTCATTATCAAGATGTCACTTTGTTCACCTCTGTCTTTCTTTCTTGATAATTATGGTAAAACGCAAAAAAAAAACTATAAGCGATATAGTATCGTGGACTGTGGAAAGGATAAATTACGACATTAATGCTTTCGTATAACGAGCGTTTAGTAAGAAACGACCGCGTTTTCTCCAGCGATCAGAATAAAAAGGAGTATCGCAAACGATCGAGTGCTCTTAATCAGGCGGACGTTCTTTTATTCCTCTGCACCTAATCTATGACGTATTGATATTGTAACGCTAACCCTACCGAGAGCGAAGAGTTTGCATCACCCCAAGCAAACTTAAAGTAAAGATTGAAACACGTGCGCTTTGCACGAGGTTTTACTTCCACAAGGAGTTATAGTTATATCTCTCCTCATCGAGAACGTGTGAATTAAATGTTCGAGGAATTATGACTGATCGATCAAGAGCGCCACACACCGCGATCCTGCCACGCGTCTCTCCTCTCTCGAGTTGCTTGTTCAGCAGTTATTGGAGGATTCGAGCCGCGGTTTTAGGTATTCACTCATTTAGCAAGCAAACCAGTGCCCAAGTTACACTTACCGCTCCTCCGAAGAGTTGTAGTGGACATGCCAGTGATGCTTGAAACGTTTAAAAAATGAACTGACTTTCTCAGTTTTTACGAAAAACAAATGAACGTCATTTGTCCAAGAGTTATGTACGAAATACATAAAACATTTTCAGGGGTAATATATGATTTTGAATCAAAAGCACGGCCGAATTTTCAAAAAATTCTAGACCAGACCCACAGAGTCTTATCTGAAAACGATTATAACTAAGACAAAATTCGATCTGATTGACCCGCTTGACAACTTTCGATGAAGACATTCTTAGCCGGGCCGCGCGATTTTTTTTTCGAGACTGCTTTCCACTGATATTTAAAATTAGATCCATACAATAACAGTGGAGCATAATCAGAATCGAAGAAGTAAGTTTAATTGTCCGATCCCGATGAATCTCTTTTGACGAAATTGTCGTTACCAAAATATTCTTTGTTTCTTGTATCCAGGCTGCCAACCTCCCAAGTCTTTTGTTTTGTCAATAAGTTTTTTGTTTGTTTCTTCGACATACATTCTCTATCAATCAAGCCAAGTCAAAAACTCGGTATGCTTACGTTATTAATCCCTTCACTGGTAGACAATTTTGTTGGTACTATCAACTTGAAATTTGGTACTCCGGGGTTTTTGGGGTCGCTGATTAGGATTCTGCACTTCAAATTTAGAAATTCTAGATGGCAGACGGAAAATGCAAAACGTCATTTGACAAGCGAACTAAGGCTGGAGGTGAGAAATAAATATGTATGCCATTTCTAAATGAATGCAGATTCGTAATCAGCGACCTACAAACCCCCAAGCTCCATTTTTTGCTCACATCGAACGACTTTTTGCATTTTTGGTCGGCCATACTGGATCCGCCTATTTGGAATTTTAAGTTCAGATTCGTAATCAAGGACCTCAAAAACCGCCGAGTACGAACGTTCGCTCTCGTCAAATGACTTTTTGCATTTTCGGTCCACCATATTGAATCCGCCATCTTGAATTTCTAAATTTTGAGTGCAGATTCGTAAACAGCGACCCCGAAAACCCACGAGTACGAATTTTAGTTCTGCTATTCTCAGAAATTTAGTATATAACGCATTTTTTCCGACAGCCCGCCATATGGCGGGCTCACCAGTCAAGGAGTTAATGACCAAACCAAGCAAAAAAGCTTGGTGTGCAGGGTTAAGAAAAATAAGCCCGGGAGGTGCTGCAGGATTTCCGCGAGATCAGATAGAAAATGATTATACCTACTTATCTTGTCATAACACAGATTAGTGTCAGGAGTACATTTTACTGTTCAGTAGTTTGTTGACCTATTACTGATGCATTAGGGTCCATTGATTAATTACGAAAGGATAATTATTATTGTCGTTTTAACCCCCCCCCCCCCCCCCCCCCCGCCATCCCCATGTAAGGGCACATAAGACTTTCGGACTCCTCCTTCTCCTTCTTACGTAAGATTTTAACTATTTTTTTCTAAAAAGCATTGAACATAGTTAAATGTCGTTAGACAATGGTCAGTTACACTAAAACGCGTTATTATTTGACATAAATAAAAAAAAATATTTTTAACAAAATAATTATTTCGTCTTTGGTAAATGCATATTATAATTAAAGGTAAGCGTTTCAACAATCTTAAAATGAGAAAACAAATCAGTCAATAAACAATAAACGAATATAATACTTCGCGTAAATCAATGAGTGACTAGATTTGAAACAACCTTATGGGAAATAAGTAGTCAAAGAGTAAAAGTCACTTCAGTTCAGATCATCAATTATTGTCCAGGCTGAATTATATGCTGTTGTGACTGTTTGAATTGAATTACTGTTTCAATAATTACATGATACAGTCAGTCAAAAAATTAAAGGAATAGCAAGATTTTCGAGATTTTTCAGCAATTTTCTAAAGGCTGTGACTTTGTTAATTTTGGTAGCAAAAAAATGTTTAAAAAAAGCATTTTGAAGCTTGAATCTTCTAGTTTTGGAACCTTGAGTCAAAAAATGTTGTGGGCATCACCCTCGACGCAATCGAAAGAAATATCACGGTAAAAATTTTCTCGAATTTTTTGCTTTTTTCAAAACAGTCGAAGGGCTCTAACAAAAATTTTCGAGCTTAACCAATCTATGGATCGTTTAGCTGGCTTCTTGGGCTTCAATTTGCTTTTTTTAATTTTGCTCTACGACGATTTTTCGCTGAGATATCGGCGATAGAACAAAAATTTGTCTTTTTTTTTAAATCTTCGATATCTCTGGAACTAATGATTGTACAGCGAGTAAATGGTGAGTTTCGGAAACGTAAATCTACTATGTATAAGTGCCTGCTACATTCATGAACGAAGAAAAAAATTTCCGATGCTTAATTTTGACTTGAAAAAGTCCAAAAAAATAGCTTTTTTCTTGTTTTAGAAAATCTACCACAACTTTGCAGATATTGCGAAAAATACCAATGTTTTCAGGTTTTTTTTAGCTCAATACATACCTAAACACCATGCCAATTTTCAAAACAATCGGTCGAGCCGTTTTTTGTAACCGAATCATCAAACTTTTTGAAAAATTGAAGAAACACGTTTATTGATCCTTAAAGACCAATTAATGGTGTTAGAAATGAAAAAAAAATCGTTTTTTTCCTCTCAAATTTGCATTTAATAAGCATGAAAGCTAGAAAGAATGCCAATAAAATTTTTTCTCAGATTTAAAAAAAAAAAATCCAAAATTTTGAAAAACAATTTTTTTTTCAACATTCGGATTTTTTTTTGTTTTCACGCTACTTAAATGCAAATTTAAGAGGAAAAAAAAGAAAAACTTTCTTTTTCATTTTTAACACCATTACACTGAAACTTCGATTTAGTGCGCTTCGATTTAGTGCGAGATTTATCTGATTAAGTGATTTACGACCCCATCGACTGTTTTGAATAAAGCTAAAATTTCGAGAAAATTTTTACCGTGATATTTCTTTCCGCTGCGTCGAGGGTGATGCCCACAACAATTTTGTGACTCCAGATTCCAAAACTAGAATATTCAAGCTTCAAAATGCTTTTTTTTAAATTTTTACGACCAAAATTAACAAAGTTACAGCCTTTGGAAAATCGCTGAAAAATCTCAAAAATTTTCCTGTTCCTTCAATTTGTTGACGGAGTGTATAATTGCGTGATAGCAGAAAGGAAGTTTTACAAATAATACAAGTAAGTTTAATATACAAAGAAATATACTATAATTTTCATTTACAAGCTTCGAAATTTGTAAATATCAACACATTTCAAATTTTTAAAACTTTATAAACAATACAAATTTTTAACATGAGAATATTTAAATGAAATCGTACATTGAAAATGAAAAAATAGATCTCATCGTTGCATTGTCTAAGGCTATGCTCTCAAATATCGATCACGCTACATTGTAAAACGCACATTCTGTCTTGTGGTAAAGTATTCTGTAAGAATGGCTTATTGAGAATGGCATAGTAAGAATGGCCCCTTCCCCCCAAGGTAAGATCATGTGGAGATTTTTCAACCCTCTCCCTTCGGGACCCTTACATGATTAATGAATGGCCCCTAATGTGTAATGATTGTTATGAGATTTTCAAATTTAACCGTAATTAGAGCGACGCTTTTTATATTTTGAAGAAGAATCTTGAATATACTCGCTTAATCGTCACGTGCATCTACGATAATCATCATAAATCCAGGCCTCGTCGCATATTTCTGCGTGCATCGTGGATGTCATCTCTGTTCAATATTTACGATGAGTATTCGATATTTAAACGATTGACTGTAAAAAGTGGAAAATAAAATAAAATTCGTTATAAAAATAAAAAGTTGGATAGGTTACACTGAGAAATATTGATGATGAAAGAAGTAGCAACGATATTTATGATGATTGCAACAATTATGTGCAGTGATACTACTATTATTTATCAAATTCAGACATTACAGAAGGTCAATAAAAGATTCTCAACTATTCCAGAAATAATTTAAATATTATTGACCCTTCATTTAAATATAAACATGTTACAAGATTTGTCTCAGTGAACGATTCTCGTAGTTACTCTCTTGTTTACTCGTTCGTTACCTCTCTTGTTTATTCTCATAGTTCGTTGCTAGTATGCTCGTACAATTGGTTTCTTTTTTATTCTTTCGTTTGTTCAATCTATCGTTAAGCAGTAGAGGCGTTTGGACTCGGCTTTTCCTCGCCTAGCGTATTAGTTCTTAACCCTGCACGTCAAGCTTTTTAGTTTGGATTGGTCATTAATAACTTAAGGATACCGAGTTTTTGGCTTGGCTTATGTAATTTGGTTTTTCTTTTTATTTCAAATTTTTAGGATGTTACATCTGAGACGTAAAATAGGATTTTCTTTAAATTTTGGATTTTTTTTTAAATTCTAATTTTTGGGTTTTTTAATACTTGGCGTCCTTTTTTTTACTTCTCAGAAGTATTTTGTGATTGATTTCACTACTTTTTGAAAGTTCTTTCGAAGTGTCTTTCCTGATTCAATTTATTTACATGAATTTTATATAAATTGGTGTTGAAATATTGGTGATTCATATTCATAGATATGCTTCATATGAAGCATTCTCCGTCAATTCCGCCACTTTTTTTCGACCTTCTCAGATCCGTCCCATAACTTGTCACAGTTAAGTCGCACTTTAGCGATTTTTCAAAGGCTGTAACTTCGTTAATTTTGGTCGTAAATTTGAAAAAAAAAAAGCATTTTGAAGCTTGAATCTTCTAGTTTTGGAATCTTGAGTCAAAAAAAATTTGTGGGCATCACCCTCGACGCAGTCGAAAGAAATATCACGGTAAAAATTTTCTCGAAATTTTTGCTTTTTTCAAAATATTCGGTGGGCTCTAAAATTTTTTTTCGAGCTTAACCAATCTATGGATCGTTTAGCTGGATTCAGTGGCTTCAATTTGCTTTTTTTTATTTTTGTTTTACCCCCTTTTTTCGCTGAGATATCGGCAATTGGACAAAAATTCGTCTTTTTTTTAATCTTCGATATCTCTGTAACTGTTGATAGTCCAGGAACCGGGTAGTTTTGACGTGACATCGCGTCAGAACGATTGTAACCGGCGGATTCGTGTAGGGCTGATGTCCCTGATAAAGGCCTAATACTTTGAAACCACAAATTTTGGGAGGCTTTTTTTTTGCCACGCGGTCAAAGTTGGCAAAACCATGTTTTTGAGAAATAACGTTGAAACTATTGATCCAAGAAAAAAAAAGTTAAGTAACTATTTGTAGATATTAGAAAAACGAACAATTTGGCGCGTGGCAAATTAAAATCGGTTAATTAGTTCGCCCGCTAAAAATTAAAAACCAGCTAAATTGGCCATTTTTATAATACCCGATTCATAATTGAAAAATGCGTGTACAGCCTCTAAAATCTTAGAATATATGCCCCTCGGCACACTAAACAAGTGTGCAAAATCGGAGCTCGATCGGATGAATAGTTTTTGAGAAAAGCCATTTGTTATTAAAAAACCGACTTTTTTCGCCAGGAATTTCCAAGCTGGGAACTTGTCGCAGCGCAATGAAACTAGAACGAAATTAATCCCAAAGAGTCGTACTATCACGTATACTTTGGGGCAAATCGATTTTTTATAATTGAAGGGGGGAAAAACGGCTCCAAAAAGAGGGTACGTTTTTTACTCATTAACAAATGGAATTCCATCGCGAATTTTCAAGTGACAGAGTCAGGACTGGCATCATTTGAAAGCGGTTATTTTTCTACGAATTTAGAAAAAAAAAAATTCAAAAAGTTAATTAGGGGGAGATAAAGAAATTTTTTTTTTTTAAATTATTGCAGCGGCTCTTTTTAACATAGAGAGCTAAAAATTGGACAGCGTACAGAGTAAGGCTTATGCTAACTGGCGAAAAATCGGTGGAACAATCCCATATAGATTTATTGTTTATTTGAGCGGTTAATTGAGAGGCCAAATGTGACGCGGCGTTTGGCGGCAGAGTGGGGATAGCCTTCTCCAGCTCGCGCGCGCCCGCGCGAAAGGTGAATCCGCGCGTTTAAATTCCACGAACATGGAATATCTATGAAACAAATTAACTTATCGAGTTGTTTTTTTTTTTAACTTGGCTAACTTTTTCCGCTGATCATGATTTTGTTATTGAGAATTTCGAAAAATTGAAAATTCACCTCCAAATTTATTGATTATTTTTTATTAATTTTTTCTACACTATTTTTTACAAAACTTTTGAGTGAACCCGGATTTAAATATCATCGTTGTGATGTTCTCCAACTACTGTACGGAGGAAAAAAAAATCCAATGACAAATGTTTTGTAATTGAAGCACTTGTCATTCCGTTTTCAGGAAAAATTAACAAATTAAGGCCATTATGATTACGAAAGACACCGAATGTTCTTAAATTTGAAGAATATTTTTAACCATGCCACGAAGCTTACAAACATTCAATAATTTTGTATTCATTATAAAATGTTTCCCTCTTTGGATCTAAATATTCTCCTCGATCTTTTCGATGAAATGAGTATTGGCCGAGGAATTTCACGAGAAGAATCGAGGAGGCTCCCCGGCAAGAACTATAAATAGATTCTTTTGTAATCAGTCCAAGGGAAGGGTCGGGTCAGGGGTACAGTGAGGGGTTTGAGGAAGTGCCGACCGTTAGGTCCGTTAGGGCCTGAAAGTTGTTTTCTTTCAGTTTCACTTGGGAAGCGACTCTGCTCACATCATAGTCAACAGTGAAATATTCAAAGTTATATTGTGTCCAAAGTTTTGACAATCCATGTCCATCGTGATCACAAAAATTGTGGTAAGTAATTATATACTTTTCATATTTATAATAATAATAATCAATCGAGTCAAAAAAATTATTTCAATCTGACAATGTATAAGAATTGAACATTTCTTTTTCTACTCCGAAATGTATACCTGAGAATATTATAAAATTGTGAGAATTATGTGTATGAGGGATTCTCCGTCAATTCCGCCATTTTTTTTTCGACTCTCTCAGATCTGTCCCATAACTTGTCAGAGTTTAATACTATTTGAAAGTAGTCCCTGCGAAATTTGCATAGCTTTATGCATTTCTTCTTTATTGATTTTTCTCGACTGATTGTTTTCGGGGTTAAAAAAATGTTGTTCACAAAAAATTGCACAAATCTATGCCATTTGTTGTGGATACAATATTTTTAACCCCGAAAATAATCAATTGCCATATTGTGGATTTTTCTGTACGTTTTGCTAATACTATTAGAGATTGTATAAAATTGACAACAAAATTTAAGGTGCCAAATATGGCTGAAAAAATTGAGCAATATTTGGCATGCCATAAGCAACAATTATCCGTAACAATATTGCCCTACCGTCGCTAATAACCTCAGTCGTTGATGCGACGTTAAATAAATAATACAAAAAAAAAAAAATATTGCCCAGAAGCTATTAATAAATTGTTTACTAAAATAATTATTTAACAATTAGCCCATGAGTTCTCTTTTTTTTTTTTAATCGAATGCGTGAATTTTTCTGAATGCTTATAAATTCTTTCGGAATTTTCTCTCTATTTTCAAATTCTCGTTTTGAATTTTTTCAATTGCTGTATCTAAGTACATTTCAGCCTAGGGTCTTTGAAAATTTCCAAAGCTGACGTTAAACCTGTGTATAAGAACATATCCAAAATTGGCAGTTATTGGTTCGTATTTTTTTTTTTTTTCATATTTCAAAATAGAGAGAAAATTCTGAAAAAATTTGAAGTGTTCAGAAAAATAAACGCATTCGATTTGTTTAAAAAAAAAAGAACTCGTGGACCATTTTGAATTGTTGAATAATTATTTATTTAATCAATTTATTAATAACTTTTGGGCAATATTATTAATAATAATTGTTGTTTATGGCATGCCAAATATTGCCGATTTTTTTCATATTTTTATTGTATCACGAAGTACGGACAAGTTATGGGACAGATCTGATAGGGTCGAAAAAAAAGTGGCGGAATTGACGGAGAATTCCTCGTGTTTTTTCCACCGCTTTTTTACAGTGAAATATAGTAACGAGTATTTGAAAATGTATCTATCGAAAATAATTTAAAAATGCCTCAGGCATTGGCGAGCCTGTAAGCCGTAATAATTTTTCGTACAACTGTTATCACCACTTTTCGGTTTTTTTAATATGCAATTAGTAATTTGACTAATGATTGTTTATCATGTATTTTTTAAAGATTCACCCTTGTCGAGTATGGCAGCGGATAAGGAGGGCGATATCTGCATCCTTTGCAACGAATTATTGTTACCTGAAAATACTGCCACCGTTAAACAACGGGCTATACAAAGTCTTATCGAGGCTAGTCTCCAGCGAAAGGATAAGAAACATCTGCAACTCCAACAATGTGAATCCCTCAACATTCACAAAAGTTGCCACATTATGTACGTAAGGAAAAGGAGCATTGAAGCGGCAAAGGCAGCATCCGCGGCATCAACTTCAAAGGCAAGGCGGCTAAGTAAAAGTGGACAAAATTTCGACTTTTTAACGAACTGTTTTCTCTGCGGAAATACTGCATATCGTCAGAAGGCTGATAATCGTGTTATTATGGTCGAGCGGTTGGATATCGCCGAGACAATATTAGAGGCATTGAAAAACCGACCCAAAAATGATTTCAATTGCGAATTATACAACTGTCGATTATCGGCAGTTGATGATTTACGCGGAAAAGAAGCTCGGTATCATTTACGTTGTTACAAGCAGTTCTTCAATTATCGCCTTGATTCCGGTGAAAGACATCCACTCGGCGAAACGATGAGTGCCGCATTACAGCATGTCGTTAATTATATACTCGATAACGAAGAAGATTGTCAATTTTCTCTGAAAGAAATCCTTTCACATTTTACTGGCGAACTACCACGAATTGATAGACTCAAAAAACAATTACAAGACCATTTCGAGGATGATATCGTAATTTATTCTATAAAAAATGACGCATTGATATGTTACCGTGACGCGAAAAATAAATGGCTTGACGAAGCTTGGTATACGAAACGAGCCAAGGACGAAGAAGAGGAGCGTAGAAGGATTGTGAGCATGGCTGCTAATATCATTCGTCAGGATATTCGAGCTCGTTATTATGACACAAATAATTATAAGGCGTCAAATAGTTGCGTCGATGATTATTTGTCGGATATTCCATCGACTTTACAACTGTTCCTAGACGTTTTGATAAAATCGCATAAAAGAAACATGGAAAAAGAACAGCAAATGAAGAAGTGGTCTAATAGAATCGCTACTTTCGGCCATATATTGATTTCGTCAGTAAGACCGCGGGCCTTTATATCGCCACTGATGTTAGGTCTTTCATCCATGATGCATAGGAAACACGCTTCAAGGTTTCTCATAGACTCACTAGCATCATTAGGCCTGTGTGCAACATATAAAGAAACGAACCATTTTGAGGCGTCAATTGCAAGCGATCCGGATCATTACAGTTTACAAGGTGACACGTTTATACAATTTGTCTTCGATAACGCTGATCACAACACGAATACGCTAGATGGGCAAAATACCTTTCACGCTATGGGCGGTATTATGTGCATAACTTCAGCCTCGGCCGTACAATCGAAGCAAACTATCAAAAAAGTCAGCACCATCATCAAATGTAAATGGGCGATTTGGGTTCATTCCATTGAAACATTTTGAAAAAGGAACCTCATTAGGGTTGAATGACATCGTTATAGAAGATTTGTCCGCTGGGAATCCCATTTCTAACGACTTTTTAATTGCCCCATCAGATTTCTTATGGTTTTATGGCAAACACATTAAGCCGCAGGATGTTGCCGGCTGGAGTGGGTTTATGGGAAGTTATTACAAATCGGAAGATTTTTATACTTCGAAAATTATACCTCTGCCATTTATCAATAATCCACCTAGCAGTTTCGATACGATTTTAACATCTCTTATCGAAGCGGCGAATAAATGTAAAGCACTTGATCAAAAACATTGCTTTGTGACATTCGATCAACCCTTGTATTTTAAGGCTCAGGAAATTGTAGCTTCGATCGACCCAAACAATGATCCGCACAATGTAAGCTCTGTTATCGTTCGTCTTGGCGGGTTTCACACGTTAATGTCATTTCTCGGATCAATCGGCTTTATCATGGAAAACAGTGGCTTAAAGGAGGTTTTTTCTATCATTTATGCCGAAGCGTCGGATGAAAAAGCTCTACTGGGGCATGCTTATTCGAGAGCGATCCGAGGACATTATTTAGTTCAATTAGCTCTAGCAGACCGTGTAATATCATCTTTAACTTTCGATGAAACCGAAGTTGAGCTGTTGGATAATATTGTGATGAAAGTCGCTGAGGAAAATTTTGATCAATTAAAACACGATGACGTATGTACTCCCATTGCGAATAAATTCGTAGCTCGTTTGGAGAATTTGAAAAATAACGGTCCAACAGCTCAACTGTGGCTCCAATATTTTCAAATGGTTCTGATCGCCAAAAAATTCGTTGCTGCCGAACGCTCGGGAAATTGGGACCTGCATATGCAGTCTATGCAATCAATGATCCCATATTTTTATTCGAGCGGCCATCATTTGTATGCAAAGTCGAGTCAGCTTTACTTGCAAGATATGCTCAAACTAAAATAAATTTTGCGCGGGAGTTTGGACTGATATGACAATTGAGCAGGTGTTAATGAAGTCAATGAAAACAAGTGGCGACTTGACTCACGGTCGCGGAATGTCAGAAAGTGTTATAGCTACATGGATAAAATCAGCCGTTGTTATGACCGAAGTGTGTAATGAAATGGAAAATTTTTGCAACGTCTCCTATGCTACCTCCGAACAGCATGTTGATACGAGAGTTTCGCGAATCTCCAGAGATGCTACCGATCTGAAAAAAATACTCAGCTACTTTGAAACGCACGACCCCTTCCCCGAAACCGAACGTATTATGTCGATCCATTCAGGTGTTGTTGGAGAGGAAAATATTAATTGCTATAAAGAGTTTGAAATCGGTGTTAGTTTACAAAAAAAAAAAATATCGGGGAAAAATTTGGATCCGTTAAATTTCAGAGGAAAAACAAAGTCTTGTCGCTTAGAGCAGTCAATTCCAGAGTTAAAATTGCGGGCGATACAGTTGTAATTGATCCGCTGTTAATTTTTCAGAGAATTACGTTGAATGTAAAAGAAAGAGGGGAAATGCGAAATTATTTGAAGTACGAGCTCGCACCTTTTCCACTCTCACTTTTCGACGAAGGAGGGATGCGTAAAACTCAGAAGTCCGCATTTTATATAAATTTCCAGCATCTCGAGGAAATTCCCGAAACTCAAAAGACTGTACATGTCGTCGATGGCGGATTTCTAATTCATAGGGTTAATTGGCATCAAAATGAAAGCGTTCAGGAGATCTTAAGGCAATACGTATCGTATATTATACACAATTTTGCCGCGAACAGTTTTATCATTTTCGATGGGTACCCTGAGTCAAGTTCGTCGAGAACGAAATTTTGTGAGCGATCACGACGCAAAATGGCTAACATTGGCAGTGAAATTATTTTCGACACGAGCACACTTATTACCTCTGCCAAAGAAAAGTTTTTATCCAACGACAAAAATAAGAAACGATTGATTACTCTATTAAGCCAAGAGCTCGAAAAGAATGGCTATCGTACCAAATGCGCAACGGAGGATGCCGATTTTCTAATTGTTACAACCGCTATCGAACTAGCCAAGGAAGACGTGACCGTGACAGTTGTAGGGCAAGATGTTGACTTGTTAGTGTTGCTAACCCAATTGGCGCCTAACAAGAATAACATCTTATTTCAAAAAGTTAACTCCGGCGGCATTGGTAATGAACTGTATGATGCAAACAGTTTTAAGTACGGAGAAGTTAAGCACTTAGTAGGCTTTCTTCATGCTTTTACTGGCTGTGATACCACTTCGTGCTTTTTCAAGCAGGGTAAACAAAAGTTGCTAAAATGTATGCGTGCAAGCAGCCGTTTACAGGAATTGGCATCGCAATTTTATAAGACCCATGCACACCCTGAAAAATTAGCACGAAGTGGTAATGAAATAATTGCCGCAATATATGCCGCGAAAGGGGAAAGTGCCAGTCTCGAAGAGTTGCGTTTTTTACATTTCCAAAAATCGACCTTAAAAAGAACGTCGAAACTCGAAACTTTACCGCCAACAGAAGCTGCTGGTAAACAACATTCATTTAGAGTTTACCATCAGCTTCAGGAATGGCTTGGAAATGTAATAGATGCAACGAAGTGGGGCTGGCAACCATCCGCAAGCGGCTTAATGCCAGTTGTAAGCAGTGAACCGTTAATTCCAGAGGAATTGATAAAAATGATCACTTGTAAATGTACAACTGGCTGTAAAGCTGCTTGCGGATGTAGGAAACATGGTTTGCGCTGTTCAAATTTGTGTGCGAACTGCCAGGGTGAGATGCGATGTACAAATGTAGACTCGATAATACTTGAAAATGACGAAAATATTGACGAATTCGATTATGGCGAGGATAATTATGTAACGGATACGGAAGTAGAGTCTGAGCTCAGAGAAAACGATGAAGGCGAAGGCGAAGAAGATAATGTCTTGGCGAAGAGAAGCAGGCTCGAAAGCGTCGAATAAATGTGAATATTGTATATTTAATATGAAAAAATGAAATGTTTGTAAGCTTCGTGACATGGTAAAAAATATACCAACATTTTAACCTCTTCCTGCATTATTATTTTTTATTTGCTTGTACCCTGAACCCTGCGCATAATGTTTTCCTTAAAAAAAAAAAATATTCTTCAAATTTAAGAACATTCGGTGTCTTTCGTAATCATAATGGCCTTAATTTGTTAATTTTTCCTGAAAACGGAATGACAAGTGCTTCAATAACAAAACATTTGTCATTGGATTTTTTTTTCCTCCGTACAGTAGTTGGAGAACATCACAACGATGATATTTAAATCCGGGTTCACTCAAAAGTTTTGTAAAAAATAGTGTAGAAAAAATTAATAAAAAATAATCAATAAATTTGGAGGTGAATTTTCAATTTTTCGGAATTCTCAATAACAAAATCATGATCAGCGGAAAAAGTTAGCCAAGTTTAAGAAAAAAAACAACTCGATAAGTTAATTTCTTTCATAGATATTCCATGTTCGTGGAATTTGAACGCGCGGATTCACCTTTCGCGCGGGCGCGCGCGAGCTGGAGAAGGCTATCCCCACTCTGCCGCCAAACGCCGCGTCACATTTGGCCTCTCAATTAACCGCTCAAATAAACAATAAATCTATATGGGATTGTTCCACCGATTTTTCGCCAGTTAGCATAAGCCTTACTCTGTACGCTGTCCAATTTTTAGCTCTCTATGTTAAAAAGAGCCGCTGCAATAATTTTTTTAAAAAAAATTTCTTTATCTCCCCCTAATTAACTTTTTGAATTTTTTTTTTCTAAATTCGTAGAAAAATAACCGCTTTCAAATGATGCCAGTCCTGACTCTGTCACTTGAAAATTCGCGATGGAATTCCATTTGTTAATGAGTAAAAAACGTACCCTCTTTTTGGAGCCGTTTTTCCCCCCTTCAATTATAAAAAATCGATTTGCCCCAAAGTTTACGTGATAGTACGACTCTTTGGGATTACTTTCGTTCTAGTTTCATTGCGCTGCGACAAGTTCCCAGCTTGGAAATTCCTGGCGAAAAAAGTCGGTTTTTTAATAACAAATGGCTTTTCTCAAAAACTATTCATCCGATCGAGCTCCGATTTTGCACACTTGTTTAGTGTGCCGAGGGGCATATATTCTAAGATTTTAGAGGCTGTACACGCATTTTTCAATTATAAATCGGGTATTATAAAAATAGCCAATT
The DNA here is from genome assembly GCA_946863875.1 of Alloplasta piceator. Classification (NCBI taxonomy): domain Eukaryota; kingdom Metazoa; phylum Arthropoda; class Insecta; order Hymenoptera; family Ichneumonidae; genus Alloplasta; species Alloplasta piceator. Next base: position 35,896,227 of record OX333075.1, on the reverse strand, counting down.
TAGCTGGTTTTTAATTTTTAGCGGGCGAACTAATTAACCGATTTTAATTTGCCACGCGCCAAATTGTTCGTTTTTCTAATATCTACAAATAGTTACTTAACTTTTTTTTTCTTGGATCAATAGTTTCAACGTTATTTCTCAAAAACATGGTTTTGCCAACTTTGACCGCGTGGCAAAAAAAAGCCTCCCAAAATTTGTGGTTTCAAAGTATTAGGCCTTTATCAGGGACATCAGCCCTACACGAATCCGCCGGTTACAATCGTTCTGACGCGATGTCATCAAAAGGGCCCTTTTTCATACCCGGTTCCTGGACTATGATTGTACAGCGAATAAACGTTTCGGAAACTTAAATCTACCCTCTATAAGTGCCTGTTACTGTCGTAAACGAAAAAATTTGTTTCCATGCTTAATTTCAACTTGAAAAAGTTTACTAAAATAGCTTTTCTTCTTGTTTTAGAAAATCTACCACATCTTTGCAGATATTGCGAAATACCAATGTTTTAAGGTTCTTTTTTAGCTCAATACATACCTAAAAACCATGCCAATTTTCAAAACAATTGGTCGAGCCGTTTTTTATGACCGGGTCATCAAACTTTTAGAAAAATAGAAGGAACACGCTTATTGATCCTTAAAGACCAATTAATTAATGGTGGTAAACATGAAAAAAAAAGTTTTTCTTTTTTCTCTCAAATTTGCATTTAATGAGCGTGTAAACTAAAAAAAAATCACATTTCGGAGAAAATTTTTTTTTTCTCAAAATAAAAAATTTTTTTTTTTTTCATTTGAAACAAAAAATTGATTTGCATTTTTTTCAAAATTTATTTTGATATTTATTAAATATTGAATGCAAAATTGTGAAAGAAATGCTAATACATTTTTTTTTTAGTTTTCACGCCCATTAAATGCAAATTTAAGAGGAAAAAAAACTTTTTTTTTTTACTTTTAATACCATTAATTGGTCTTGAAGGATCAATCAACGTGTTCCTTCAATTTTTCTAAAAGTTTGATGACTCGGTCACAAAAAACGGCTCGACCGATTGTTTTAAAAATTGGCATGGTTTTTAGGTATGTAGTGAGCTAAAAAAGAACCTTAAAACATTGGTATTTTTCGCACTATCTGCAAAGTTGTGGTAGATTTTCCAAAACAAGAAAAAAAGCAATTTTTTGGACTTTTTCAAGTCAAAATTAGGCATGGAAACAAATTTGTTTAGTTTATGACAGTAACAGGCACTTATAGAGGGTAGGATTTAAGTTTCCGAAACCCACCGTTTACTCACTGTACGATCATCAGTTCTAGAGATATCGAAGATTTTAAAAAAAGGAAAATTTTCCTTCAATCACCGATATCTCAGCGAAAATTGGTCGTAGAACAAAAATAAAAAAAAAAGCAAATTGAAGCTAAGGAATCCAGCTAAACTATCCATAGATTGGTTAAGCTCGAAAATTTTTGTTAGAGCCCATCAACTGTTTTGAAAAAAGCAAAAATTTCGAGAAAATTTTTACCGTGATATTTCAAAATTAACAAAGTTACAGCCTTTAGAAAATCGCTGAACAATCTCGAAAATTTTGCTGTTCCTACCATTTTTTGACCGAGTGTAGCTTAAAACCGAGAGGATGTACAAAAAAAATCTTCCTACAAAAAAAGATATGTTTTTCCATCAACTATTGAATGCAATATGTGTTATATTTTTATTCGTGTTGCAAAGACTATTTTCTGCAAAAAAAATGAAAATTATTTTTTTTTCACACGGTCGGACACCTTCAATTTTGTTGTCAATTTCATACAATCTCTAATGGTATTAGTAGGGCCTACAAAAAAATCAGTATCCGTATTGTGGATTTTTCTGTACGTTCCACGAATACGATTAGAGATTGTATAAAATTGACAGCAGAATTGAAGGTGTCGAACCGTGCGAAAAAAATTAATTTTCATTTTTTGTTTGCAGACAATAGTCTTTGCAACACGAATAAAAATATATCAGATATTGCATTCAATAGTTGATGGAAAAACATAATTTTTTTTGTAGGAATATTTTGTTTGTACATCCTCTCCGTTTTAAGCTATATGGATTAGAAAAAATAACTTGAAGCAATTTTTTGTGAATAAAATTTTTTCAACCCTGAAAATAATCAGTTGCCGTATTGTGGGTTTTGCTGTACGTCCTACTAATACTATTAGAGATTGTATAAAATTGACAGCAGCATTGAAGGTGGCAGACCGTGCGAAAAAAAAATAATTTTCATTTTTTTTTTTTCAGAAAATAGTCTTTGCAACACGAATAAAAATATAACACATATTACATTCAATAGTTGATGGAAAAACATAATTTTTTTGTAGGAATATTTTTTTCGTACATCCTCTCCGTTTTAAGCTATTTGGATTCGAAAAAATATATGCAACTCCTTAAATCACCCCTTGACAAATCTGAAAAAAAATCGCAGAGACTACTTTCAAGTGGGACTAAACTGTGACAAGTTATGGCACGGATCTGAGAGGGTCGAAAAAAAGTGGCATAATTGACGGAGAATACCTCACATATATTTATATCACAAGTCACGTTATGCTCAAAATATTCTCTATTCAATAAATCTATTCTCTATTCAATAAAGTGGAATATATTTTTCAGACTGAACTTAACAGTTTATGGACCACGATAAACTGCAATCAATAATTCTTAAGAGAAGTATATCGTGAACAGTGGAATCGTAAAAATGTAGTGACGCTATTTTTTTTTTCGTTATCCCCTACCTTGTGCAATAGTGGAGAGAAATAATCGGCAAAATGGAGAGCGAGCTCACGAGAATTTCTAAGCTAACGAATAAAGAGACCTGGGCGGTTTGGAAGGTTCAAATACGAGTCATATTAAATTCACACGGTGCACTGTAGGTTGCATTGGGAGCGAGCGTGTAAACTGCTCTAGATGCTGCTGTGGATACTGTTGCGCAAGCCACACACACGAAGGAGCTCGCGTCATGGAAAAAAAACTCGACGCGATCGCTCAAAAGGTGATGACGACCGTCGGGCAGCAGTCGATACTCAGATAAACTCAGATAAACTGCACGTCTGCAGCAGAAATTGTCGTCGATCGACGAGCGGAAATCCGAAGCGAGGGTACATATGCTTCAAGAGGATTGGTACAATGCCACAAAGCTGAAATTGAATGACATCTCAACTCATATCGCCAAGCTGGAGGATATAGCGCACCAACTAAATTAATGGGTGAGGAAATTCCTGATTCGATGATGATGTTACGTCTCGCGACTTTCGGGATTTCCTCGTCGTTCTTGAGTTTCCCATATCGGAAGATTCTCGAGAAAAATACGCATGGAAAAGGGACACGGTCGAGTCAAGGGTCCATTCTTACGGAGAGGGCATATTCCACCAAAATTTCTGCCTCTCAAATTACGGGCCATGAGGAAAACGTCAACGCCTGGTTGGTCACGTATATACACCAACCAACGGAGAGGTTTTGAAGCGTGTTAATACGACGCCTAAATAAAACAATCTCAATCATCGGTTCGAGAAAACATTCGCCGGAGCAACAAGACTCCACGATAAATATCGATAAGGCCTTTGTGGGGCTGGGCGACACTCGAGCGCTGAAGTCTTTGGGCGCGCGTGGCACACACACAAGCCTAGCGCAGCGTACGACCCTCACGCACACCACAATGCAGCTACACCGACGCCATCGTAAATGAGGCACCGGAAAATTATATTAGTACGTACGGCCAGTGGTTCTTCCTTTTCATTTTATTGGCATAATTATCTTGAGATCCCGAGAGTTCGCAAATGGGACAGTAAAAGTAAATTCAAAATTAGAATCGAGTATGAAAGTTACATGGCTTGGGTCAGGTCATTCGAAATAGAAAATAAAATTATTTTAAGACGCAAAAATGCGAAGGAAAAATTTCTCTTGAGAGTTTACAGTCGAGGGTTGAAAGTTTTTTTTGGAAGAAGGATATTGCAATGATTTATTAGGGTAGAAAAGAGGAAAAAAAATAAAAAGGACATGTAGGAAAAATGACGGAGGAAAAGAACACCACTGTCTCTTGAAAAGGTCACACACGTGGCTCATAGAAAATTAGTCACGCTTTGCAGAGAAAGGAATTACCCAAAGATAGAGCACACTACAGTGCAACCCGGTATGTATATATAAAAATAAAAAAAATCCTTTCAACGCTCTGTCTCAAGATTTTTAAACGAAGAAATGCTATCGGCATATTGCAAACATCCGGAGCTTATAAATCTGTCAACTTTAAGAAAAAAAAACAGATCGTCCGAGAAAGAATTGAGATGACGCTGGAAAAGAGTCTTTGTCCAAGGGTCCGAGGAAATTCCCTCGCGTCCCGCGGACGGCACGAGGCCCGCAACCCTCATGCGTCGTTTCGCTCTCTCTCGCACAATGAGTCGCCACAGGGGACACGCCAAATTTGGGCATAGATAATATTCATAAAAAGCATTGTTAAAAGTTGCAAGTTAAAATTATAAAGCAGTTATAAAACTCAAGAGGAATTTCGCCTTAAAAGTAGGCGTGCGATTTAAGTTAATTATAAGAAATGTGCGTATGAATGAATGACTAATTTCAGGTAAAAAGATCAGGTAAACTTCTGAGAAATAGAATTTGAATTACCCAAAAATAAGAGAAAAATATAAAACAAATTATTACATTTTACAAAAGTCTAGAAACATTTTTAAACATTTTCAATAATCAGTTCTTTGAAAAATACAAATTCTATTTCGTCAAAATCATAATAACAAGAAATTCAAATTAACAAAAGTAATTATTTAATAGAATTATTATGAAATTGAATTATTTAATTATAAACAAAACCAAAAATAGTTTCAGAAAAATGCACAAACAAAAATTTATATTTCATTTAAAATAAATAAACAATTTACACTCAGGAAAATTATTTCGGAAATGACAATAACATAATTACCAAAAACAATCAGGAATAAAAATTTGAAAATTAAAAACTTATCAATTAAAACATTTTTCAAATTAACAACCGTTCAAAAATTAAAACAATTAATTTATCAATTCATTTTAAAATTCATTATTCGAAACCGTTTGAACAAATTAAAAATCTCAAATTAAAGCTCACAAAATATAAAATATAAAAAATATTACAATTACAATTATTCAAAAATATATATTTTCATCAATAGAAATTATTTAAAAGAATTTAACAAATGCGTTCAAACGAATTATCCATTCGAGACTCTTTCTCATTTCCTTATAAGGAAATGATGGGAGGAGCTTTATAAAGCATAGGAAATATAGTGCAGTAGAACAGAGAAGGAATGGAAAATATGAAAATTGTCATAGGAAAGAGAGAGAAGTAACCATAGTCAAAAATCGAACCAATCAGAAGAGCTTTAGAGCGAGAGAGTATGAGAAGGCATGCAAGAGTGAAAGAGAACGAGAGGGATGGTCAAAGCCTCGGCGGTGGGGCCTAAGCGTAGCGAGAGCCCAAGCGAGGGCGGGAGTAAGTGGTAAAGAGAATGAAAGAAAGAGACCCCTCGACTCTCTGTACACGCGAAATATACGTAAAAATTGGAATTTAAAATTGCAAATTGTTTTCAGATAATGCAGAATGTACAAGAATGGAAGTATGAGTGAAATTTAGATTAAAGTTAAGTTTAATTATCATTTAATCAATGCGAAATCAAGATGACCGGCGAGGTGGAGGGGAGCTCTAAGACGTGCAACGTCTTAGGAACCAAGGGACAAATTGCCCCTTCCCCAAAACTAAGCTTGTCCAAAGAGTATAAAAGCGCGAGTCGCACCAAGTAATTAAGACATTGATTTCGAAAATTTTGCACGGTCAACATCGTCCACGACAGTCATCTCCGCGATTTTAAATTTCATTTATTTTCTTTGATTAAGCTGTCAACTCGTGACTTCGGTTAAATCTTCAATTTTATATTCCCTTCGTTTTAATCATTTTAATCATTTTTAGACATTATATAGACTTTAGTGCGTGCTCAAATTAATCATTATCAACATTATTTTTACGTTATCCCGGCTACGGTTAAGATAGACTCATCGGTGAAACGTCGTTAATTCCAATTGTGAATTGTGCGGAATTAATTTGTGTTTAAATATATTTATAATTAACATTCTGTGGAACTGTGTTCAATCACTGGATTCGAGCTTTCCATCGCTTCAACGTTGCTTCCGTTATTCAATCTTCGCTCATCGTTGGGATCGTGCCTGATTGTGGTAGGATTCATCATCGTGGTGATCCATTGCTGTTTCCAGTTCGTCTTCCATTTCTCAATCCCCAAAAGAGAACAATAAGAGTAAGTACAACTACAATGTGTTCATCGTTAGAAATTAACCCTTGAGAGAACATACTCTCGATTCCCATCAAGCACGGGTCCGCAATGGATGTTCTGTCCCTTCAGACAATCCTTAGGGTTTGATGATTAAATTTCATAAAAATTAAATCCAACCCTTTGTGCTTTTATCGGAAGTTATCATTAAAATTTTGACACCCGTTATGTTTATGTCGCGGTGCACCTTGCACACAATACACGGGGTGTTCACATCCACTCGAACTTTCTTCAATGTATGAATCCGATATTTTTCAATTAAAAATTGCTCTTTTGTTTCTGGTTATATTTTTCATCATTAACTTGATCTTAACTGGGTTTTTAGCATTTAAAGTCGAGTCATTAGTAAAAATCTGGCGCGTGTAGAATCTTTTCCTAAATTTAAATACATTTTTACAAAATGACCAAACTCCAGGAAATAGCTGTTTGGATAGGTATGGTTACGATAATCGTTTTGGCGATCGTGATTTTTGTCATGGGTTATATGCTCATCTCCGGAAAATTCCCGCGTTCAGAGACAAGCGATGGACAATCCCGCGTTTACTTTCTTCGTGATGATTCCAGCGAAGTTTAAATTCATGTAATTATTTTCTCATCCAATCAATCAGACAATCAATCATTCAATTGATAAAACTTTCAATGAAACTTGCGAGAACAATCTCTTCCCCTTCGTTTCTAATCTCAACATAAAATTCCATAACTAAAAATAATCTGTTTCGAATCTCCGTTTCTGGAAAACTCCCCTTTTTACAATCATTCGTGATCTCAATTCCCCTTTAACATTCACGTTTTTAAATCTTCAAAAGCCTTTGTTTTAAAATCAAATTCTTATCCTTCTTTACTTTCTTGCAAAATAAGTTATTAAATCATTGAGACATGTGGTTTCTAAACGAATCCCGAATAATCGCCCTGATAACAATTAGTATTTTATTCATAATTACGGTTCTTGTTTGCCTGATTTCCTTCCGAAAAGACCGAAAATTCATCCCTATAAAAATCGTTTCACAGGTTAAATTCACCCCTTCCGAAACCAATCATTCCGAACAATCACGCGTAATGACAACCGCTGTTTAAATTCTATAATCATCCAATCGATAAGACAATCAATTCAATCTACTATTATTTTAACTAATTTGCATTCAGAAATTTCACATTCTTGATTCACTTCTCCCCACTATGTCCAATCAATTCACGCCTATTATGTTTATTCCGGATCCAATCCCCGTAATCGTCGTATCAATCGCGTCTTCATTGAGAAATAATATCCAACCCTTCGAAGTACCATTTAATACCTGCAGGGTAGTCTGTCAGCCCCAATACATAGTAATATATTGCCTTGATAATTAACTCCCAATCGAGAAATTTCCAATAATAGTTAAATTCAACCAATACAATCCTTGAAATACACTCTCCAGGCCATCCTGAGCAAATTTCCGCGAGGTTCGGCTCGAAACGGCCACTTGTCCAACATAACGCAGTTATTCCGAATAACGTGTAAAGGAAGGTTTTACCCTTCTTGACCGAGATGGAATACTAGCCAATGATCACGAAAATCCTCATGACTCTGCCCGAAAATTTTCGATGTTTTGTTAATGCATGGGAATCAGCGCCAGCAGGAGACCGCACGCTCGACAATCTGAAGGCGAGGCTGGTAACAGAGGAATTGAGAATTACCATGCGAGTGCATAAAAACGGAAACGCTCTAACGTCAAATATCCAGCGAACAAAATTCAAGCGCGGTGGAGGCGGCAAATCGGGAAGCACGTCGAACGTTTCATCGAAGCCAGGGGGTCGATTTTGTAAGCTTAGTGACGTGAAAATACGAACAATGAGCGACTCTCTTGATTCTGTAATTTTCACCATTGTGAAAGTACGAGCCATCTCATGTGAGTTTGTTCGACAAGAAACTTCTTGTCGAATGGTGAGATTAAAGAGAGAAAGACTGAGATGGAGCGGCTGAGCGAGAGAGAAACCATCATCGACGCAGCTCGGCGTCCAATACGGTTGTGACGTGTTCCGTAACTTTATAATTTGAAGGTTAAGTGCGATTCATCGACACTACCGTTAATATATTATTAATGATTAATCTTGAAAACATATGACTAGAAAAAATATTCGTGACTGTGATGTTCTTTTTTGACTGTGGTTTACCGATAGTTTATTTAAATCACAATCCTTCATTGGCCACATAACTCCACATAAAAGGGTACTTATTATGGCTAATTTTCGAAGGGTTTTCGTTCACTCTACGATTATCAATCAATATTTATGTATTAAATTTTTTTTTTGTAGAATGACAAAATATGTAATAAAACACTCATGAAGATCATATAATAAATAGAGCTCTTCATTAATTCTGACCCCACATGCTGGCTCCGCATTCAATGAACCAACAACGTTTTGAATGATAAATAGACTTGTTTAACTATATCAGATAAATAAGTACAGCTGCCATTCATTACTTTTTTCGAACTTTCCTAAAATTAACTTCTTATTAAATCACAGAAATTGAACAGATGATGAACGAATGACAGCCCGTTACCATTCAAAGGTGCCGAAAATCCCGTTATCATTGAAGGGTTAATATTTAACATGTACATCTTGTACGTTCCTGAAATTAATGCTAACATTATGATTATTTTAAGTACAGTTGCTGACAAACTGTCTTTCCCTATGATGATATATCTATTGATTTCATATTTCCACTCCGACGTTACAGAATCGAGTGAACGAATTCACTTGACATGAAAGTTCGAGACGTGAGGACTCTCACTCGAGTTACAGAATCGACCCCCGGGCATGCTACATCTGCGGAGAGGCGGGGCATTTGGCCAGAGAGTGTTCACAGAGGAAGGGAAATGATTACTCAGGAGGATCAAACAACAATAGAGCGTCGAGAAAGAAATCTTGCGGCGAAGGCCTTGCGAGTGTAGCGCTCCAATCAGCTTTGTTACAGCCCGAGGGAGAGGCAGTCTGGCCATGGACTCGGAAGCCAGCGACCATATGTGTTGTCAAAGAGACTGGTTCCTCACGTGTGAAGTTTTCGATCACCCTAAGTCCGTGTGCATAGGCGACGGGGGTCGCATCGAATCTTTGGGAAAGGGTTGCATCGACGTAAAAATGTTTAATGGAAAAACCTGGAATGAGAATCACATGATTGATGTACTTTATGTACCAAGACTAGAGTACAATCTGTTCTCTACTGGCGCGGCACTCGACAAAGGTTTAAAAATGCGATCGTCAAACACAACCTTCGAACTAACAAGAAACGGACGCATCATCGTGATGGGGACATATTATGCAGTTTGAAGTCGAGGAGCCAACGTGGTCGAAATGGAGAAATGATCCGCCACAGGTGCACATAATCTCGACGGACACGCTTCAAAATTGGCACGAGAAACTGGCTCACCAAAACTTTCATCACGTGAGACAAATCCTCAAGAGACTTGAAATACCCGTGAAAGAAGCGAAAGACCCGTTTAGCAAGGCACGTACCATTGGAAAAATGCTCCGACTTCGTTTTCTAGAAAGCACGTCGAAATCCAAGAGTATGGGCGTGATTATACATGCCGATCTGTGTAAGCCTATGCCTACAAAATCTCTTGGAGGGTCGAGGTATTTTCTCCAGCTGAAGGACGACTACTCGCATTACCGCAAAGTTTGTTTCTTCGAGAACAAAGCGGAAACTGCAAGCTACGTAGAAAAATTCTTCATAAAGGCGGAGAAACATGATCTAGGAGTATTCGAGTATTCGAGTATTTCGTACTGGCAATGGACTCGAATTTGTCAACAGCGAGATGAAAATGCTGAAAGATGCACTCGGAATTCGACATCAACGAACGGTTGTGTACACTCCGGAGCAAAATGGTTCTGCAGAAAAAGACAATGAAGCCCTAAACGAAGCGGGAAGGATGCACATGCTCGCGAGAGGTCTCAGCACCAAATTTTGGGTAGAAGCGATTAACACGGCTGTAGCCACCTTGAATCTGACCGGAACAAGCAGCATTAAAGGTACGTGTTACATCCCGACATACATGCAATGTTATTTATCAAATTTTATTTTATTTCCGATTATTAATAATGATCGTGGGATGATATTATTATTTTCATTATTGTTGTATCCGCAATGGCCCCGAATTGAAGCCCTCTTGAGCAACAGCGTTTCAACACGTTCTTTTCGAGAACGTTCAGTTGCTAAGCGTTTTTCTGAAATAGCTGCGAGTTCGTTGACCGTTTTGCGAACTCAGCATTTCGACATAACTCAAAGCGATGAGTATTATTCAAACAATCATTTGACTGTTTGGTGTGTGTGTGTAACTGTGAATCGAGTCCCAATAATTGGCAGAGCTCAGTGGCAATTTCTTGGTATGTGTGTGTGAGAAAGCAAATTTAGCCTCACGTAATTATAAAATTAGGTAAATCGCATTCTGTAAAACTTTGTAGGATAACCTTCGTTAATTTCGTTGAATATATAATTCGTTAGATTTACAATTAGAAAAATTCTCTTCATTGTCTTTTCTTTCAATATGAAATTCCCAATTATCATCCGTCTCGCGAGAATAGGAACGGGCCCGTACGGGACGAGGCAAGGCGCCCACGAAATATTTAACGACGGTAAATCGTGCGGTAAATATTATTAATTCTCGTTACGTTCGCACGTAACACACACGACACCCTCAGAACTGTTGTTCGAAAAAGAACCAAACGTAAAAACCTCCACATCTTCGGCGAAGAGGTTTCCACGCACGTGCCGAAAGAAAAGCAACGAGCACTGGACAAGAAAGGGAAGACAGGATATTTCATCGGCTACGACGAAGAGACCAAAGGGTATCGAGTATGGTATCCTGACGACAACAAAATCGTGACTGTGAGAGACGTCGTCTTCTCCGGAAAATTCGATCGAGCAATCACGAAAGGAGTATGGGCAGAAGACAATGCATTCTTGAACGAGGAGCCCGAACGAGAAAACTCGGAGGACGACGCTGATGCAATCGAGGACGGCGATGGACAAAAGGTCGAGTAACAAAAGAACGCCGACGAGATAGCACAAGATGCACCTGAGGTCGAACAGGTCGAACCTGAGGGAGCAGTGGAAGAAATAAATCTCGATGATGGAAGAGTCAATCATCAAAACGAGGGCTACAGACTTCGAGACAGATAAACGTTGAAACCTGCCGAGAGATACCGCGATTTTATTGATAATTCATTTCTAGCTGAGAATGAGGAGCCTCTCGGATCGCGAAGTCATCGAAAGCGAAGAAGCGTCGCTGTGGAAGAAAGCCACGGAGGAAGAATTTGAGTTTCTCACTCGAAATAAAGTATGGGAACTTGTAGAAGCAGTCGACAATATGAGAAAAATAGACTGCAAGTCAACGTTCAAGCTGAAGAGAGACGCTGGCGGGAACGTTGAGCGTTATAAAAGGACTTACAGTCGTGTAGTCAAACTCGATTCGATTCGGACTATCCTCGCTATAGCTGGGGGGCGATCGCATGACGATAAAGCAGTTCGACGCGAAAACAGCGTTTTTGTACGGTGAAATCGAGGAAACGATTTACATGCAGCAACCGGAGGGATACGATGATGGAACTGCAAGGATTCGCTGATTGAAACGGAGCTTGTACGGTCACGAATAATCTTCTCGTTGCTGGAATCGACGCATCACGGGATTCTTAAAAAAAAAACCTGAAAGCGACAAACGCGGATCTGTGTGTCATTCCGTGCGGATTCGCCAGTCAAGTCGACACCGATAAACTAATCTTAGCGATCTATATAGACGACGGATTCATCGTTTCAAAAAATCGAGAGCTGATCGATAAACTTCTCGACGGCCTCAAGACGGAATTGGAAATAAAGCACAATGATGCAAACCTGTTTTTGGGCATGCAAATAGAGCGCTCGTCGGATGGTCAGTTTTTCTGCATCAAGAAACCTACGCAAATAGGATTTTGGACCGATTCAGGATGGAAGAAGCAAACCCAGTGACTATTCCTGCAAATCGGCATTAAGAATTGAGCTCTATCGTTCAAACGGGAGACCAAAGTAATTCGACAACGGCGCCGTATCGCGAAGTCGTTGGAATTCTTATGTATCTGTCGGTGGAGCCGAGACCCGATATCACATTTGCGGTACATCAAGCAAGTCAATATTTGGAAAATTCGACGAGTACGAATTGAAAAGCTGTGAAACGGCTCATCAAGTATCTCAAGAGTACTATCGGATACGGAAAAAGGAGCTTCTTGGATACAGCGACGCAGACTACGCGGAAAAGTTGGAGGCGCGACGATCAACTACAGAATTCGTCCCAAAATTCGCGTGCGGAACGATCTCGTGGAATTCACAGAGGCAAAAATCCGTTGCTCTGTCGACGACGGATTCCGAGTATATGGCCACTTGCCAGATTGCAAAAGAGATAGCGTGGATAGTCCCTCATCAAGGAACTTCTAAACATCAAAGAAGTCCCCACGACGCTGTATATGGATAATCAGAGCGCTATATGCCTCGTGAAGAATTCTGTATTTAAGAAACGCGTGAAACACATCAACGTCCGATTTCATTTAGATGCGAACACGATACGCGGTAAAGGAGTTCTCTCTCGAGTACGTTGCATCAAATAAGCAAGCGCACATACTGACGAAGCCACTGCCTCGACAGCAATTCCAAAGCAATCGCGAAGGACTGGGGGTCCGCGGAGATTAGCATCAAGAAAAAGAAATCGTCAACAGTCGATAAAGTCAAAGCGGGAATGTTAAAGAAATTGTCTTTACCGGCATACTCCTTGTTTCTTGTATCCAGGGGCAGGCTGCCAAACTTTCAAGTCTTTTGATTTGTCAATAAGTTTGTTTGTTCTGTTTCTTCGACATACATATATTGAAATCGCGAGTCACGTTATGCTCAAAATATTCTCTATTCAATAAATCTGTTTTTATCACACATTCCGAGTAGAATATCTTTTTCAGACTAAACTTAACAATCTCCACGAAATAATTTCATTTCTGATTCCATCTACTCCTCGGAAATTTCCGAGGAGTAGATGGAATCAAAAATGAAATTCTTCGTATCAGGCATTCTTGGTCGGGTTGCGTGCAATTGTTTCTATTGTTTTTTCATATCCAATCGTGTTTTTACCTTGCAACAGATGATTATATTCCTCTGCAGAAGATGAGTATGAGGGAACCTGAGACGGCTGAGAATACCCTCTACACCATAGACAGAAAGTTTGGAGTACGCGATCCGTACTTGATGCCACTGCCTAAATGTCCGCCAGGTTAGATAAAGAGAGACCGAGGTGGAGGCCAATAGCTATCTCTTTCTAACTCTCTCATTGGCTACTGTCAGAAAGAGACAAGACTTGGCCGCCACCAGCCGCTATCTCTTTCTCTCGGGTGACGTTCTCCGCGTAGTCCATGCTTTATATCTATGCTTTACACTAATACTCTCTAGCATTACAAAGCTAGCATGTCACGCATATACTTCCCCCCTCTCCCTCCGCTCCCTAACCTAAGCAGCGTCACGAGAATTCCGTAGCATCACTGCTTCTATCTCTCTCCTTCCACTGATCCGTCCGACCGTTCCAATGCGAAGAGCAAAGCATGCTACGCATATACCTATCCCTTCTCCCTCCGCTTCCTAGCCGCTGCCGTGCCATTCACTGCTCGATATACCTACCCCCTCTCCCTCCAATTCACTGCTAGTGTAATCGTTGGAGGGGAGATGCCGAGGCACTGTTCTTCATTGCCAGTTTCCCCACCACGTATCCAACCGTTCCTCTCATGCGGTATTGACTCTTCTTTACACTTTGAAAATGAGTACCCCGTCGGCAAAGAAGTTTCACTTCAAAAATATCATACTATAGAGAGCAGTTTTTTTTATCCTAAAAAGACTTTCCGTTGTTTCGCAGGCCTTTTGGCATAAAACGTCTTTTAGATTTATTAGGAGGGGATCCCTTGATAAAATCATATGTACCGAAAACATAAAATAGCAAGGTCGCTTATATCTTCGCAATCATGCTACCAACGTGAGTGAATTTGGTATCGTTGTTTAGCGCAAAGAAGCCATTACTCGACAATTAATTATTGTCCCTAGTGGATAGATGCAACCATAAATAACCTCAAAAAGACCAGTCTGTTAAAAAATAAACTAACGCAAAATGAACCTCCTTATCTAAACATGTTCTAAAAGGAACCAAAAAAGAACCATTGTAGTAATCAGATGATTGTTCATAGAAGGTTGTAGTTTGATGAAAATAAACTAAAAACAACCGCAATATCCACATACCCCAAAAAAATGGCCATGAGAATGTCAATAATCGATCTGACTAATGCTCAAACAGAAGTCGGAATGAAACGGAAAAGAACCAATTCAGAATCGAAACAAGACCGACAAAGAACTGAAAAAAACCATTACATACGATTGACCATGAAGGTCGATTTCATTTCATAGGGGTATAGAGAAAAAATCTTCCTACAAAAGTACAGTAGAGAATAAGTACGGTGGGGTTTGAAGTTGTCAATAGTTGAGTATGGGATATGATTTTTCTTGCAACTTTTGACGAAGAACGTTCGAATGAGTCGAAGGAGAACGCCACGAACCTCGCGAGATTGGCTCTCTTAAATGGTTAATCCTGACGGAGTTACCTCTTTTTAGGGTATGCTTTTTTCGAGGCCTGACTTCTTGCGAAGTCCGACTCCTTGCGGTAGCGAATATCCGCGCTCGCGCACGTTTAGATAATGCTAGCTGGACACTTTCGCCGAGACCTTTCGCCGATGCTCTCGCGCGGGACTATTCCCTATGCGAGGCAAGTCGAGAGGGGCCTTCTACCTTTCACCTGCTTTCTTCATGTACCCAATCTGATCTGAACTCAGTGACTTTTTTTTTGTAACGAGCTATTTCAATGTTTTAAACATTGATTATGAAAAAAGAATCCGGAGGCTCAATAAAATTCAATAACAGCGTTATTAAGCAATTGACGTTTCAAGTGTTGTAACACTCGTGCGAGATTATAAATATATGCTCTGTACTCGCCGCAAGGGCGTTTGGGCTCGGGTACGAAAAACCGACTCGGGAGGGAGTGCCGATGAGGCGAGGCGAAGAAGCCCGAGACGAACTGAGCGTACCGTCTACACTCTCGCTCTAGGCTGGTTTCGGACTGTCTCTGCGAGAGTGTACAGCTAGCATAAGTATACTCTTCGGATATTTCGTATGGGAGTGAGCGCTCACCGTACTGCGACATCTCGCGGCGAGTCTCGGAACTAATGGTTGCATACCGTTCACGGACAGTTGCTTTCCGGTTCGTTCTGCAACTTATTCATAACTTTCATCTGACCAATTCCATTCTATTGGTTCGGTTTTAAAATGGTCGTTTCACGGTTGCTTTTTCTTTCAAACAGACCTCCATTTTGTGGTGATTTTTCGATTACCTTAGGGTCATAAATAAATAAAAAACCAAATCATAATCAACACACTACCAATCACCGAATTATAACCATGATGTGGCGGTTGCACCGATCCGCTAGGGATATGCATAAATGGCGCTGTTATCGCACCTGGCGTAAATCAATCGGAACAAAATTCAGCCTTGCGGGCGGCGTGTACCTACTCAGTCATAACTCAACACTATTTTTATTAATTCGAGTCGGAATGGTCGCGTTTGAAAAAGTTCCCTCATGTCTGTGTAGGCATAGTCAATATAACTCATACTAGTGCTTATCAGAAGTTGTAAAGTTGGCATGCTAATAGTTTTTGCACAAATTTTAAGAATGGTATTTTAAGCATCACGTACTTCATTACGGCTGCGTCCCCGTTACAGCATACGCCAATTTTTTTCAATAGTCGAATCGATCAACTAAAAAATAATACCACGTAACAGGGCGCAATTGTTCAATTTTTAGAACACTTTTAGGTTGTGGATCAATTATCATTTTATAGTTTAAAAATTTTTAAGCCTTCTCTGAGAAGTCGGTAAAAATAAAATTGATCTCTTTGTCATCATCATTTGTCATATGATGGTTTAAAACATTTTGAACCTTCTCTGAGAAGTCTGTAGAAATAAAATTGATCTCTTTGGATAAGGGTAATATATAATTAACTTTTGTAAGGGAAAAGAATGATTAGATATGAAAAAAACGATGTTAAGAAATACGCGTGGCCTCCAAGGCATTTTCAAAATATCCTCCGTGAAGTTAATGAAATCAAAAACAATATCATCTTGGAGAGCGTAATTTTCCGATTTTTCCAAAAACACTGTTGTTTTATGAATCTTTTTTCATATAATTGTTGGAAAACCGTCTCGAAAAAAAAATATTCCACGCTACCTGGAGAGAATATCGGAAACGAAGGTCTCCAGTCGGGTCAAACAGCTCGAATTTAATCTTGTCTAAAACCATATTTAGATGAAACTAAATAAGTTTAGTCTAGAATTTATGTCGAATTAGTCGTTTTTGTGTATTTGAAATCATATTTAATCCATGAAAAATAAATATTTTACGTAGCTCGTGTGTATAACCCTCAAATCTGTGACGTCCGTTAGTTTTCGAGAAAAACAAGAATTGAGAAAACATTTTATTTTTGAATTGTTCAAAACTTCACCGGTATTATCGGACGATAATTCAATCCCCAGCAAGTTGTATAATTACCTACTCGGTAGGAGCATACTCGCTCGGCAAGTTCAACGAATGGATTCAGACATGGATATTTTTTTTGCGTTCATTAACGTCCTATCGTTTTGACCAAAAACCTTGAACTCGCACCAATACTTTAGTTCACGAAAATGTTAGAAGTGATCCGTATAAACTGTTGATTTTTCGAACGAACTATGATTCTCACGTCCAAAATTGACCTAAACTTAAACTGTTCAGCTCACAAAGAGGGCTCAATAAGCGTGAAGGTGATACTTGTATAATGTGTTCTTTTAATTTTTCGATCTTGCCGACTTCTTTCGTTTTCTAAAAGAAATTTGTTATTTGAAAAGGCTACTAATAAAGAAATATTTACGACAGTCAATAATAGTGCAAAAGTAAATCATGAGATAATTTGTTAAATAACATACGATTTCACGCAAGAACCATTTGGAATCAGGAATTAAAAAAGTGTTACCTCTCCGTTTACTGGCTTGCATGGCCGTCTCTCCCTCAGGTACGGCATCTTAAATGGTCGTAGAGATGAGATATTTTCATCGGCAACTCGTTTACCGTAAATCATGGCTGGCATATCATTATCCTCGGCAAATACACCGTGACGGAATAAATTTCGCAGACAAGCGTAGTTCGGCCTCGCCTCAAAATCCAACGCCACTATGTACTTCATGTATGTGATTATGGCGGCTGATGGTAAAAAAAAAAGAAAATCGCTCGAGTACTATGCAATATACATAAATACATAAAGATGCAAGGAAAAATTGGCATTGAGATTAGTTAGTAACAAACCAGGAGGTTTTTTCTTCCGAGGAAAACACTCGCGCATAAACGACGGAATGTCCGATAGCAATATTTCCTTTTGAGCGCGAACCTCCTCCGGATTACTCGAAGGTGCCATACCACCGTCTTCCTGCTCCCAGGGTAATCGTCCGCAGAGCCATTGCAATAAATTGTATCCTAGAGTCTCCATATCACCTCTTCTTGAGTGAGCTAGGTGAGGAAACAAAAACACAGCCGATGAATTTTTCGTGATATGAGCAAGAACGATTATTTCACAATATCATATGCAGTTTATTGATTTCTTACTGCCATCGTGGGCATCCCTCGAAGTAAACTCAAGGGTTCCTTCATGGGCTCTCCGCTCATCATGAACGAATGGCTTGTGGACCCCGTCACGTGTACGAAAACGATACGCAAGTCCGTAATCCACGAGATAGGCATGTAAATTTTCCGTCGGCGTTCCGTTATCACAGAGTTCCAGCATTATATTGGAACCTTTAACATCAGCATGAGCGTAACCACGACTGTGAATGTATTCCAATGCATCCAACTGCGAAAATAAAGGATACTTATTAAAGCTACGGTGGTTGAATGGATGATGCTTGGGTTTGCATACAGCGGAACGAGGTTCGATGCCCAGCCATCACCGCTCCAATTCTTTTCAAATATTTCTACTGCAATCTCGGTAGTTCGGATTCTACACCCAAAAATTTGTCATAACCCCGCATAACGATTAGTGGATGGCGATCTATAGTTCCAAGGGAATTTCTAACGCGGTTCTTATCACACGGTTAATAACCCCAGCTGACCATAAGCTGGCCGATTAAATCACGATTACGGTGTTACGTATGGATCTTGCAACTCTACCTACACACGTCTTGGGACTTAATTCGTAAATTGAATAAGTTTTTAGATCACGGGATTGACACTCCACGGGCCACGCTCCTATTTAGAAGGATCACTGAAATACAGTACGCGTTTAGTATTACTATATTTAATTAATAATAGGTAAATCGTAAAAGTGGATGATTTTCTTTGAAAAGATTTATGACCAAGCTTTCAGCAATATCTTAACAACAAGCTAGGTACTCACAATAAACACCCATAAATATTTTCAAAACTGTAAGATTTTTTTTCATGCAAAATTTTATACAATTATAGTATCGGTTCGGGAAGGATTGTTCAGTCAGGCGGAACATCGGGTCAGCCAATCGGAGTTCTCAATTTATTAGCCGGCCAATTAAAAAACCGGGAGGACGCTGTGCCAGATCGGGCCATGTATTAATTAAATGAGGATAATTACAGCCATTTTTGACCCCCCCCCTGCCCCCGTGTAAGGACACATAAGATTTTTGGACTCCTCCTCCCCGTCTTTCGTAAGATATTACCTAGTTTTCCTACAAAGCATTTAACGTAGGTAAGCGTCGTTAGAGAAGGGTCAGTTGCACTTAAAAGCGTTATTATTTAACATAAATGAAAGACTTTTATTTATTTAAAAATAATTATTTAGTCTTTGGAAAATGCATATTATAATTAAAGGTAAGATTTTGAACAATCTTAAAGTGAGGGAACAAATCAGTCAAAAAAATACTAACGAATAATACTTTGTGTAAAATAATGAGTGACTAGATTTGAAATAATCTTAAAGGAAATAAATCAAAGACTAAAAATCAGTTCAGTTCAGATCAGATCATCAATCGTTGTCCAGGCTGAATTATATGCTGTTGTGACCGTTTGAAATGATTTTTTTTTAAATAAATTTAATGATATAATTGCGTGATAGTAGAAAGCAATTTTTCACAAAAAATTGAAGTAAAAGTATGTTGAAGACGTGGTCTTTAAGGGGAGAAAGTATCAGGCGGCTACGGGTGACGAAATAAAATAATGTTCAACTTTTTACACTGCCGAAAAGAACGAATACCTTTATTAGAGATGATCGCCAGCACGTCTGCTGCGATTCACGATTTACATACAAAAAAAAACAGGAAAAACAATAGAACGCGGATTCGTTAACGCGGGTCGGCTTTCGGACTCCGAAGCCTCCTTTCCGCACCACGCACTATCCAACTCTCTATGGCTCTCTCGCGACGTTTCGCGCGTAAGCCCGACCGAACGCGGCTCTACTTATCTCTCGTTACTCTCGTTCGCCGGTCGGACCTCAACTAGTCATTCATTGTCCCTTCGTAATAATTCCTTCTCTCCTCCCACTCGTAATATTGTGCGTCTCGTGGAGCCCTGATAATTGAATCTCTAACAACTAATATACGAAAAAATGTAGAATAATTTTCATTTATAAGCTTCGAAATGTGTAAGTATGAACAAATTTAAGATTTTTCAAACTTAATAAACAATAAAACAATTTTAACCTAAGCCAATTTTAACCTAACCAATTTTAAATAAAATTGTACATTAAAAATGAAAAGATGGAGTGCCTAGAAGCCTAGGCGATAGAAGTGAAACTTCCTGAACTCACCCCTTAGATCACAAATATTCCAACGAATAAAACTTTTCTTTTATAACGAAATTAATATTCATTATTCGTTAATGTTTTGGGAGCTAAGTTTATGAAAAAGGACATTTGATGTTTTTGCTTCTATTCGTATAACATTTATTCATTGATTTCCATGTTTTCATCCAAATACAATTTTCACTGTGATGTCTTTCAAGTCATCCCCCCTTGGTATGGTCCTGGTATGTCTCAACGAACACGTGGAAGATTTATCCCATGGAAAATTGTATTTGGATTCTCTAGCGTCTCTGAAGGTACATCATAATCACTCAAAATATCGGTGTTTGGAATTTCCTCTGCCAGTGAAGAATTCGGAGGTGGTTGTACGTTGGCCACTCTTTTCCTTGCCCTGCGTTCTCGAACACGTTCAGTACTAGTTATTGGTTTTTTGTTTCACTTCGTTAAGTACATTTCTAGCACGCAGTCGATCGCTGTACTCTTTAATAACTGCAACCTGATAACCTCCGTCTCTGTTGAGATTATCTGGGTGTTTCAAGATTTTCATCTCCTCATGGTGTTTTAGAGGGAAATGATTGTTAGTTCTAGCTAAGATTTCCACTTTGTCAAATCGAATGTTTCGATCAGTGTCCATCCAATGTTCTGCCAAGGCGGACTGTGCGGAGTCGCCGAGTCTGACACTGCGTTCGTGTTCTTCCAGGCGTGTATTAATTTTCCCCCCGGTTTCTCCAATGTACACTTTGTTGCATGAGCAGGGAGTTTATATACTCCCGGGACGTCCAAAGTTGATCTTTTGTCTTTGGGGTTCAGGAGGATTTGTGCAATCTTTGTAGAAGGCTTGAAGATCACACGCATGTTATGCTTTCTGAGTACTCTACTGATTATTTCCGATGTACCTTGGATATACGGGATGACAGTTGCTGTAATCCTTTCTTTCTATTGATTTTGTTCAGCCGGGTTGGTGGATTGAGGCCCTGCTGACAGCTTCGACTTGAAGCGTGGGTTGATGGAGTTTATGTTTCGACGGTTAGAACCACTACTTACCAGTGCCTGGGTAAGATGTGCGAATTCGGCTTTCACTGACTCTGGTTGGGAAATGGTTTATAGGGCCTTAACGAAGGTCCTCCGCAGGGTCAATCACGTTCGAATTAGTTCCATCGTAAAGAGCACATTTCTTCAAGCAAGAAAACACAATCGTTACAGGTCACAGATTTTTATAAATGAGTAGTAAAATTGCAAAAAAAAACTCTTGTACATGAAACACCACTATATGAAAAGAGTCTAGCAAGGGGACCTTACAGACTGTCACTCACGGATTTTTATCTCTCTCAGATATGTTGTAGAGGGACCTAGCCTGAGTACCTGTGCAAAAGGAGTTTTTTCACTGCCTCTTAGTTTTTGAGAAAAACGGTTCGGAAGTTTAGCTCGTAGCTATTGTACCGGTGCAGTTGCACATTTGTCGAGCCAGCGAGCGTGGCCCAGTGGGCAAGGTGCCCGGCTCGAACGCTCGCGGTCCGGGGTTCGATCCCGTCATCGCGTTTATTTTTTTATTTTTTATTATTTTTTTTTCCTCACAAAATATAAACAAATTTGATAAATTGTGCACAATCTTCCAATTTTTTTATTATTATTTTATTTATTTCTTCATTTTTTAAATTTTTTATTTTTTTTAATTTTTGACTTTTCATTTTTTATTATCTATAATTTTTCACGCAGAAAACGAAAGGTGAAGAAATTATAACATTTTTTACGAGAAACTATAGTTTATTATTTTTATTATGATATACAGGTTTTTCTTACTCGCTATCACTATGATCGCTTGTTACATCGGAACAAAATTGCGGGTGGTATTTGTCGTAGAAGCAGGCAAAGCACAAAACGCAAGAGCAACGCGCACATTTTATAAAAGCGACGGCCTTGCAGGCGCACGGAGTTTCAAGCAGCGTACTCGCTCGATTACATACTTCATAAAATTCTCTAAACTTTTCGAGTAACATAGCAACCACCACGAAATCGGCTAGCTAGAAACACACATATTTTGTTCTCCTCGTCAATCTGGCTCTCGTTCAGGTTACAGCACGCAAACAGTATTACTTAGAGTCTGCGACAATATTCACAAGAAGACTGATGAATCCCACATCACTATCCTTATCCTCTTTAACTTCAGTAAAGCATTCGACACGATTCCTCGCAATCTCTTATATGCTAACGATAAGCTTCGTAAAATTGGATTTTTCATTGATTCATTTGATGCTTCATTAATTTTTCTCCTATCTAACTGGTTGCTCGCAATTGGTAATTAATGAACATAATATCCGACTTAAAGCGCTTCCGATTTCATCCCATGTACCTCAAGCATCTGTGCTCGGGCCCTTGCCTTTCTCTCTTGTTATAAACGATATTCAAAACTCCTGCCACTACTCTAATTACATCATCTTTGCAGATCTACCATACCTGC
Source organism: Alloplasta piceator (assembly GCA_946863875.1). Classification (NCBI taxonomy): domain Eukaryota; kingdom Metazoa; phylum Arthropoda; class Insecta; order Hymenoptera; family Ichneumonidae; genus Alloplasta; species Alloplasta piceator. The sequence continues at coordinate 35,873,550 of OX333075.1, read as the reverse complement.
TATTCTTTGCAACTCCTATTAGGTAGTTCAGCGATCCTGCAAGATGCACACGTCATTGCATCTTATGCTTATCAAAATGATTTATGTTCTTACGTTTCTAAGTCAAAAATCTTCATACTTGGCAATGTTAACCTCATCAACTTCATTGATACAGGCCAGCTGCAACGGCTGTTGGCAATAGGATAGGTTTGCCTATCATCAACGAAGTTCGAAACCTGGGTGTTGTCATATGGTGAAAGCTTTTCTGAAGCAGTCACATTACTTACCACTCTCAAAAAGCACACGTCTCACTGTATAAGCTCAAAGACCATAAAAAAAACACTCTCAACCTAAGTGCGAATTAAACTAGTTTCCACACTCATTTTCCTACTATGAAATTATTGTTGCTTGGTACATCATGACTTGAACATTAAGCTCTAGCGACTAATAAATTGCTGTATACGATTTATCCTCCGCTTACGGAGAGGTGAACACATCGACTCCGTTCAAGCACCGATTACGATATCTGTCAGTGAGGAATCGTTGTTTGTATTTTTATGGCTTACAAATACACCGCATCCATAATTTCAATACTCCTGACTATTAAACAGATTAATTTTCAGATTCGTTCCTGAACGCCTTTATCGGCTCATTACTTATCCTTCTCTCTATCACATTCCAAATTTCTTATTAGAATCGTTTCGTAAGTTCTTTCTTATGTCTTACATCGCTATCTGGAATTCCCTTCCTACATCAATCATCTCCTATACATCCTCGACGCACATAATTGTTAGATCGCGCAATAGTACGTTCCTATGATGTCTAAGTTTGTAGAGGGAGAAATGGACTTATTTGATGATAGTAAAAGTTCGAAAATGTTCGAAAGTTCGAAAATGGATTGCATTAAGGATTCCAGTTAATGTTACGCTACACAAATTATCGAAGTCTACATGATTTCATAGTAGAAGCAATTGAGGTAGAAAAAAATGACCTATATACAAACAGGAACCCATGTACGGGTCGCCGACGTTCAGAGTACCGCCGACGATTAGCTGTATTGCGGCAACTCGTCGACAGCCAACGATTACGACCCAGCGTCGGCGAAACGTACGACCGATTGCTTGGCTATCAAGCGGCGAGGAGTCGTCAGCCAATGATCGGATCACGACTATGACCCGAAGTTGTTACAACTCTCGTTCGATCGGTGGCATCGACGTTAGGCTCGGTAGTTGAGGCATTGTTCTCTACCACGTTTTATCCAACGCTGGTTAATCGTCGCTCGAGAATAGTCAGCCAATACTTGCAGCCGAAAGTACAGCCAACGCCGGGCGATTGCATCGGCCGCACCTTTATCCGCCGACCTCTCATAACTTAATTTCGGAGTCCCTGATCCTTCGCAAGTTGTGTGAACTCTCAAGCCTTTATTCCAAAATATCTAACTCATCATAACTAAAGTAACCCATCATAAGTTAACTGACGAACCCTCAAAACATACTTACGCTACTCCTGACTCTTCGTAGGTTATGTAAAGTCTCAAAACTTAAGGATCTGCTTTGCCCCTACAGTCTCAGCCAAACATTTTATCTGGTTGGAATTTGGCATGCCATAAATAACTATTATCAATTATAATATTGCCCAAACATTATTAATAAATTGTAACCAAACCAACCAAATAATTATTCAACAGTTCTTCGGGAAGCTCTTTTTGTTCTTAAACAAATCCAATGCGTTAATTTTTCTGAACGCATTTTGTTTTTAAACGTTTTTTCAGAGTTTTCTCTTTATTTTGAAATTTCCGTTTTCAAATTTTTGAATGGCTGTATTTTTGTATTTTTTGGCCTAGTGTCTTTGAAATTTTTCAAAGTTAAAGATAAATCTGTGTGTACAAACATATACAAAATTGGCAATTTTTGTTTGAATTTCAGAATGTTTTTTATAATGTTTCAAAGTAGAGAGAAAATTCCAACAAAATCCATATGCGCTCAGAAAAATTATCGCATTCGATTTGTTTAAGAAAAAAAAACTTACCAAAAAATTGTTGAATAATTATTTGTTTAAACAATTTATTAATAACTTTTGGGCAAAATTATTATTGATAATTGTTTATTATGGCATGCCGAATTTTGCCGAATTTTTTCAAATTTTTATTGTATCACGAAATACGGAAATTTCAAAACTTAATTCTAGGATTCCTGACCGCTCATAAGTTAAGTGACCTCATAACTCAACTTCAGAGTCCCTGACCCCACATAAGTTATGTAAGCCCTCAGAATTGTTTGAAAAAAACCGTGACCCCTTATAAGTTAAGTGATCCCTCGTAACTTAATTTCGAAGCCCCTGACCCCTCATAAGTTATGTAAACCCTCGAAACTTGTTTTCAAGGTCCGTACCAGAGTTGGGCAAATTTGTAATTAGTTAATTACAAATTACAAAATACAAATGTATTTAGTATGAAAATTTTCACTAAATACAAAATATAAATGTATTTAGTATCGAAATTTTAACTAAATACAAAATACAAATGTATTTAGTATCGAAATTTTTACTAAATACAAAATACAAATGTATTTAGTATCGAAAATTTCACTAAAATACAAAATATAAATGTATTTAGTATCGAAATTTTCACTAAATACAAAATACGAATGTATTTAGTATCGAATCTTTCACTAAATACAAAATACAAATGTATTTAGTATCGAAATATTCACTAAATACAAAGTACAAATGTAATTAGTATCGAAATTTCCACTAATTTGTACTGGCACAGTACAAATGAAACCCAAATAAACTGCAACCTGCAGTGAATGAAACCTCAATAAACCCAAATAAACTGCAACCTCGAATCTAAATACGAAATTTCGATACTAAATACATTTGTATTTTGTATTTAGTGAAAATTTCGATACTAAATACATTTGTATTTTGTATTTAGTGAAAATTTCGATACTAAATACATTTGTATTTTGTATTTAGTGAAAATTTCGATACTAAATACATTTGTATTTTGTATTTAGTGAAAATTTCGATACTAAATACATTCGTATTTTGTATTTAGTGAAAATTTCGATACTAAATACATTTGTATTTTGTATTTAGTTAAAATTTCGATACTAAATACATTTGTATTTTGTATTTAGTTAAAATTTCGATACTAAATACATTTGTATTTTGTATTTAGTGAAAATTTCGATACTAAATACATTCGTATTTTGTATTTAGTTAAAATTTTGATACTAAATACATTTGTATTTTGTATTTAGTGAAAATTTCGATACTAAATACATTTGTATTTTGTATTTAGTGAAAACTTCGATACTAAGTACATTTGTATTTTGTATTTAGTGAAAATTTCGATACTAATTACCTCTGTATTTTGTATTTTGTGGGTAATCAAATACTTCAAGTAATTAGTAGTGCCCAACCCTGGTCCGTACTGACGTCGTTTTTCCGGGTACATATATGAGGTATTCCGTACCGAGCCGACGAATCCGTAGACCCGACCATTTTTTATTTTGTTGAAAATTTTCTATTTTTTTGTACGTACTGAAAGCAGTGTCAGAATTTTTTTAGATTTTTGTCTCAACCCAACTAACCACAATAAATTTTTCAAAATTTGACCAAATTTTTTTTCAAATGCTCATAACTTTAAAAACCGGAGATATAAAAATAAGACAAAAGATCTTTTTCTCCGTATTGAGTTGCAGTTTTATAAAAAAATACAAAAAAAATATCGATATTCATTTTCATCTGTTTTTTGAAGTTTTAAACACAAAATATTTTTGTGTTCAACTTGGATCCTTTTAATTTTTTTGAAAAAATTCACCAATTTTTAAGTGACGTTTTCACAAGTACTAAAAAATTGACAGCTTGTGATTCTCATAACATGTATTTTTTATATATGTTTGAAGTTATAAAAAACATGAAAAAACAGAGATACCAAAATAAAACAGAAGATCTTTTTTTCAATCTTGAGTTGTAGTTTCATTTAAAAAATACCAAAAAAATATCGATATTTATATTCATGTTTTTTGAAGTTTTACACGCAAAATATTTTTTTTTTCATCTTGGACCCTTTGGATTTTTTTTGAAAAAATGCACTACTTTTTAAGAGACATTTTCACAAGTACTAAAAAATTGGCAGCTTGCAATTCTCATAACTTGTATTTTATATCTATTTTTGAAGTTGTCAAAAAACGTTTAAAACGGTAATTCATGCCTGATCCGTCTGCTGCGTCATCCCAACTAGTGTAAGCATTAGTTGGGTTAAGATCGGGAGACTATTGTGTTATTATTTTTCTGCGATCATGTTCACGAAATCATCAAAAACGTATTAATACTTAAGCGTTAATAACTAATAAATATTGATGGTTGTTACATCGAATGACACTGAAACGGATGGCCGGCGGATCAGGCATGATTTAGCGTCGCAGTGGTAATTTTTTTTACTTTTTTCCCGTTTTTTATAACTTCATAGAATAGATAAAAAATACAAGTTATGAGCATCACAAGCTGCCAGTTTTTCAGTACTTGTAAAAATGTCTTTTAAAAAGTAGTGCATTTTTTTCAAAAAAATCCAAAGGGTCCAAGTTAAAAAAAAAATATTTTGTGTTTAAAACTTCAAAAAACATATAAAAATAAATACCGATATTTTTTTTGTAGTTTTTTAATAAAACTACACCTCAAGATGGAAAAAAAATCTTCTGTTTTATTATGGTATCTCCGTTTTTTCATGTTTTTTATAACTTCAAAAATAGATACAAAATATAAATTATGAGAATCACAAGCTGCCAATTTTTTAGTACTTGTGAAAATGTCTCTTAACAATTGGTGAATTTTTTCAAACAAATAAAAAGGGTCCAAGTTGAAAAGAAAAATGTTTAAAACTTCAAAAAACATGAAAATGAATATCGATATTTTGGTTGTATCTTTTTTATAAACCTCCAACTTAAGACGGAAAAAAGATCTTTTGTCTTATTTTGATATCTCCAGTTTTTGAAAAGTTATGAGCATTTGAAAAAAAATTGTGTCAAATTTTGAAAAATTTATTGTGGGTAGTTGGGTTGAGATAAAAATCTAAAAAAATTCTGAGAGACTGCTTTCGGTACGTACAAAAAAATAGAAAATGTTCATCAAAATCAAAAATGGTCGGGTCCACGGATTGGTCGGCTTGGTATGGAATACCTCATATATTTTTCTGGTGTATGTTTCATAAATATGTTATACACATCCGAATATTATAAGTAGTCGATGGTGTAATAGTTAGCATGTCAGTATTAGGTCCCTCGGTAGACTCGATAGGTAGGTAGGTTTCAAATCCCAGACGAGGCTCGTAAATATTCTTCGGTCCGCGTATATACAAGGAAAATTAATCAGTCAAAAAAATTGATTAATTTTCAAGCGATATTTTTTTTTATATTTGATTCACGTTCAATTCAAAGATCCGCTTAAAAACCGAGGGTCCAGAGTTCGATCCCGGTGGCGACGCCTTTCAATTTTATTTTTTATTTTTTTTAATTCCCTGATATTATGTCATGTTTAAAAATGATCAAAAATTAATAGAAAAAACCTCTTTTTATTAAAATTATAAACAAATATATATATATATATATATATATATATATATATATATATATATATATTAGAAATAAAATTAACGTATCAGGCTCAGGGTAATGGGTCGAGGTCGCTATCACGTTGGTTATTCGTTGCGCCCCGACGTTTGGGTGAAACGTCGGGCCGACGTTATCATCCCGACGATTTTTGGATGCGAAACCGACGTTGGCGAATAGAGCCGGACCGCCGCTCTAACTCAGGCGGTCGTCGTTGCGCCAACATCGGCACGACTCTGAAACCTGACATGGGAAGTGACGAAATACAACGTCTCCATCCAGGGCAGTAATCCCCGACAATCACAATCCGTAACTGACCCAGAGGGCAAAGGATGGTTTTTATGCAGAAAAAACGGACATGTCGCATGCAACTGCCGAAAAACAGGATGATTTCGACTCCCTACGCCAACATAAAATCAAGAGATTAATTCGGTATAAGCCCGTCAACTTTCGCAAAATCCAGGATTTAGCGACAGCAAAATTGCCATAGAATCGATAGAGATCAATGCGTCCACAATCACGAAAGAGCACGAAGAGATAAACGAAATATGCAATGTGGGAGTAACTCTAGTCGACAACATGGGGAACGAATTTCCTAGTCAATTCCCATCCATCAATAAAGGAATGCTGACGTTGAAGGCCAACTCTGGCAACGATTTATCCCTCAACTGCGTTACCGATGCTTGGTACTCGCAGTGGCGTCGGCTAAAATTTGCGTGCCGCAAAGCACGCGCTGTCACTGCGTCAGATTACGGTGGCCACGTATTCCACCATTCATTTCTCCCACGGTCTTACATACAGATTTTCCAACTCTCTTAGAATTCGGTGGTAGCGGTATAAAAGTTAAGTGAAATCCCGGTGGGTTGGGAGCCCACCTTAAAAAAGGAAATCCCAAAACCTCGTTGCGATGAGTGGGCGGTCGTTGTACGTTTTCGGTGGGGCCTCCGACGCAGTTCTTACCGCTCCGATGGTGGTCCACCCAACCGTGCAAACGACGGGCACACTGGATCGTAATGGAAGAGGACTACCTAACCAGCCGTTGGTAGTCGTGCTAAGGACGTAAAAGGCAATTGAAGCCGTGGGATGAAATACGTAACTACTACTACTACTTTACTCCGCAGGTGGCTAGCTGGTTTCGGTTTGTCTCGCTATTAAGGCATGGAAATTAGCTTCGCTGCACCACCGAAGTCATTGTCATTGTTCTCTCTTTTAACAAACCGATTGCTTTACTAGAAAACGAATACAAAATTATCAGTACGGCGCTTTATGAACTACCAAAGATTCTTCGCCTATAGAATAAAAGAAAAAATTCTCGAATCGTCTCACATATCCAAAGCCATGGCAAACTTTTATTTCAGCGAGCCGGGTTCCAATGAATGGACAGAATACAGAACAGAAATTGAATTCTCGTTAAAAGGCGTTTTCAGCCATGAACATTTTTCCGCACATAGAATATGACCGAAATAATTTCATAACCATCGCCCGTATTCATAAGACTTCAATAAAAAAATATCAGTTAGCAGAAATCTTTTGTGGCCAGAAATTTTTCATTATCGGTTTGCTATAGAAAGCAAGAACTTTTTAATATTAAAAAAAAATTTGATATACAAAAATTTTTCAATGGTGATTACGATCACGCGGGCAAGAATTCTAAGCCCGGCACAAAAAAGTTTACATTAAATTAAAGTAAATCAATAAAAATAACATTTACAAGCATTTGAATTGAAAAAAAAACAAACACAAAAGCGGTAGCAGACATCGAACTCAAAACCAAAAGCGTGATAGCCGAAGAACTTAACAGCTAGACTATCGCGCCGTTTAGAAAATCCTTGTCATTTTCGAGGTTCGAAAATCATCACAACTTTGGCAGTACCATAACTGAGTTCTTTATATCTCTATTCTTAAATAACTCTATGTGTAATTTCTCTACTCCGACAGAACTCTATTCTTAAATAGTCGTGCCAGAAATCTATTCTTCATTTCTCTATTCTTTAATAAGTCTATGTTAAAAAATCTGTTGTCTGACATATCTCTAATCGTAAATATGTCTATTCTTAAATAACTCTGTGGTTAATTAACTGTGTTCTTATAAAACTCTATTCTTAAATATTTATTCTCGAAAATAAGTCTACTCCTAAATATCTCTATTCGGAAATAACTCCACTCCTAAATATGTCGCATCGTAAAATTTCTATTGCAATAAATCTCTATTCTTAATAAATTCGAGAAAATCTCTATGGCGAAATATCTCTATTCTTACAAATCTCTATTCCGACAGATCTCTATTCTGACATATCTTTTAATTGTTTTGGTACGACTAATCGAGACATATTCCGGAACAGACAAGTGACGGGGAGATATTTCGGAGTAGAGATATGTCAGAATAGAGACCTGTCGGAATAGAGATCTGTAAGAATAGAGATATTTCGCCATAGAGATTTTCTCGAATTTATTAAAAATAGAGATTTATTGGAATAAAAATTTTACGATACGACATATTTAGGAGTAGAGTTATTTCCGAATAGACATATTTAGGAGTAGACTTATTTTCGAGAATAAATATTTAAGAATAGAGTTTTATGAGAGCACAGTTAATTAGCCACAGAGTTATTTAAGAATAGACATATTTACGATTAGAGATGTCAGACATCAGATTTTTTAACATAGATTTATTTAAGAATAGAGAAATGAAGAATAGAGTTCTGGCACGACTAAAGATTAGAGATATTTAAGAATAGAGTTCTGTCGGAGTAGAGAAATTACACATAGAGTTATTTAAAAATAGAGATGTAAAGAACCCAGTTATGGTACTACCCAAATTTTGTTTGGTCGATTTGACGAAAACGAGGGCCCACCAGGGTGAACGGTGACAGGGAGTGGCAATTGGGGCTGAATGCTACTCTACCCTGAAAGGACGTCCCTAAATCAATTGCGTGCCCGGCAAGGTCGCGCAATAAGGGTAGATTTCCTCCCGAAATGAGGGTAGCTTTCCCCATTTGAATATATTTTATTCTAAGTGTAATAATTTTTAAAAAAATCTGCAACTACAAGATTTTAGTGTTCATTGGTGCTACTAGTTGAGGAAAAAATCACAATATCATACGGGTCATCTAGACGAATTGCACGCCCGTTAATCTGGCTTTTTTTTCAATTTAAAAAAATATGGTATCTATGTTTTCACATGAAAATGATAAATGTTTCGTAATTTTTCTCCCGTTAAGGTCACACAGGATTGTAAGGTAGAACAAATTTCGCACCAATTGGACCTTGCCAATTTTGGTATACTTCAATTTTTCTAAAATATCGCATTACAAACCTAAAATATTCACATTTTATCAAAATAAAAGGTATTTGGGATCACCTAAAGTAAATATAAATCGAGTTTTTTATCCTGTAAGGCGTAACAGGAGCCTTTTCTTAACGGTTTTTCGTATTTTTGCGGATAAAATGGTAAAAGCTGCACTGTTAAAAAAATGTATTTGATCCAAATAAACGAAATTACTTGAGTGGCATTTACTTGAGACAAACCGATTTTTCTTTGCATTTAATAAAAACAGAAATTGCGCTCAGTAAGTCATTTTCTCGGTAGCAGTTGTTTGGTCAAAATAATCTAATTCATTGATACTAGTTACAGTTATTTCATTCGAATACAGAATTTCTATGAACAGCAGGGCACAAATATTAATTGGAAATGATTAATATTTTTTAACGTAATACTTTATTTGATCAACATCAACCGGAGTTATCAGTTCCGGATATGTAATATTTTTGATTGGATAAACCAAAAATACTGTAAGCAAGTAATTTACATTTTTTACATCAATTGTGTTTTTCATTGGTACAAGAAAATATACCCTGATGCAAAGACTTGGGATCCTGGGATAATAAAAAAAATTACTTGATTGAACTACTTCAGATGATCCATCGAAACATTGTTTTATCAAGCCAAATAAAAATTATTTAATATTAAAATAGGATTTTTTCATTTAAACAATCAGTATTATTTATCTGAATTGATTATTGTATGTGAGCGCAATATTTAATTCATTTAACACACATTCGAGTTATTAGCTGTGTATATGGAAAATTTGTGATTGAATTAACCAAAAAATTTTGACGTAAGTAATTTAAGTTTTTCACCTTACCGTGTATTTTTCCGGTACAAGAAAAAGTTATGGATTATTATGACACGGTATTCTTATTTAGGTATTATTATTATTATTGATATTATTATTCATCTGATGCAATAATTGATTTTTTTAAATTAAGTTAAAAGACAAGTTGAACTGAAAAATGGCCTTCGGGTAATGAAAATAAATTCTTAATACTATTTTGGTTCGTATTTATTTCTCGACCTGTGTTCTATAAATATGATATTTACATTAGTATATTAAAAGTAGTTGGTGGTGTAGTGATTAGCGTCCCAGTCTTAGGTCGTTAGGTAGGCTTGATAGGTAGGAAGGTTTCAAATCCCAGTCTGGTCTCATACATATTCTAGGGTCCGCGAATATGCAAGAAAACTAAATCATCCGGAAAAATCCATGAACTTTCAAATTATCTATTTTTTTTAAATTTTATTCATGTTGAATTTGAGGATTTGCGTAAAAACGAGGGTCGCGGGTTCAAACCCCACTGGGGGCGAATTTTTTGTTTTCTGCAAATTTTTTTTTTCGTTACTTGACCCGTAGAAACTATCAATTGTGAATATGGAACTGATTTTCATCGTAACAACTGATAAATATATGGAAAAAATAAACAATTCTGCACGGGTGGTCTAAAACAATATTTAATTGGACCAATAGATTTCGGTTTGGAAGAAACTGATAGCATGTTACATTCACATGAGCATTTTCTAGATCCAGAGAAAGCATTTTCTAACTTCTATGGAACCATACACGGCACCAAAAATTAGTAATCATTGCAAGAAAAGTATTTAATTAATCAAACGTATGACCTGTATGAGTACAAGCAATCATTGAGTTTAACAAAACAGTTCAATTTTCGGAACCACGTAGTTTGAAGCTTGATTCGAATTTTAATTTACTTGACTGAAGTAAATGGGTTTGATATTTTAGTAGCCCGTACATTCCTGTATAGTAACTGTGCATTGTTTTGAATTATTTCATATTTGCTCTCAATGAAGAATGATATTTCTATCAAAAATATATTTACTTCATCCTAATAACGAATTACGGGATAATATACAAACAATTAAATTACTTGCATCAAATAAACTTTGTTTGTTTTAACAAAATTTCGTTAACAGTGTGGAGAATGAAAACGCTATAGTTGAAAGTTTTAGTGAATTTTGGTAGAAACAGATTTATTGAAGATATAAAAACAAGTCGTATAAAAAAATGGGGATATAACTGGATTAAAAAGGTTTCATCACCGTTCCTTTTTTTGCATCTGCGAACATTCTTTGATTTTCCCTTACGAGCTGCATAATAAATTGTTTTTGTTCTTCATCTCTAGTGAGAATTTCATTGTACTCGATAAAAAATCGAACGCCTCTTTCTGCCACATCGTTCACGACTTTTAAATTCTTCACAATATTGAAAAAAAAATGGATGAAAAATAGGCGCGCTTACCGAGGGAAGGAAAACTCTCGATTGGAGAATGAATTCTCGGAAGAAAATAGTGATTAGTTGGAGGAGACGACGCGCACGCTCGATGACGGAGCGGTACGAATGAAAATAGAATCAGGAGTGTTGTTAAGAAGGATAGCACAGTGGGTAAATTGTGAACTGCAAAAGACACAATACCACATACGATGCTGACATATAGCACATATCTCTTATTTTTATAAGAAAAAGTCGATTTTAATGTTTTATTACGATATCGTAGAAAAAAGGAACATACCCAAAAATTGGCACGGTCCTATGACCGAAAATTTCTATGCAATGTCCTACCTTACAATTCTGAGTGACTTCAAGAGGAGAAAAATTACGAACGATTCATTATTTTCACATATAGATAGCACATTTTGTTGAATTGAAAAAAAAGTCAGATTAAAGAGTGCAATTCGTCTAAATTTAGGGGCCGTTCATTAGTCACGTGAGGCGATTTTGGCGATTTTTCGACCCCTCGCCCCCCTGGTGAGATTTCGTGAGATTTGGCTCGACTCCCTCCCCGCTCCCTAATCTCACGTGAGATGTTTGAAAATGCGTATTTTTAGTGTAAATACGTTAATCGGTGCTTGATTGTGTTGTATTTATTTAAAAAAACATAATTTGCTTATTTTTAGGCACTCATTCATTTATGACAGAAAGTGCCTATTGCAATCGCCTCGAAATCTGCGTCGGATGTCCGTCCAGACCCAGATCTCAGAAACCGGTGTACGGAATTCAATTTCCTTTAGGGGTTAGTTGCGTATGCTTGTAATCTCTATGCCCAAGGAGTTTAAATCCAAATGGATACAGTAAAACCAAGATTTTTGAAAAAAAATAGCCATTTTTAAGCAAAAAAAAGACGTTTTATGACCATATGTAGTTGAAACTTGGAATTTCACGAACGAATTTTGCTCTAACTCACACAATGTGTGTATATGATTGTGAACAAATGTCTGACGAAGTATGCATCCAGTCAGACACCATTAACTTCGCAATTTTTGCAAAAAACACCATTTTAACCAAAAAATGCTATTTCTATCTGTATGCACTTGGATCTCCGGAGTTCACGGACGAATTTTTCTCTAACTCACATAATGTTTGTATATGATTGTAAACAAATGTACCACGAAGTATGAATCCAATCAGACACCATTAAGCTTACAATTTTTGCAAAGAAAACGCAATTTTTAACGAAAAACAGCTATTTCTGTCCATATGCACTTGGATCTCCGAAGTTCACGGACGAATTTTTCTCTAACTCACATAATATTTGTATATGATTGTAAACAAATGTACCACGCAGTATGAATCCAATCAGACACCATTAAGCTTACAATTGTTACAAAGAAAACACAATTTTTAACGAAAAATCAGCTATTTCTGTCCATATGCACTTGGATCTCCGAAGTTCACGGACGAATTTTTCTCTTACTCACACAATGTCTGTATATGATTGTAAACAAATGTCTCACGGAGTATTAATCCGATCAGACACCATTAAGTTTACAATTTTGCAAAAAAAACACAATTATTAACGAAAAAACTGCTATTTCTGTTTATGTACACTTGGAACTCGAAAGTTTACGAACGATTTTTTTTCTAACTTACAGAATTTCTGTATATGATTACGAACAAATGCCCCATGAAGTTTTAATCCAATTAGACACTGCTGAGTGAATAATCCTTTTTCCACAAGAACAATTTGTTAACAAAAAAAGACTATTTTTCTCACTGACAGAATTTCTATATGACTGTAAACAAGCACATATCACTTTCACGTAAAGCATAGACCTGGGTACGCGCGTACGTCACGACGTCGCTACGCCACATACAGAGTAAAAGAGGAACTAAAAACAGCTTGAGCGCGCCGAATTCAAAACCCATATTTCTCTTATAAAAATAAGTACATGATGGTTCTTTTGTGTGCTTGCGCTTCGTTGGCAATATGGCGATCACTCGCGCGTTTCAAATGTGAAAAAACAGAATCTGAGCATTGATTTATAACCCAAAGCTTTTTTTACTTATTATAGATGGACTAATAATCATTAAATGATTAAAGTGTTATGATAAATATGCCTATCTGAAATGTTAATATTCTTCATTACCGCCTAATATTTTAACAATTCTGTGAATATAATCTATCAAAGCATTTAAATGATATGATTGTTTAGATACTTTCATATCATATTGATTATATTCAAATCTGTCTTTTTAATAATGATTAATAGAATTTATCCGACTACTCGATGTTCACAATGAACCAAAGGGTTTAAATTACAGTGTGAGTGCCTATTAAAACGTCCCTAAGTGACATGTTAACCAACATTCAAAATATTTCACAAAAACAAAATGTATGATCCTTATATTCTAAAGTTGTGAGTGCCTACTAATATAATCCTTGAAATTCGATCACCAACTTTATGAACAGTTGCTCCTATGAAGGAAGAAACATGCAACTCAATATTATCAAAAACATTGTACAGTAACATAAAAAAATATAGTATTTCCATACCGAATAAATCAAGAAAATGATCAAGAATACGGAGCGCGAAACGCGACAACAGCGCGCGAAGCGCGAGGGGGATTGGGGGGCGAAGCCCCCCAACGAGTACGCGAAGCGTACTTGTTTTAATTTAAGACTAGTATTTGGGGTATTCCACGGGTAGCGGGGGTGGTTTTGGCCTCAAAATTTTTCGTCCATCAATATATCGTCTTCTTATATCATATGAAAACATTTCCATGTAGTTATGCTCCCCAATTGAATCTGGATTTTTGTTGAGTTCTAATCGAAAAATAAAAAAAAATAAAATCTTTAACGTACCTTTAATTATGTGCCTCTTAAGCTTCATACAGCAAAATTAAAATCTCACCAGTACTTTTTAACTGGGAAAATGCGCTCGTTTCAATAAAGCAAATGGAATATTAATCCGATTTTATATATCGGATTAATATTCCATTTGGACAGCCAAAAAACTGAGAAAAAAATAGTTTTTATTTTTTTTGGCCCTAAGGATCTACTACATTTTATCAAAAATTTTACTGAACATGGTTCAACACGTGAGAAACGTTCGATAAATTTTTCAGCTTGCTTTTTTCTTTGTTCACTGACAATTAAATGTGCATTTACTCCGTAAAAAGTCGACGCTTCCTTTCCATCGGAACTCGTTCAAGACAAAACTTATTTATTTTATTGCCAGTGAACAAAAAATAGAGGCAAGCTGAAAAATTTACCGTGCGTTTTTACCATGTTGAACAGTGTTCAGTAAAATTTTTGATAAAATTCAGTGGACCCTAAGGGCCGAAAAAAAATAATAACGGTTTTTTTTCTCAGTTTTTTGGCTGTCAATTTTTTTCACATATCGGAATAATATTGCATCTGCTTTATTGATAAGAGAGCTTTTTCCAGTCAAAAAGCACTGGTCAGATTTCAATTTTGCTCTTTTGACACGGAAGAGACACACAATTAAAGATACGTTATATATTTTTATTTTAATTTATAATTTTTAATAAAAACCCGGACTCAATTGAGGTCCATAACCACATGAAAATGCTTTCATATGATATAAGAGGACGAAACATTTTGAAACCCGCGATCAAAACCTGCCTACCCCATTTACTAGTGTTAAGAAAATTCTTACTAGTCTTAAAAAAAATTACGTGATATTTGCCGAGACCCCCCTCCCCCCCACGCAAGATTTGGTGAAATTGCGTTTGAAGAGAAACGCCTTACGTAATTAATGGACGCCCCCTTACCCGTATGATAACGTGAATTTTTCCTCAAATAGTACCACCAATGAACTTACCAGGTGTGTAAGTATGAAACCGGAATTTGCCCATAGGTGGCGCTAGATGTCGATGCAGTTACCGACACATCACGTCAGCGGTGTCTTGTTATTGTATTGATATCCGACAAAGATTTCCAACTCACAATAACACGAGTTTCATTCAGTAGCATTAGTTTATTAGAGATAAACATGTCGAGTTTTGTGCCAACAAATTACGATTTGCGGACAGCCCTACTTTTCTGTTTTCATCTGAAGAAAACCGCAGCTGAATCGCATCGAATGCTTCTGGAGGCGTTTGGTGAGCATGCTCTCGGTAAAACACAGTGTTTCGAGTGGTTTAAACGGTTCAAAAGTGGCGATTTTGACGTGAGGAACGAAGAACGTGGAAGACCACCGAAAAAGTTTGAAGACGCTGACCTGCAAGCCTTGTTGGACGAAGACGACGCTCAAACACAACAACAACTGGCGGATCAGTTAAGGGTGACCCGAGAAGCCATCTCCCTTCGGTTAAAAGCCATGGGAAAGATACAAAAGGTGGGGAAATGGGTTTCATACTTTCGAAATTCCGGTTTCATACTTACACACCTGGTAAATCTTGCATGCAGCTACAGATTTTTTAAATTATTACACTTAGAATAAAATATATCCTGAGAATATGGCCGAAACACGTGTATTTCAAATGGGGAAATCAACCCTCATTTTGGGAGGGGTTAGAATCTAGATAAAAATCTGAAAAAATTAGGGTACTGTTTTTGAATTATTTGGAGATGATTTGAGGGGCGCCTGATAAAAAATTCGCCCGAGCCCTAAATAAAAACCACCCTATAAAGGCAGTGTCGTTAATTTCAATATGTTTATATTATGTAAATAATGATGAAGGCGTCGTCTTACCAAATACAATAAATTATTGCACTTTTTTTATTTCACATGTTCATGATTTATTTATTTGAATTGGTCAAACTGCACATGGATCATTCCATAACAATTTGACCTGGGTCTGACCCTCGACCCCTTAAATCTGGTTCCCTATTTTTCTTATCATTATTACTCTCAAACTATCAAGCAATTACAATTTTTTCAGATTTTTCAAAATAAATTGGAGCGCGTCATGAATTTTTGAATTTTTTTTTTGCACACCTCGACGGCCATAATCGAAAAATCTGAAAAAATTCGCAAAAATACAGTGTCAGATATAAAAAATGTTGGTGTAAGATTCATAATGTCTGGGCTTTTGCCTCAACCCGTTTCTAAGCTTTTTGCGTAAAAAAAATGAAAAAATCAGAAGCAGACGTCAATTTACTGTAGACTGTTGCTTGAAATTTTGTATGCATGATACAAGTCTATAGTAAGTTGACCTCTGCTTCTTATTTTTTTCATTTTTTTTTCTCAAAACGCTAAAAAACGGGTTGAAGCAAAAGCCCAGACATTATAAATTTTACAATAACATTTTTTATATCTGACACTGTATTTTTGGGAATTTTTTCAGATTTTTCGCTTACGGCCATCGAGGTGTTCAAAACAAAAATTCAAAAATTCATAACGCGCTCAAATTTATTTTGAAAAATCTGAAATAAATTGTAATTGCTTAATAGAGTGAAAGTAATGATGGAAAAAATAGGGAACCAGATTTGAGGGGTCGAGAGTCAGACCCAGGTCGAATTGGTATGGAATGCCCCATATTTATTATATTTGAAAAGTAACTCGTATATCAATTTATTGTTGAATTTTCACAGATATTTACTCAAATGGACCTCCAAGTGTCCTTGAAAATATTCGTCCCAAACATTCCTTCAAGTATACGGAAATTAATTTTTGGAATTTAAAAAAAAGAAAATTATATGAATGCCAAAATCTAGACTTTTAAACGAGATACTTCATCATTATAAATCAATTCTCATTTGATTTAATTTACAACATTTTTTACATTCCAAAGACATCACACTGAGCCCCATGGCGCGAACGTGCACTGCCTATTAGGCCTAAATGGGATTGCAGTTACAAGATCTGTATGAAACACCCCGATCACAGATGAAGACTAAATGCTTTCTAGTGGTCATGTTTTAATTTACTCGTATTACTCAGGTAGGTGGCGACTTGTATATAGGCTTTCCTACATTTATATTCTTGTGGGGTAATAGAGAAATAGACTGCAATCTACTAAAGGGTTAGTACCGCGAGTCCATTCAAAGATCAATAAAAGGAAATCAACAAAATTTTAGTACTAATCTTTTAAATACACACGGCCGTTGTACAATGAAATTAATTTCAATGAATATAAAAATCGCTCAACTATAAGTTTTATGGTACCCATACTACGTAGTTTCCAAAACGATTTTGACAACTTTGACAACTTTGCAAGAAAAGTTCCTACTGAAAATTTCAAATGAAATAAGGATCAAAAGGTACAACTAATTACGCTCGGAATGTGATAATGGTTGGATTCTTGAAAAAATGAAATTAAAAAAAAGATCCTTCTGTAGTTGTTCTTTCAATACGATACCTCATATAATTATTCATATTCCAATCCGTATATTTATTTACGGATCGGAAAAAAACATTTTTTTGTAATAAGTTAAAAACAATGAAAAGCAAAATATATATTCGAAAAAAGTACGTACCATTTGAATGGCGAGATTATTGACGATTTTCACAGGTAATTTTCGGCCATGAGACAAAAATAATTTTCCAATATCAGTGCCGTAACGCGGTATAACGAGAAACCTGTAACGCTCTCCACGATACACATGAGAGCCCGAACCTTCATAAGTTGGCACGCCGACTCGTTCTATCCTCTGTGATTCACACCAAGCGGCGACTATAAACAAAACAAACCCATGGAATGTATTTTAGTTTTTCCTCCAATCAATTTTGCTACGAAATGTGGAATATTTAATAGACGCACTGGTATGTTGTCTGGCAGCTCTGATGTAGAAATTCATTTCTACAAAAAGCGGACCGTTGTTGTGAGGCTCAATCTTGATGACGTATTTTGCATTGTCGTCAACGCTATGATGGACATTGTCGGATGCTGAGATACGCGTCGGTCGGAATAAACAAAAAAATAAAAATAAATATTTCCAATCAGTTGAAATTTCGAATAAAATTGAGTGAATACATTCCATAATTTAAAAATTTCGATACTTAGGTCAATTACCAAGATATATATCACCGAAACCACCACATCCTATCGGATTACCGAGTTTCCACTCTTTGTGTGTTATATCGGTAAGGATTTCACCGGCCGGCAGACGTGTAGGCAACCTACAACCAAGTGCTGCGACTCTTTTTATTGGAACCTCCTCAACTCTTCTAGGCGCCATTATAACCATTCGCTTCTGAACACTGTGCAAAAATACATAATAACCTGTACGATCGAAACTTAAAGTAAAGTGGTGAGGGGGCGTCCATTAATTACGTGGGGCGTCTAGTGGGGGGGGGGGGGGTCAAGCCGAATCTCATCAAATCTCACGTGGGGGGGGGGGGAGCAGGGGTCTCAGCAAATATCACGTAATTTTTTTTAAGACCAGTAAGAAATTTCTTAACACTAGTAAATGGGGTATTCCAGGGGTAGCGGGACAGGTTTTAGTCCCGTGTTTCAAAATTTGTCGTCTTCTTATATCATATGACCTCAATTGAGTCCGGGTTTTTATTAAAAATTATAAATTTAAATTAAAATATATAACGTATCTCTAATTGTGTGTCTCTTCCGTGTCAAAACAGCAAAATTGAAATCTGACCAGTGCTTTTTAACTGAAAAAAGCTCTCTTATCAATAAAGCAAATGCAATATTATTCCGATATGTGAGAAAAATGGACAGCCAAAAAACTGACGAGGAGAACACCAGAAGTGCCATAACCCTATTTACCTGGGACTTTGCTCAGTGAAAGAGAGGTGAAAATAAGCGAACACGTGTCTCGGCTAATGCTCGGACACTCAACCGTTTCCGAGAAAATGACGGTCAAAGTTTTCGACGTTCCTTAGATGCTTGTCAGCGCGCGTCGAGTTGTACCGAAGTGGCGGCGCAGCAGCTAGCGTCTCGGCATCACACTTTTGCGTCCCGTGTTCAAACCCGATATTAATTTTTTTTTCTCACATTAATGCATGTCCGCAGAAGATTACTTCGCGAATGTTTCTTGCCAATTTACAGGATACAGGGTGTAATAATAATTGGAAAATTTCAACTGGGTTTCATAATGATTTTTCTGTATTTATGATATTATAAAATATATAATATTTGTGTGAATGGTTTTCAGGAACTACAACCTTTTCAGATTCACATATTCCTATATTTCATTTCTATAATAATTTCCTTATACTCATTTATGTATATTTTCATATTTTTATATTTAATTCTTATAAAGAGACATAAATTCTTACATTTTATTCTCATATCAATTCTTATATTTCATCCTGATATCAATTCTGATTCCTGTATCTATCTATTCGATTTCTGTATCCGTCTCGATTGACTGGAATTGGGTGCATTCCTTTGGGTGATAACGATTGTAGAAACATTCGAAACATAAATATTCTGAACACCAAGAACATCTTGCAAAGGCAGGTTTGCCACAGTCACACTTCCTGGTGTGAGTTCCATTAGGGAAACAAACATCGTTGACATTGTTGAAGATATCACGCGTGGGCAATAATTTTGAGGCAAACCACGCATAACGAATCATTTTTTCGAAGACTGGTGCCTGCAATTGATTATGAACCAATGCGTGGATTGTTATTGCGTCACGTCTAGAAGTGATATCCCTTTGCTGGGCGATGAGTGTAGAGCAATTCTGCAGTTTCCGTATGAAGTTTTTTATTTGGCGGTAAAAGTATACGTCACAGGGTTGACAGAGCGGCGTACACTTCGGAGGAATTACTTTCAATGAACAGGTTGGTATTCCGTTTTCATCCACGAATTTTTCGTCGTATAACGAAGGATCACTCTGTCCACCCTGTGACGTATACTTTTACCGCCAAATAAAAAACTTCATACGGAAACTGCAGAATTGCTCTACACTCATCGCCCAGCAAAGGGATATCACTTCTAGACGTGACGTAATAACAATCCACGCATTGGTTCATAATCAATTGCAGGCACCAGTCTTCGAAAAAATGATTCGTTATGCGTGGTTTGCCTCAAAATTATTGCCCACGCGTGATATCTTCAACAATGTCAACGATGTTTGTTTCCCTAATGGAACTCACACCAGGAAGTGTGACTGTGGCAAACCTGCCTTTGCAAGATGTTCTTGGTGTTCAGAATATTTATGTTTCGAATGTGTCTACGATCGTTATCACCCAAAGGAATGCACCCAATTCCAGTCAATCGAGACGGACACAGAAATCGAATAGATAGATACAGGAATCAGAATTGATATCAGGATGAAATATAAGAATTAAATATAAGAATATGAGAATATATATAAATGAGTATAAGGAAATTATTATAGAAATGAAATATAAGAATATGTGAATCTGAAAAGGTTGTAGTTCCTGAAAACCATTCACACAAATATTATATATTTTATAATATCATAAATACACAAAACTCATTATGAAACCCAGTTGAAATTTTCCAATTATTATTACGCCCTGTATTCTGTAAATTGGCAAGAAACATTCGCAAAGTAATCTTCTACGGACATGCATTAATGTAAGAAAAAAAAAATTAATATCGGGTTTGAACACGGGACGCAAAAGTGTGATGCCGAGACGCTAGCCGCTGCGCCGCCGCTTCGGTACAACTCGACGCGCGCTGACAAGCATCTAAGGAACGTCGAAAACTTTGACCGTCATTTTCTCGGAAACGGTTGAGTGTCCGAGCATAAGCCGAGACACGTGTTCGCTTATTTTCACCTCTCTTTCACTGAGCAAAGTCCCAGGTAAATAGGGTTATGGCACTTCTGGTGTTCTCCTCGTGAGAAAAAAATCGTTTTTATTTTTTTTCGGCCCTTAGGGTCTACTGAATTTTATCAAAAATTTTACTGAAAATTGTTCAACATGGTAAAAACGCACGGTAAATTTTCCAGCTTGCCTCTATTTTTTGTTCACTGGCAATGAAATAAATAAGTTTTGTCTTGAACGAGTTTCGATGGAAAGGAAGCGTCGACTTTTTACGGAGTAACTGCACATTTAATTGCCAGTGAACAAAGAAAAAGGCAAGCTGAAAACTTTATCGAACGTTCTTCACGTATTGCACCATGTTCAGTAAAGTTTTTGATAAAATGTAGTAGACCCTAAGGGCCGGAAAAAAATAAAAACTATTTTTTTCTCAGTTTTTTGGCTGTCAATTTTTTTTTCATATCGGATTAATATTCCATTTGCTTTATTGAAACGAGCGATTTTTTCCAGTTAAAAAGTAGTGTTGAGATTTTAATTTCGCTATATTGAAGCTTAAGAGACACATAATTAAAGGTACGTTAAATATTTTATTTTTTTATTTTTCGATTAGATCTCAACAAAAACCCAGACTCAATTGAAGAGCATAACTACATGGAAATGTTTAATATGATATAAGAAAGCGATATATTGATGGACGAAAAATTTTGAGGCCCAAACCGGTCCCGCTACCCGTGGATTACCCCAAATACTAGTCTTAAATTAAAAAAACAAGCAAATTGTTTTTTTTTTTTTAAATAAATACAACGCAATCAAGCACAGATTAACGTATGTACACTAAAAATACGCATTTTGAAAAATCTCACGTGAGTTGGGGGGGGTCGAGCCAAATCTCACGAAATCTCACCAGGGGGGGAGGGGGGGTCGAAAAATCGCCAAAATCGTCTCACGTAATTAATGGACGCCCCCTGATAATACGGTCGGTAACGAATACCATAAACAATGCCATAGAGTAGAAAAAGATATTGAAATTTTTTTAATTCAGTCGGTACCTGCGATTTATAGACTAACGTAAGCTGACATTTCATTTGTACAAAATCATAAAGTGTATTTCATATAGTAAAAATGAACTGGAATGTACTTAAAGATTTTCGATACCAAAACTTAGATGCAATTGTACATACAAAGTCTTGCGACCTTTGGAGAAGGAATAATGTAAGAAACTTAGAAACTTTATATTTTTTCCTGCCAATGAAATTGTAAAAATGGTCTCTTTAGATTTGATGCATAAATTCATAAAATTATCAGAAATGCAAACGTTTTTGTGGAACGTTCTGTGAAAGCATAAAAAATCCAATATACCAACATATAAGAGTGCGTAAGAGCTTGGATGAAAGGGGCAAGCAAACGCATTGGAGCTATTACATTACGATCTCGATTTAAGCAAGAGCGGCGGGACTGGCACCGCTAGACACTTGCATAAATCGAAGTTGCACAAATGTCGCCCGTGCGTCCACGCGCATCTCACACCAGTCGGGAGCCGTGTCCGCTCTCACACCGGCGCTCTCACATCATGTGCCACGTCGATCTATATCCACCGCAAAGTGGGGATTCTTGCTTATATCGAAGCTGCATAAATCGAGATCGTAGTGTATATAGTGTAGGAATATCTGACTAGGGATAGATATGGGATTTATTTATGAATTAACTATCATTTGAATCCGTCTTTCGTAAGAGTATACATTTTTTACTGTGGTAATGACGTTTAAAATTGACATGAATCGTGGTATATTGTCGAAAAAACCTCTCACTTTGTCAACACGTAAGGGATTTTTTATTCAAAGCCTACTTGTATTTATTTTTAATAATAAATTTGATTTTTTCCCAAATTGTGAGACAAAAAATTGAAAAGTTTCACCAGTTTCTTATTTTTTTGAGATATTGACTTTTCCATATATGGCGATACAGACCTACAAGTAGGCTTTCAGTTTCTAACAAGGAACATCACTTAGGCGTCCCCCTCCGATGTTATTGAAACTGTATATTGTATGTTGTAGAGCATTCGAAACTAAAAGACATGTATTTTTTTTTTGTATCAGCGGGAAAGCGGTTTTAAGAGATGAAACCAGCCTTTGATGTAAGGCAAATGAGGGGGTTATTTGGCGGTTTCACCCAAAATATACTCTCCTAATATAAAATGTGTCGATCGAATTGAATAAAACAGGTAAATTGGACTCTTACCGTAACGAACAGAACGGGAGTTTGTTCGTTACGATGAGAAGCATGTATAGATATAGCGCTTTGAAGTCGTCACGCTTGGATGAGTTCCAATGTAAACACCACACATATACGCACACCCTCCTGAGTTCGTCTCAGCACGGAGCACGTCGAGCCCGGGCCGCGAGATTTGTTCGCAGTGTATATACTAAGAGCTCAGTGTACTATTTTAAAAGTCAATCGAAATTAAAGTTCACATGTTTTTGCACTTCAGCAAGACAGCAAAACAGTTTAAAGGGGTAAATTACCCCTTACTCGAATTTCCTTATCGCCATTCATCTTTTCTTAATTTAAAATGTGTTTGCCGATTCGAAATATTTCTATGAACTCCAAATTGACGTTTTCTCACGTTATGCAATTTTTACCTGAGCTGAGGGGAAACCACTCCCTCTAGTGCTCTTTTCATTTACGTCATTAATCATTTGACCATATATGACATTGAAACTGCCACCAGTTCAACGGCAATACAAATTTTGTTTGTGTACATTTCTATTAAGCTTCAGTGGGAAGTTACTCCTTACCAACGAAGATTGAGTCCCATAGAAGCGTAAAGCCTGTAAGCAGTTTGAGGCCAAAAAAGTTGGGGTGCTCGAACCAGCTATCAGCCCAGTGGTAAGATATCGCTAGCGTCGCACTGTGTTTGTGTGCACTCACGTGCAGTACGCACACGTGTACATATTCGTCTGTGATCACCCTAACTCACGGGGCGGAGGTTACGAGTTGGGGTGATGATGCTCGCTCACTTGCTCTCGCTGAGCACGATATCACCCTCTCTCTCGCACCAGACCAAGAGTCGACGCTGAGTGGGGGCGGGGGGGCTCTCACGATCACACGAATACTCCTATCTCTTACTTCTTCCGCATCCATACACATTAATTATTCTTGACTATTGTCTGACAGTAGAGACTACAATGATAAAAAATAAAATTTATCACATCAAGCATGTTGAATAAACAGAATGGAATTAAATTATAATAATAGAGGAAAAGAGGGGGGTAGTGTAGAACCCCCACTACATGGCAGCTACCGCGAACACGAGATTCATAGGCGGAGCATCGTTTGTTTTCCCGAAAGTCGGCACAGTAGGTCAAGTTCAGCGCCATCCCCCGGCGGAATGAGGCGTGCAAAAATTGGCTTCAATGCACCCGTAAAGAGTGTTCTTCTATGGGACTCAATCTTCGTTACCCTTACTCACCAGTACTTATACTTTCATGTCAGAATACTTTCCGCACTAATTTACACGTCAATGTAGACGCATATTTTCAGCACTTGCGTAATCTCATTAACAATTCTATTAGTAGTATAAGTCATACATACAATTTTTTTTCGTGTTACGTGTTTTTTTGCTTTGCCGTTATAAATTTCCGTACTTCGATTTTTCGTAACCAATTTAATTCATCAAATTAATTTAATACATCATGTTTTCATGCTGAGAACATTGTATTCTACGAATACACGAATAGATAATTTGCAGATCTATTTTTATTTGTCAGTATACAATACTTTACGGAATTATACAGAAAAAACAAAACCATAAAGATGCGATGAAGGTGATAAAAATGTTTTCAAGTATTGCGTGAGCAATTGATATCTTGCTGTTATGATACTCGCTTTAAGAGGCGGCTATTATTCGTATTCTTGTACGTTGACACGAGCTTCAAATTGAATTTTGTTTTATGCCCTCTGTCTTTTGTGTGCCTAAAATACAGGTTAGAAAACAGAAATTGAACTTAATTAACGTCAAGGTAGTTCGATCATTTTTCACTTTCCTTGAAAATCGCATGATATTTGGATATTTTGTAGTCGGCGTTGTTATGGAGCGAAATCTCAATTTTCAAATTGATTCATCATTTAGTTAATGAGATATGGGCTAATGAAAATTGCTTTTTTTGTACACACGCCCTATACCGAACACGTGGGAAGGCAGAACTGCGACCACATTTTGTATTCTAGCAGGAGAACGTATCTTTCAATTTTGATGCAAATTGATGAACTGGCCGCAGTTCCAACGTCATATATGGTCAAATGTTTAAAAACGTGAATGAATAGAAAATTAGAGGGAGTGGTTTTCTCCTCAGATACACGCAATAATTGCGTAACATGAGAAAACGTCAATTTGGGCTTATAGACATGTTTCAAATCTGCAGACACGTTTTAAATTAAGAAAAGACGATGGCCATTAGCAAATTCGAGGAAGGGGTAGTTTACCTTGTTAGGCATCCTTATGTGTTACTTTTTTCGATCCTCGTGTCGCCACTACGCGTCGCTATCGCAGAGGGATGTGCTCTCACTCTTGCCTTGAGCCGGTGTTTACGAGAATTTTTGAGATTTAAGTGACGAACATAACTTCGGTTCGGCTGTCACAATGAATTTTTTAGAGTTCACGTGCGATTTTTTTTTCTTATTTGTAATAGTGGGTGGTAATTTTTTTCGAATGCGCACGGTTTATTTTTACAGTAAAAAAATATATAATTAAGAAAAAAATGGAAGGAAGATTAGTATTTCGGATTAGCTAAATACCCTATCGAAAGTGTGTAAAAGAATATTGCTTATATTCATTTTTTTCGCATTCATTGTTATTTATTATCGGCTTATACATTCTATAATTTTTTTGGTAGCAAACAATTTATGCTATAATAGAATACGTGAGTGTGGGCCGACGGCGCATACGCACGTTCAAGAGAGACAGAAAGCTTTTCTATCTTCATCGCACACCGCATACCTCTACAAAGGCGCACCTGCGGCGTAAGGCGGAATGAAAAAAGTTACACATGAGGGTGCCTACCCCCCCCCCCCCACTACCGTCGTTGCAAGACCTGTATGTAAGACCGTGGGTTGAGTGAGATCAGTTTGAAGAACTACCACTGAACTCAAGGTATAACTGGAACGCTCACGGCCGTGGTGGGAGTAGCGATTTTACGATCCCACAGAGATAGCTTAGCGGAGTATTTCTGTCGTTTTTTGTACAGTCGGGTGAGAAAAGTTGAGCCGTATATGCACCATGCGAGGATATAGTTTCAAGAGTATGTAACAATCTCTCGCGAGGAGCTCAAAGTTTACAGTAAAGTGTTAAGCCGGACCACGAGCCGGACCATTTTTTTCCCCTGACTGTACGCGGTGCGAGAGAGACAAGTATACTCCGCTGGGCTATCTTTGTCGGATCGCCCCTCACCACGGCCGTAAGCGTTCCAGTTATACCTTCAGTTCAGTGGGAACTACAGATCCGACCAGCTCGGCAATAATAGTGTATGTGACGTTTGCGGCATAGGCATGTTGCAGGAACGTCACATTACATGAATGAAAGATGGATGTTCATTCGGACAAAGAATCAAACAAGATAATAATATCTACATAATATTGTCCCAAATGAAGCCTGCATGCATCAAGGCACAGCTCAATGTATCAACAAGCCTCAAACCATGGCACGAAAGACTGGGACATTTCAATGAGCAAAAGTTGCGCAAGATGGTAAACAAAGGTGCGGTAAGCTACATGGTAATAAGTATTGACAAAGATTTTTTATGAAACCCCAGTGAAGACTGGAAATCTCAGAAGCTCCCGTTCAAAAGGTCGAGCGATGGTTCGAAATATAATGCAGGTGAATTGTTCCACTCAGTTAGATTTGGGCGATCCTGTGCAGGTTGAGTTGGTAATCGGTTCAAAGTTTTACGTGTCAGTCGTGGATGAAGAGCCCGAATATCGAAAAGTGTACTTCATGCGTCAGCGAAGCAAAGTTTTCGACAACTTTAAAGCGTTCGTCAACCTAATAGGGAACAAGTTCGAGAAACCGATAAAAGTGTTCTACACTGAGAACGGGACTGAATACTGCAATACCAATATGGGAAGCTATTTGCAGTCGAAGGGTATACAGGTGGGAAATTCAGCGCAGTACGCACCCGTGCAAAAAGAAAATATGGAGGGAGAGGATCGCAGCGGTTATGGCTGTATGGAGAATGCGAGTTCAATTTCGCAAAACAAGGATCTCTCGGAGAAATTATGAATTAGAGTTGTGAAAACGACGGTCCACATTTTGAATCATACACCATGCAACAAAAAGACAGGAATCACACTGTACGAGCTATGGGACCCGAAAAAGTCAGACCTGTCCGACGTGCAAGTTTTTGGATCCGTTACAATAGCTCTATTATAGTCAGAAATTACAACGAGTCATTCGACTACAGACTTTCACCGAAAAAAAAATTCAGTTCTAAAAATACATGAATATTTTCATCATTCGCCATAAGCACTCTTCTCGAATTCATTTGAATCGAATTCATTTGTTTCATTCGAATATCTTGATTGAAACTATGTGAAACTGCAAGTCACTCTGAGAGTGCTTAACTTTGAAAGTGAGTTTCACCCCTTAAAACAGTTTTTCCGCCGATAAAAAAACGAATCTCTTAAATTTCGATGAAGAATAACGTACCCAAAAATGATTAAATCGGAGGGTGAAACCACAAACAACGGTATAATACAAGGCTAGTCACCCCCAAAAGTCTTTTAGAAAAACGCAAAAACCCGTATCTGCTACTTTTCCAAGTTCTTTTGAATGCAATTGATTTCCTCAAGACGAAAAAAAGCCTAGGCGATAGAAGTAAAACTTCCCGAACTCACCCCCTAGATCACAAATATTCCTACGAATAAAACTTTTCTTTTTCAACAGAATTAATATTCATTATTTGTTAATTTTTTGGGAGCTAGGTTTATGAAAAAAGACATTTGATGTTTTTGCTTCTATTCCCCTGCTGAAAATTCCCGTATGGGTTTCAGTGTGGGAATGTATGGGAAAGCATGGGACAGCCAAGGACAGTGTGGGATCCCGTACGGTTTTGTATACAGGATGAACATTCCTGTACAAAAACCTGCATAGGAACCTGTGTGGGGCAACGTGGGAAGCTTAATTCTGTACGGGATCCTGTACAGGAGAACGCAGGAAATAAATTCCTGTACAGAAACCTACATGGGAACCTGTGTAGGTTAACGAGGGAAGCCGAATCCTGTACGGGATCCTGGACGGAAAAATAAAGGTAATAAATTCCTGTACAGGAAACCTACATGGGAATCTGTGTGGGGCAGTGTGGGTAGCCGAATTCTGTACAGGATCCTGTACGGGAGAACACAGGAAATCAATTCCTGTACAGGAAGCTCCCCGGGAACTTGTGTGGGTGAACGTAGGAAGCTGAATCCTGTACAAGATCCAGTATGGGAGAACACCAGGAATTAATTCCTGTACAGGAGCTTACAGGGAACCTGTGTTGCTCATCGTAGGTAGCCCAATCCTGTACGGGATCCTGTACGGGAGAACGCAAGAAATGAATTCCTGTGCAGGAACCTACATGGGAACCTGTGTGGGTCAACGTAGGAAGCCCGATCCTGTACGAGATCCTGTACGGGAGAACGCAAAAAATAAATTCCTGTACAAGAACCTGCACGGGAACCTGTGTGGGACAATGTGCGTGGCTGAGTCCTGTACGAGATCCTGTACGGAAGAATGAAGGAAACGAATTCCTGTACAGAAACCTACATGGGAACCTGTGTAGGGCAATGTGGGGTAGCTGAATCCTGTACGGGATCCTGGACGGAAAAATAAAGGTAATAAATTCCTGTACAGGAAACCTACATGGGAATCTGTGTGGGGCAGTGTGGGTAGCCGAATTCTGTACAGGATCCTGTACGGGAGAACACAGGAAATCAATTCCTGTACAGGAAGCTCCCCGGGAACTTGTGTGGGTGAACGTAGGAAGCTGAATCCTGTACAAGATCCAGTATGGGAGAACACCAGGAATTAATTCCTGTACAGGAGCTTACAGGGAACCTGTGTTGCTCAACGTAGGTAGCCCAATCCTGTACGGGATCCTGTACGGGAGAACGCAAGAAATGAATTCCTGTGCAGGAACCTACATGGGAACCTGTGTGGGTCAACGTAGGAAGCCCGATCCTGTACGAGATCCTGTACGGGAGAACGCAAAAAATAAATTCCTGTACAAGAACCTGCACGGGAACCTGTGTGGGACAATGTGCGTGGCTGAGTCCTGTACGAGATCCTGTACGGAAGAATGAAGGAAACGAATTCCTGTACAGAAACCTACATGGGAACCTGTGTAGGGCAATGTGGGGTAGCTGAATCCTGTACGGGATCCTGTGCGGGAGAACGCATGAAATGAATTCCTGTACAGGAACCTACATGGGAACCTGTGTGGGACAATGTTGGTAGCTGAATCCTGTATGGGAGAACAACGGCTATGAATTCCTGTACAGGAACCTGTGTGGGTCAACGTGGGAAGCTGAACCTGTACGCGATCCTGTACGGGAGAATGCAGGAAATGAATTCCTGTACAGGAACTTACATGGGAACCTGTGTGGATCAATGTCGAAAGCTAAATCCTGTATGGGATTTTTTGCGAGTGAACGCAGGAAATAAATTCCTGTACAGGAACGTACATGCAAACCTGTGGAGGTCTATGTGGGAAGCTGAATCCTGTACGCGATCCTGTACGAGAGAACGCAGAAAATAAATTCCTGTACAGGAACCTACATGGGAACTTATGTGGAGCAATGTGGGAAGCTGAATCTTGTATGGGATCCTGTATGGGTTAACGCAGGGGATGATTCTTACTATCACCACGAACCGCGTCGCGTTAGTTCCGAGACTTGACCCGAGATGTCGCAGGACAGCAACCGCTGAACTCCTATACGGATTATGCGAAGAGTATGCATATATAAACGGGTGGGTGCATAGAATATTAGCATAAGTCGGTCTCGAAAGAATCTATACCAAGGAGTTCTTGCCGCCTTATGCAATTGTACTTGTTCATTTAATTCCCGTAGAGAATTTCTGTTCACTCGGAAATTTTCTCTTCGAGGATCGCCGAAGGAGCGTACCCTAGGGAAGGGTACCCGATATTGTTTTTAACGTAGGTCCCAGCCACGCACAAAGGCGTGAAATATTTAAAACACCGTACGGGTTCTTCTACGGGTCACCACGTGGGATTCCGTATGGGTTCCCATGTGGGAACTCGTATGGGTCACCACGTGGTGTTTTCGGACAGGGAACCCATACGGGTTCCCACGCAAAAACGAGTACGGGATCCCATACAGGTTCCTACGTGGGAATTTTCAGCAGGGTCGTAAAACATTTATTCATTGATTTCCATATTTTCATGTTCCAAAAAAGATACAATGGGTTTGTGGTATGAGAAATTTGTGATGAATATTCGTGATTGCAAATAATATAAATATCTTGAGAAAATTGCATCTATTTTCGTTCCTGATCTTGTTGTTGAATCTTTGAAGTGAGAAATACTGTCAAATAGTGCGGAGTTTATCTGAAAGTGTAATGCCTAAATCAAATGCTCAGACGTGTAAAGAGTACAGCGATCGCCTGCGTGCTAGAAATGCACTTAACAAAGTGGGAAAAAAACAAAAACTAGTACTGAACGTGTCCGGGAACGCAGAGCAAGGAAAAGAGCGGCCAACGTACAACCACCTCCGAATTCTTTACTTGGCAGAGGAAATTCCAAACACCGATAATTTGAGTGGTTATAATGTGCCTTCGGAGACGCTAGAGAATCCAAACACAATTTTCACTGTGATGTCTCTCAAGCCGCCCCCTTTTTGATGGTCCTGGTATGTCTCCACGGACACGTGGAAGATTCATTCCATGGAAAATTGTATTTCGATTCTCTAGCGTCTTCGAAGGCACATCATAATCACTCAACTTTGAAGGTGCTGAACTTGAGGTTGAGTCTGAGGGAGTCACCCCTTGAAACTGTTTTTTCGCCGATAAAAAGAAATACGTGTCTTTTAGATTTCGATGAAAAATAACATATCCAAAAATGAATTAACAAAATCGGAGGGGGACACCGGAAACCGTTTCCTTGTGAGTATGACAGATCGTAATGTGACATTGCATGGTTGTACACCTTCCATGCTAAACCATACAGTTTTGAATAAAACTTTTAAAATTGATGGATGTAACAAAATACACTCCCATACAACTATGTGATCTGAACAAGTTGGTAAAAGGTCGGAAAGAAAATTTCAAGGTGGTGTCGTCAATATTGAGCCAAGGTGCTATCTAGATTATGCCCGGGACACAACGAAACAAACAAATGTTCGAGCACCCGGATCACGGATGAATAAAAGTCGACTTCAAAATTGACACCACTGCGATGGGCAAAAAAATTTCTTTCTTCTTTTAGCGACCTTGTCGAAACTTTAACTGCTACGTCTATTGAAATTCGGGCACTGATCACAAATATGGAATCAAAAAAATTCAATTTCCACAGAAACATGGTGAAATGGCAAATAATGATTTTTATATGCTTTACGAGATAGGCTGAAGTCACTGAAATAATCGAAATTTTGGAGAGTTATCTTCAATGACATTCAAATATTGAATTGATAAGAAATCAGAAGGATGCAAAATTCAGGGCGTGTTTCCCGTATTGAATCGAAATGTTATCCAGATCATGCCGACGGCGGCATGTCACGTAGAGAGAAAAACCGTAACGGATCCTCACGCAAATCTATCATTCGATCGTTTATAATGAAATACAAGTTCTCTGAGAGATCAACAAAATTCTTCTGGGATTCATCCGGGTGGTCCTAGTTTTTCATCTTAAGACCAGGCTAAGGACCCTCTCGCTTGCCCCCACACGACCCTTATAGGCTATCTCTCTGGCACTAAGTCATTCGGTTATAGACATTTTAAGCATTGATAGTTTCAAGAAATTCAAAATTTCATACAATTAGCACCGATAGGCCATTGTGTGCCAATTTCAACAAAAAAGGATCCCCTGATTTTCCAGTGGGCAACAGCTGAAAAGACATTAATTTTTAAAAAGCATTATCTCTTAACTTCGAAAAAAAACAGTCCAATGGCTCATAGCCCGATAATTTGCGAGCAAGAGGGTCTTTAGCCTAGCCTCAGAGTGAGACTACACTCCTTCTCTCCCGCCCTCTTGGGCTCTTGAGCAGTGTTCCCCGATCGTTGGAAATTTCCCTCGCCATGGAAATTTTGAACATTTTTTTGAGAAAAAGGGAAAAAGGGAAAAATGTCCTAAAACCAGCAAAATATGGGAAATTTCAGAAAAATGTCACACGGAGCATAAAAAAACCGGTTCAACTTGAAAATTGTCAGTAAAAGATGTACACTCTCCCAATATTCTTGACAGGATCGGCGAAACAAGTGCTTCAACAATAATTTCTATTGACCAATTATAGATGCATTCGTCTTGGACGCTTTGAGCGCCACATCCTGTAGCATTTTATATGTCGATATGTATCTCTACATACGTACTGAAAGCGTGTAAGCGTCGCAGCGAATGGTGCTTATACATATGTGCTGGAAGTGT
Organism: Alloplasta piceator; assembly: GCA_946863875.1. Classification (NCBI taxonomy): domain Eukaryota; kingdom Metazoa; phylum Arthropoda; class Insecta; order Hymenoptera; family Ichneumonidae; genus Alloplasta; species Alloplasta piceator. Next base: position 35,841,094 of record OX333075.1, on the reverse strand, counting down.
GTAAGCGTCCAAGACGTATGCGGCTTAAGGAGGTTCATCTGGTACCGAGTGAGTCAAAAGAAAAATGTCAAATTATTAGCATTTTCGAGACTAATTAATTTATTATGAATCTCACAAGTACCTAATCGATTTTATGAAGCTCTAAAAATGTTCCTTAGATACTTTTTCATTAATTCTTAAATTTTCGTCAAAATCTGTATTGTAATGATTGTGCATTTTAAATTTATAGACGGTATCCCATAAGAGCCCATGTGAATTAGAATTTACATTTTTATTTATTTATCACGAACAACGCTCAGCCTCAGGTCTTGAAATTTTAACAGATGACGTTTTAGATATTAATAACTATATTCTGATTTTTCTATCAACATCTGTATTGTAAATCGTGTACCAGATGAACCTCCTTAAGAAGAGTCGAGAGGTCAACATAACCTCAACATTTTTTTAACACACTTTTCTCCGAGATAACTTGATGGAATAAAAAAAGGAGAGTGGGTCTACGTCATTATTGTACAGATGGCCGCACTATTTTTTCGTTATTCTATAAATCCATCTCCGAAAAAAATGCAGTGTTTGAATTTTTTTGTTAGCTTTATCTCTCTCGCAGTAACGAGAGCAGAAAGGCGGGGGAGGGGGGTTTAACCTCCCTTTAAGCTCAGTGAAAATACTAAGGCTGCCTCCCCAGTCCCCACACAGCGTAACTTGCGTATGACGTAGCGTAACTTGCGTACGCGTAAGATAACCCGACTAATCAGAGTGCCTCATTTAGAGATCCAGTGATTTTTATGCTTTTCCGCTATGTTGTTTACGCTCAAACCAATTTTCTGCGTAAATACGCAGGATGTGTGTGTGTTAGTGCAATCTTTGACATGCATTTCGGTGCACGTGATGACAGCTGATATGCGATACAATTAGTGGGATGAAAAACGATTCATCATTAAACAAGATAAGCATATACAATACGCCAACGAAGGTTATCAACTAATAACAGTCGGATTTATAGGTTATTACGACGCTGACGCACGGTCGTACATACAGGTCTGGAAACTCCGTCAAATTAGGTGACTCCGTTATGTGCCCCATTTTTGAAATTGTTAGTGGCCGCTAGAGGCGCTAACCTTATCACCCGCGGCATAGACCTTATACTCCTGGACCGCGCATTCCCTATCTGTTCCCATAGTGTCGAGTTAGGAGAAAGAGACAGAGAGGGATTCCCACGTGCGTGACAAGGACAACAATGCCATAGTTGGGTGAACGGTGCCTTCATCCAGCATTGCCGATTTGCTGTCCTTGTCTGGTAACTCGGTACGCGATGTGTAGTCCAGGAGTATAAGGTTATGCCCCGCGGTGATGGGACGCGGTGCGACAACAGATGGGGTAGATCGCGGCGGGGATAATGAACAAGGACAGCCCAAATCGCTACAATAATTCGTATCTGTTCGTCTCCGTCACACCTATGCTCAATCCTGTTTGGAACTTGGAACAGTGTATGTTTCGACAACACGATCCTGCCGCTCGCTCAATACACTTCTAAGCATTTTAAAAAATGTTTATGTCAAAAAAACAAAACATTTATGACAATAAGTCGCTCATGTTGATGAAAAATGTAAATAGCATTCGACAACGCGTATCTCACTTTCGATTTGAAGGTTATGTTATCCGGGGGATAAATACAGCGCCGCGGCCACGCGTGGTGGCAATTCAAACTAGGAAGGGTGCACGTAACGGGCCCTTTCCCCACCACCGAAAATCGCGAGTTTCCAGACCTGTATGTATGACCGTGCGCTGACGGCTCATCATGTAGGTTATGAGTCGGATGTCCGATTGTTTATGTACACATATTCCGCTTCACACACTCTCGCATGTGAAGATCCAATTCCCCATGACGCGTATTTGGCGTAACGTCGATTTGCAGCATCCAATGGCATTCTTTTAGTCATAGTAATTTATATAATATACGATCCGCCATTGGTTGCGCTAAATACGCTTTACGCAATATTCGGAAAAATACGCGCCATGGGGATTCGGATCCAAAAACGAACGTAATGTGCTAGTGATTTTACACATAAGCCAGTTAAGGCCGGTTTATGCAGCGGCCGTAACTCAACTTAGCCGTAACTTAAGGAAGTTCAAAGTATATATTGCCCTTGTAGCGTTTATGCACGGTTGCGGTTACGACTAATGCTAAGAAATTAGCTGCATAAACGCCACAAGGACAAAATATACTTTCAACTTCTCAAGTTACGGCTAAGTTAAGTTACGGCCGCTGGATAAACCGGGCTTTACGCGAACACAAGTTACGCTGTATGGGGAGGCACCCTAAGGGCTTCATTCGTCTTGGATGCTTTGAGCGCTGTGAGCGCGCTGCCGGTACTGCCAACTCGCAATTTAGAGCCAAAATTAGGACGTGGGAATTTTTTGATCGAAAAGGGAAATTTTGGCACCCTGAAAGGAAAAAAGTCTTCGGACGATCTGGCAACACTGCTCTTGAGTCCGAAATAGCGCTATAGAGACGAATGGGAGTTGGGTTATCAAACATCCTTTACTTTAAAGGGAGACTGGCACGTCAAATGCGCATTCAGATTTCTTACTCTGGTAGGTAACATTAAAAGGTTTGTCTTGACTGCATTTTACTTTGTACGTTACAAAATACCATTTTTCTCTTTGTTCACTGCGGGGTGTAGTATCGTGTCAGCGTCAGTACTATGTTGACGTAGTATGTTTATGAGGGGACCTTGTCAGGCACGCACTCGATTTTAAGATGTCCTTTCAGGGTAGTGTAGGATTCGGTGCCAAGTGTCACCCCCTGCCACCATTCGCCGTGGTGGGCTCACGTTTTCGTAAAATCGGCAACACAAAATTAGTGACGATTTTTGTACCTCGAAAATAACAAGAATTTTCGAAGTGGCAGGATAGCCTTGCGGTTAAGGTCTTCGACTAGTACGCTGCTGGTTTTGCGTTCGATTCCGACTCCCGCAATATTTTTTCTATCGAAATGCTTGTAAACGATATTTTTGTTTAATAATTTAAATCCAACTTTTTTATATTCCGGTTAGGATTTTTCCATGGACCACTTTCATTACGATTATAATGACTTGGATGGAGATTTTAAGCAAAGGTTTATGGAAGAGGAAAATTAGATTTACACTCATTTTGAAGGTAATTGCATTGAAATAAAATACAAATTAAAGGAAAAGTTCTCGGTTGGGTTCCGTTTTGTCGAAACAGAGTTTAAACACGGTGTAAACGAAAAAAGGAATCGTAGAAAACCAAAATTCAAATAAAAAGCGTAAATAAAATGATTGTATTAATACAAAGATATCAAACTATAGAAGAAAATTAATTTAAACAAAGAAAATATATAAGAATAATTTTAAAAAACGAGCAATCAAGAGACGCAATAGCGTCTCGAGACAAGTACATTTACGGCAAAGTTCACGGACCTCGGGACGCGCCAAGTCTCTTATATGCCAAGCAACGTGAATTAGCCACATATTTGTGGTTTCGTTAATCATATCTTATGAATTATCGAGTATTGGAGACGTTAATTTTGCACATTGAAAAGATATTTTTTTCTCTTTCGAATAAGACCAATACCAAGGCTGTAGCTATTGGCATAACGATGCTATCGGCTTTTATTTTTTCGTTTGAGGCCACATCTGCTTTTGGGTGATGTTCTCCTCTGATGATTTTTTCGCACAATTTCGTCTGCTACGCACGACCCGCGTAGCGTAGCAGAACGACATGGCTGCGTTCGCTTGGACGCTGATTACACGCTTATTTTAATAACTTACTAGGAAGTTACCAGAAAGCGCCAAAATTCTAGTAACTTTCTAGTCATTTCCTAGCAAGTTACTAAACTGCTGCCCATAAAATGCCGGATTGCCGGCTGTTCTTCAGTCAGTTTGGCGAATAATAATAAAAATGTCATTATTATTTTTCAACCAATCGATCATTCGTTTCAAATAATAACTGATGATTCGAATGAAAGTAATCAAGATTTATGAGATATGAATGGAGAAAGTGATAACGAAATCGATTTTAATATTCTGTGAAAAGAGAACTTTTAATGCTAAGAGTCCAAAATTATGTTAAAAAGGTTATACCTAATTATACTGTCAATGACAATGAATTCCAACCACATTTCAGGTGATTATTATAAATCAAGAAAGTAAAGAATTATATTTTAGATATTCAATAATATTGTTAATTTATACCACAAAAATTAAGTAACAGAAATATCTGAAAAACTGTAATGCGCAAATGATAAATATATATCCATGGTGCATGCCGTTGAATAATGAATTAATGAATTTGAGTGTGTATTATTATCAAATATTATTATCATAACAATTATTTGAATTGATTAAAGGGTGAATCGGCTGACCTTATAGCATTGTGTCCACTGCAGAATGAAGGAAATTTTATCCATATCAACGTTTATGGTTCTTTCTGTCATCGATGGATGATTTGGTGTCTAACAAGGGGAGGTCATGTAATTTGTGCAGTTCACCGGAGAAGCAAAATTATAAATTTAGAATAACAAAAATTCTATCCATATTCAAGTTTATGATTCTTTCTCTCATCAGTGGATGATTTGGTGTCTATAATATAGCTTGTGCAGTCCATCGGACAAGCAAAATTATAATTTATGATTAGAATAAGGAAATGCAATCCATATTAAAGTTGATGGTTCTTTTTCTCTTCGATGGATGATTTGGTATCTAAAATATAATTTGTGCAATTCATCAGACAAGCACAATTATAAATTTATAATTAGAATAAGAAAATTCTATCCATGTAAAAGTTTATGGTTATTTTTCTTATCGGTGGATGATTTGGTTTCTAAAATATAATTTGTGGAGTCCATTGGATAAGCCAAATTATAAATTTACAATTAGAATAAGAAAATTCTTTCCATTTATAAGTTTATAATTTTTTCTCTTATCGATGTATGATTTGGTGCCTAAAATATAATTTGTGCAATCTATCAAACAAGCAAAATTATATTTTAGACACTATATCATCCATTAATGAGAGAAAGAATCATAAACTTTAATATGGATAGAATTTCCTTCATTGTGCAGTGGACATAATGCTATTAATATTAAGGTTGGCAACTTTTTTTCTTCAGCTACTAACATCACGAATTAGATATACTGGGTTATACCTAGTATATCAAATCTTCCATTGATGCATAAAAAAAAATAAATTAAATTAAATTAAATTAAATTAAACCTCATTAGGGATGGAATTCTGGCCATTGCTGAATTACATGAAATTATAAATAATATTGAATTATATAATTAAGTAAAATAATCGTTTAATTATGTAAAATTAAAAACCCAATGGAAACACTTTGCAAAAAGTGGACAAATCACCCCAAAACAGCAAAAATGGTGTGCAAAAATTGGAGACAAGTACATGTACGAAAGTATCTCTAGTTTCGTCTTCTTACAAAACATTGTGAAATAAATAGACATGGAACTCATAGCACGCATTGCTTAGCACATGTAATTTCCCAATCTAACCTTAACTTTGCAATCAAGATTTTCGGGGTGGAGTTGGAATAAAAAAATTAGAAAAGATCTTAACGGTAAAAATTTTAAAAATAGTTAAATGAAGTGAAAATTGTCAACAAAGAGAAATTATCAATAAAAAAAAAGAATCCAAGAAATAAAATGTACTTGGTGAGTTTTTTTACTGAGCATACACTGACATTCTGGTGTTCACTTTTTGACTGAAAAACCGTTTTGACTTATCGTCCATTAAGGGGCTATACCAGTGTGACAAGCATTAGCCTCTCAGCAGGCATTTTTCGAGGAAGAAGAAGGTGTATTGTATGGGCCAAGCATAGCAGATTAGCCATTTTTATGGTAAATATAATTTTATCTATCAAAAATCGATAGTTGAAACTTAAACGGGTTTTTCTCGAAACGACATTTTTCAAAATTGCTGACATCATAACTCAACGAGAAATTGACCGATCGACTTCAAATTGAAACTGAGTATTCATGAATATATTTACTATACAATGACCTACGATCTTTTTGATTGGTTGAAAATTGTCAATTTGGCATTAAAATACCACCATTTTTTTACCCCAAAAAGCGACACTTTTTTTCAGAACTACGCCATTTTGTTAATTTTTTATATTTTTCAAAAATCGTAGGTCATTGTATAGGAAATACCTTCAACTTTAATAACCTTTTCGAATTTTTTTGTTTTAACTACTCATTCGGCCGGAATCATGTCAGCAGTTGGGGAACTTTTTTTTTGCACCTCCGAAGACAGCACATAACTCCGTTATTTTTCAATATTTTTGTAAAAAAAAAATCTTAAAATATAGCTGAAAATATACCTTATTGTGTCCAAAAAACTTCAAAACATTCTATCGAATACTTTTTTTTTTTTAAATCCCGAAAATCGCTTAATTTTTCATGGGTTACACTGGTACAGCCCGTTAATAGTATTTTGTTGTGGAATCGGCTTCGATTCAGCCAATGAAATTTTTCAGGTATCGATGGAAATAAAGTTTTTCTGCTTCATGTTTCGATCCTTGATATGGATCCTCTTCAGAATTTTATTTACTCTATAATTACGATTTACAAATTTTATAAATACATTAGACGAGATTTTATATAGATGTGTTTTGTGTTATAAATGTGTCTTAGTGATTTATAAGAGATCTTAAATAAATGTGTTTTGTGTTATATATGTGTTATAGTGATTTATATTTAAAAAAAAAAAAAATTTTTTTGACGTTAAATTGGTTATAATTTTATTGATGATGGTTTCATATGAGCGATATATTGTAGTATGTTAATTTGATTATGGTTATGTGACACAAGTGGTATGTGAAAGTGTGAATTATTCTATTTTCTATTTATAGGTTACATAATGTGTCAAATAACTAACCTGAATATTATCGATTTCTAGTTTCATGTTTGTGATTGGAAGATGAATAAAAAATGTCTTGTCGAGGTGAATCAAAGGAATTATTCAGACAGTTGATTCCAATTGATGGAAAGATTGATCGTTTTTCGGCGGTCTCTATCATCTGTGAAAGTTTCATGTTATAAGAGAAATTTAAGTTCGATTTATGAAAGTTAATGTGATGTTGTATGAATGTAATATTTATCTGTTGAATTTTCGGTTTTTATATCTTCCAATACACAAAGAGGAAAACTAGACAGTTTATATTCTACACGTCGAGTAGTGAAGTCTCCGAAAGTTCAGGAGAGACTAACTGGCGTCTTAATTTTGCAGAGCGAGATAGAATGATCCTTTTGGCAGTGCCGTGTCAAGAGATATAAAATTCATGTATCATGTTAAGATTTTTAAAATTAATGTAAAGAGTTTTGAAATTAATGTGTCATGTCAAGAGTTTTAAAATATATGTGTTGTGTCAAGAATTTTGAAGCTGATGTGTATGATTATGGTTATAAAATATTATTGGTTATATTATTGAGTTATATATTGAGCTTAGTTTGTTAATGTCTGTTCTGAAATTTATGGCATTAAGGTGAGCTTTAACTTGAATCATTTCAAGGATCAATCTTTTTTTGAGCCATTCTTCATTGTTTAAAATTTTAACATCATCAAATTTGAAATCGTATTTTTGTTCTATTGTGTGTTGCGCTAGGGCTGTGTTTATTGTGGTAGTGTGTTTTATGCTGTTTTTGTGTTCGTTGATTCTGGTTTTCAAATATCTTTTTGTTTAGCCAATATATACAGAGTTGCAGTCATTACAATCAATTTTGTAGACTATGTTAGATTTGTTGTTGTTATCTATTTTGTCTTTGGTGGAACCAGTGATTGATAGAATGTTGTGTTTATTGTTTGTAACCCGTGTTATATTATATTCTTGAACAAGTACGCTTCGCGTACTTGTTGGGGGGCTCCGCCCCCCAAACCCCCCTTAACGTTTTGTTGGGGGGCTTTGCGCTCCGTAATCTTGACCATTATCTTCATTTATTCGGTATGTAAATACTATATTGTTTTTATGTTATTGAACATTGTTTTTGATAATATTGAGTCACATTTTTCATTCTCAATGGGGGCGATGAGTCATAAAGTTAAACACCGAATTTTAAGAATTATATTAGTAGGCACTCACACCGTTATTGAAACTTTTGATTCATTGTGAACATCGAGTAGTCGTATAAATTCTATTAATCATAATTAAAAAGACAGATTTGAATATAATCAATATGATCTAAAAGTATCTAAACAATCATATCATTTAAATGTTTTGATTGGGAAGTTATTTGAATCCCATTTTCAGTAAAATCTTAAAAATTTTGTTTGTTTACGTAGAATTTTATATATTTTTTTTAATCGAAGAGGTCCCATAGAAAGAAAATCCAATTTTTTAGCTTAAAACAGCCAAAAAGACATTAACATATTTTTCCATATTTGTCGACAATTGTAATAGCGAGAATTGAGTAGATTTGATCATGTGTGTGGGGCAGCGCGTGGCAGTGAGATAGCCTAGGCTGCATTCGTCTTGAACGTTTTGAGTGCTGTGAGCGTCATATCCAGTAGCATTTTATATGCCGATGTCTGGGTGAATCACGGTCGTACATACAGGTCTGGAAAGTCCCGTGGTGGGGGTACGTTGCTTATTGATGCCAGATGTGTAGTTTATAAATTTGTCACTGTAATCGCTGCGATCTAAACTCTCTCTGGCGCAAGCACGGATGACGATGGGTAGGGGAAGTGAGATAGAGACAGCGCTATAGCCTAGCTTTTTAATCACTTGTTTTTAATATTATTGTAGACTATTATAACCCGCACTAAAACGCAAATGCTTATTTTCAAAAACCTCCGAATCTAAGCGGATCTGAAAAACATGAGAGATTTCCAGTTAATTCAACAACATGTCGAATATCGAGCGCAAAACATTATCATTTGGCACCCGGAAAACCGACACCTTCGCATTGTCGGCTTTGCGGCCGGTATTGCAATAAGGAACAGCGCACCGTCTTGACATTTTTGCCAAATTTAAAAAAATCTTTTCTTTTTATTAAATATAATTTGAATCACAACTGCAGCAAAACCAGCAAAACACAACGTATGAGAGCATAATATCTGACACGGGGATTTTGAGGTTAAGCTTGAGAATACCCAGAAAGCGCATAGATCGCAGAGACGAGTAGTGACGAAATTACGAACTATTCTCGTGCTTCGATAAGCAAGGTATCCCCGTCCTCGAAATTCGGCCGAGTTTCCAGACCTGTATGTACGACCATGGGGTGAATTCTGACACGGGCGCACTGCGCTTGAGCGCTGCATATTCTGGCGTACTTATTGATCAAATTGAATTTCGCGCGCCACAATGCCACGCCCGAAATTAATTTTGACCAATGGGTACGCCAGATTATGCAGCGCTCAAGCGCAGTCCGCCCGTTTCAGAATTCCCCCTATACGTGCTGTAAGCGTGTAAATAAAGCCGGAGAAACAATGACAAAAATAAGAAATAAGGAATAAAATTAGCCATCCAATTCTTATTCCTTATTTCTTATTCTTGTCATTGTGTCTCGGGCTTAAGCATTCAAGATAATGCAGCCAACATTTGCTTTCGTTTATTGATGATTCTTATCTGTCATCGTAATCACGGCCGTTTTATTGTTTACTCAAATTATAATGTTGAAAAATATGACATATGATTTTTTAAAGTGACAATTTGTGCAATTCGATCGAGTGTAGTGTGGTGTATTGTGTGGGGATGTTTTTTTTCATAAAGAAAATTGTGTATTTCAAGAACATAAGGTTATGTTTCATATAATTTTTTTCTTTGCACAAAAGTAATAATAATATTTGAAAAAAAAAATTAAATACATAGAAGTGTACTAATTATCAATCATTATATTTTAATGAAAAATAACATTTTATCGAATAGTAAGAAATGTCGAAGGTTTTTGTCCAATCAGTGTTTTTTTTCGCCAAACTTTTTAACGTTTGGCAAAAACGTTAAAAATTTACAAATGAATAAAACAAAAATATTAAAAATTCGATGTTAAAATTGTTTAAATCATTTTAAACTCTTGAAATAGTTGAAATGTATTAAAATGAAAGTACACGGTGAAAACTAAAAAAATTCTTTCACGCATCTTCATGCAATGAGTGAAAAACTGAAAAAAAAAAAGTTATTTTCGTTAAAACAAAATGGTTCAAAGAACTGTCAAGTCTCAAACTCTACAGGACACTTCTTTATGATCCTATAAAGAAAGTCTATAAGTTACAAAAACATTGGTTCACAGGTTGCGGAGATCTGACTCTGGACGGACACAAAAATGGCTTTTGGCTCAAAAATTGCTGTTTTTTTGGGAAATTTTATATTCAACATTCTCTGAATGGATTGAGTCAAAAAAGGTTTTGAGATTATAGTAAAACAAAATTGTGCTATGAATTTGAACCGGATCCGTTCATGCGTTGCTGAGTTATGAGTGCAGACGGACGGCTCAGGTGACGGAAAATCCAAAAATTTTTGTTTTTGTATAATATGCCAACATATGTTGGTATAAAGTTTGTATGGTTATTTTTTACAAGAGATAGGTTTTTGGAAGGCAATACTAATAGTCACTCCTTACATATAGAGTGAGTGCCTAAAAAGACGAATTAATTGGTGATGGATGTTTTTTGTGTATGGCAAGTTTATTATTCTGGATGAGTCAAAGTTATTATTGTTATTTTGTTGATTGTTGATCGTAGAGAGTCTTTGTTTCATTACTTTTTCGGTAAAGGAGATCGGATAACAATTTTGTGTCATCGTGTTTATAATAAGTTGAAGATTTGTTTTGTGAAATGATGGATGAGATATAGTTTTATTGCTCTGTCAACTAACATATAAATTATGGCTTTTTTTGGGGAAGTGGGTGGTGTGAGAAGAAGTTTATGAATCTGCCTGACCAAGTTGTTTTCCTGTACCAGTTTGTGATGATTGAATTTTTATTACGGATTAGAAGTATATCGAGGAAAGGAATTTTTTGTTCTGTTCTAATATTTCTGATGTAAATTGTAATTTTGAATTATATGAGTTGAAGATTTTGATAGTGGATTCAATTTTGACTATTGGCAGAGCAATAATAATTTCGTCGACATATCTTTTGTATAATGGTAATGAAAATTTTAATTTTTTTAAACAATTCGTTCCTAGATCAATCATTACAATGTTAGATAGTATTGGAGCCAGAGGTGAACCCATTGGTAGCCCAGAGATTTGTTGGTATATTTTATTTTGGAATGTAAAATAAGTTGAGAACATGATGAATTCTATGGCTTTGATTATTTCATTTAGTGGGAATGTTTCGGAAAATAGATTTGATCTTTTTTGAAGACTTTGGATAACTAGTTGTAGTGGAATGTTGGTGTAGAGTGATACAACATCGAAGGAGATAAGTCTGTAATTGTGTGGAATTGTGATGTTTGAAACGAATTGTTTTATGTAGAAGCTATCTTTGACGTATGAGTTTGATGTATTTAATAGTTTAGATAGTTTTGATTGGATAAATTCAGCTAATTTATGCGTTGGGCTATTGATTGACGATACTATTGGACGAAGTGGAAAGTGTGGTAGTGTGTTTTATGCTGTTTTTGTGTTCGTTGATTCTGGTTGTCAAATATCTTTTTGTTTGGCCAATATATACAGAGTTGCCGTCATTACAATCAATTTTGTAGACTATGTTAGATTTGTTGTTATCCGTTTTGTCTTTGGTGGAACCAGTGATTGATAAAATGTTGTGTTTATTGTTTGTAACCAGTGTTATATTATATTCTTGAAAAAGACGAATTAATTGGTGATGGATGTTTTTGTGTATGGCAAGTTTATTATTCTGGATGAACATACTACATTAACTGGATTAACATACAAATTAACATACTACAATATATCGCTCATATAAAACCATCATCAATGAAATTATAACCAATTTAACGCCGAAATTTTTTTTTTTTTTTTCAAATATAAATCACTATAACACATATATAACACAAAACACATTTATTTAAGATCTCTTATAAATCACTAAGACACATTTATAACACAAAACACATCTATATAAAATCTCGTCTAATGTATTTATAAAATTTGTAAATCGTAATTATAGAGTAAATAAAATTCTGAAGAGGATCCATATCAAGGATCGAAACGTAAAGCAGAAAAACTTTATTTCCATCGATACCTGGAAAATTGCATTGGCCGAATCGAAGCCGATTTCACAAGAAAATACTATTTATCAACACGCACACATCTTGAACTAAAATAGCCCGTTAAAAACAAACTCGCCAAGTACTTTTTATTTTTTTGATTCATTTTTTTTATTGATAATTTCTCTTTGTTGACAATTTACACTTGATTTCACTATTTTTTAAATTTTTACCGTTAAGATTTTATCGAATTTTTTTATTCCAACTCCACCCCGAAAATCTTGATTGCAAAGTTAAGGTTAGATTGGGAAACTACATGTGCTTGGCAATGCGTGCTGTGAGTTTCATGTTGATTTATTTCACAACTTTTTGTAAGAACTTGTCTCCAATTTTTGCACACCATTTTTTGTGTTTTTGAGGGTAATAACAAACTAGATGAAGAACTGAAGAAAAAAATGGTATATACAAAATTTTTTGAAACTGTGATCAGAATCACGCGGGCAAGAATTCTAAGCACAACATAGAAAAGTTAGATTTAAATTAAAGTAAATAAATAAAAATAATATTTACAAGCATTTCGATGGAAAACAAATATATGTATATATTAGGGCGATTATATTTTTACTTTTTTAATTTCTTTGACTCCCCACCCGAAATTTTGTTGTATATGTCTGAAAGAAAATTCCCTGAAAGTTATAGCCCTTAATATTAATATTAAGTACTTTCCCTTCACGTGATAAGTTTTTCCATCTAAATACACGTAAATGAAAAACTTTATTTGTCAAAATTTTACCACTCCGCGGTTTTTTATGCTATCACATTGATTTTGGTCGCTATTTACGTAGAATTGAACGATCTATAAAAGTGTCTGAAACAGCGTCAGTGCAACTTACACTGGTGAGATGGTACGGGTCCCTAAAGTTGATTTTTACCCAAAATTCGCGATTTTTTGCTATTATCTCCGAAATGATTAGCTTAACCGAAAAATCGTAAAAGGAAATTTTGTTGGAAATTTAATTTCCTACAAAAAAAGTCCTTCAGATCTAACTGCTAAAATTAATATTTCTTGAGACATAGAACCTCAACTTATTTATGGTGTAAAATTTGTATAGTTTATCGAACCAAAAGTTTTAAATTGTTGATATTCCATATCACATCACCATATCACATATCATATTACCAGTGGTGATGTATGGAATGTCAACAATTTGAAACTTTTGGTTCGATAATCCATAAAAATGTTCATATCACAAATAAGTTAAGTTTCAATATCTCAAGATATATTAATTTTAGCAATTAGGTCTAGAGGAACTTTTTTGTAGGAAATTAAATTTCTAGAAAAATTCAAAATCTGAGCAGTTTAAAACACTATCTTTTAGACCTCTACGAAGATATTGGGATCTGACAACATTCGTGAGACATCTGGTGTTGAATTTTGAACTATTAGTAGGGTGCACACGGACATTACACATACATGCCCAAGTGCAACCTAGTTTCCGCCATATTGGATTAGCCACGCCTCCATGTCAGATCCCAATATGGCTTATTTAGTTCACAACGCCGTAAAACACGCTATTCGGAAAATGGAGTTGGATATTGAAAGCTTTGTAACAAAGATGTTTACATATTTTTCAAGCCATTTGAAAGGACCGACAGGCTCAAATAAATGTTTGACTTTGTAGACATCAAAAATGCACCTGTGCTGAGGCGCGTGCCAACACGATGGCTGCATTGCATCTTGCTATTAACAGACTCTCTAAAAATCTCTCGACGGTACAAGCATAGTTATTTGAGGCATCTGACGTCTGATATATTATAAAATATTAAATTGTAACAAGTGTAGCTGGCACCGAGATGTTAGAAGCAGCATTATATTTACGTTTTTTCACATCACGTTGGCAATTTTTAAAGATACTGACCCTAGCGGATTGGGTGACGATGTTTTCACCCTGAAAAACCACTGAATCACGGTGATTTTTTACGGTGACAAAGTGCGCACAAAATCACCGAGATCTTGGTGATTTTAAGGTGATTCCAACGTGATTCCACGGTGATTGTCACGGTGATTTTGTGACGGTGACAATCACCGTGAGAATCACCGTGGAATCACCTTAAAATCACCAAGATCTCGGTGATTTTGTGGGCACTTTGTCACCGTAAAAAATCACCGTGATTCAGTGGTGACTTCGTCCACTAGGGGAGCGTCAACTTCAAGGCGCCTATATGCTATGTGTGACGCATATAAATTACAGTTCAAAACAAAAGATGAATCAACGAATTGAAAATGCCTTTTTTGGAATGACATTCTAGCAAACTTTTCAAAACGTGTACTCTTTTCAGGATGCAAAATATACTACTATATTTTTAGAGTGGTATCGAAGTGTGTTGACATACCTCAAATCACGATTCAATTTTTGGGAAAATATTAGTTTCCATTGTTTGCAGTCATTAAAACCGTCGAATGAAGGTACCAGAATTTGTGGAAGACTACAGATACTAACAAGGAGACCCTCAGATATGAGAGTCGGAGATTTAAATGATTTTTGGTGGGGTAGTAGAGGGGCCCAAGGGTATAATAACCACCAAATATTAAGGTCAACTGAGCCACCGTTAAAACGATATTAAGGGTCAAAGTTGGATAGGTAATTTATACTAGAACATTTTTCAATTCATTAATTCACATTCAGGGGAAAGTGGGGAAGAATGGCTACCGAGGAGATCAAGAGTTGGAAAATGGCCTATGAAGAATTGGAAAAATGAAAAAAATTGTTATTCTGATTGCATTTAAGGGGCCAGTCCACTTTGAAAATTGAAAAAAATCGATTTTTTTACTGTTTTCGAATGTACATGGGGCATTCTATGTCAAATCGACCACTTTTTAACCCGACCCCTTTCGATTTGGCTGAAATTTGTTGTCTTTTTTCTACCCCATTGAATACAATTTTCAGGAAATTTTCAATTTTTTTTACCTAACCCAAAAAAAGTTATGAATTATTTTTAAAAAAATCATGCAAATTAGAAATTTGCACATAGCTTCCTCATTTTTTTCCGTCGTTCATCAACCCTCCTTTATGAGGATCTCCCCTTGACCACCTTTATGACATGGATGTTTATTATCATGGCTTCCTCATAAAGGAAGCTTCACGAACTACGGAAACAAATGAAGAAGCTATGCGCCAATTTCTAATTTGCATGATTTTTTAGCAATTCCCTTCAATTACATTATTAATTGTTTTTGTCGTCCAGTGTATTTGTGCTAGAGAAGCGAACTCGATAGCTGCTAAATTAGGAAACTTGGTGTTAACAAGTATTTTTCGAAAATTTCAAAAAAATTTTGCGAACGAACATCTTGAGCGTTTTTCACCAAATTCAACCCTAACCATTCTTATCATCTTTTGTATTCGTGCAAAAAATTTTAGCTCGATACTTCTAAAAATGCGGATGTTATGAAATTCGGTATTATTTATCATTGTCATTGAGTGTATCGTCACAAAAAAAAATCAGCTCGATAAATGCAAAATTACAAAAGTTAGAGAACTTACAAATTTTTTGCGAAAAATTAAAAAAAAATTTCAAACCGAACCTCTTGAGCGATTTTTCCCATTTTCAATCCCAACCATCCTTATTATAAAGTGTATCTGCACATAAAATTTCAGGGTGGTAACTGCAAAATTACGAAAGTTAGACGACTAGCAAGCAATTTACAGAAAATATAAAATCCAGCCAAATAGACAATTTTTTTGCAATTTCAAAAAAAAATTGCACTTAGAACAGGGACATACGTAGTCTATACTTATATACCAAATTTCGAGTCGATCGGTCAAAGCGATCTCCAGACCTATTCTTTTTGAGGAAAGCACAAAGCGTACACACACACACACACACACACACGCACGCACGCACGCGCGCGCGCACACATACAAACACACAAACACACACACACACACATACGAGCGGGCATTTTTCTAAATGTGATTTCTCGACGTTTTGGGACATTTTGAACATACTGACATGAAAATTGCGAAAAAAATTTTCTTCGCGAAAACAAAGCTTCCTCTACGAGGAAGCAAAAAGGATTTTGTTTTTTCAAGTAGCTATAACTTCTTCAAAAATTAACTAATGGGGACGTTTTTTTTCGAAAATTTTCGTCTTTTTTTTACTAAAAAAAACTTCGTTCATTTCCGGAAACAATGCCGCCCAAACTGGAGTAGGGGCAATTTTCCTTCTATTCTTTTTTATCGATTGGAATTTTTTTTTCGCAACTGGGCTTATTCCACAAAACACACCACTCTGTAAATTTTTGAGAATTTATAAAGGACCTCAGAGTTTGAAAAATTGAGAAGAAAAAAAATCGAAAGTGGTAATCCGCGAAAAAATTTTGATTTTTTTCAAAAAGGTTAAAGAAGGAAAAGAAGACACCTATATATAATTTTTTGTATTTTTTTCGAAAACTACATCCAAAAACAAGAAGAATGAAAAAAATTGCCATATAGGCCCATTTTTGACCAAGCCACAGGCTTTTGAAATATAGAGAATTCAAGTAATAAATTAAATTCTGAAAAATATAGAACATGTGAAATTTTTAAACGCCAAAGGAAAATAAGATAGTTTTTGAATTAGTATTAAATAAATGTTTACTAATCGTATTATATAACCAGGAAGTCTTTAGTAGAAATTATTAAGCTAGATTATAAGTTTCGTCGTAAACACCGTTAAAACATTTTCTTAAATTTAATTTAGAATTTTTTAAAAATCATCAGAAAACATAAAAAATATAGAATAAATGATAAGAATTTTTTTCAATCAAAGAAGAAATATAAAAAGCAAAGACGGGCCAAAATTAAAAAATAGCGGATTCAAAATGATATGCATTGGATGTCTTTTTCAAAAGCCTGTGGCTTGGTCGAAAATGGGCCCAGATGGCAATTTGTTTGATTCTTTTTTTTAAATGTAGTTTTTGAAAAAAATACAAAAAAATTAAAAATAGGCGTCTTCTATTTCCCCTTTAACCTTGTTGAAAAAAATCAAAATTTTTTCACGGATTATCACTTTCCATTGTTTGTTCTTCTCAATTTTTCAAATTCTGAGGTCTTTTATAAATTCTCAAAAATTTACAAAGCGGTGTGTTCTGTGAAAAAAACCCAGTTGCAAAAAAAAAATTTCCAATCGATAAAAAAAAATGGAAGGAAAATTTCGCCCACTCCAGTTTGGGCGGCATTCTTTCCGAAATTGAACGTAGTTTGTTTAAGAAAAAAAAAATGAAATAAAAATGCGCTTCCGAGAAAACGATGATTTTTCTCGAAAAAGTGAAAAATTTCATAGACTTAATATCTTGAATATTTTTTGTATTTTTTTCGAAAAGTGCATTTAAAGACGAAAATTTTCGAAACATTACGTCCCGATTAGTCAATTTTTGAAGAAGTTATAACTATTTGAAAAAACAAAAGCCTTTTTTTTAAATAATTTATAACTTTTTTTGGGTTGGGTAAAAAAATTTGAAAATTTCCTGAAAAATGTTTTTAATGGGGTAGAAAAAAGACAAAAAATTTCAGCCAAATCGAAAGGGGTCGGGTTCAAAAGTGGTTGATTTGACATGGAATGACCCACATACATTCAGAAATATTGTTTCAAAAATTTATGAAAATCCGAGCTCTCTAACAATAAGTATTTTTTTTTTTACCTGAACGTCAGGACCTCATTTCATCTACCTGAGCGTATAGTGCGCTCGCTGACAATCGCGATGACGAACATGTTCGGTCTGCAAACCACCGCAGTTCTGAGTGCTCGAAAGGGACCAGAACTAAACAAAAGCAATCAAAAGGGATTTAGTACGATTCAAGAATTGCCGATTAGGTAAGAGTTTTTCATAGTATAAACTTCAAACGCGTTTTTCTCGAAACAACGTTTTCAAAATCTAGCTCTATCGTATCTCTAAAACTAATAAACCAATTCTCTTGAAATTTGAACCACATATTGTAAACATGATTCGCAACAAGATGACCCTTGATGGTTTGAAAATTTTGATTCTTACTCTTTTTTTTTTTGCGAAAAACTGCGAAAAAAACGCGTTTTTTTTTTACTATTTTCATCTGCCATTTTTTTATTTTTTGATAAAACTTTATATCCGAGGGTCATTTTGTAGCTGGTGTCGTACTGAATCTAATGGACTTTGATTCTTTTGTTTCAGACAAGCCGTTGCCGAGTTGTGATGGAGCTACCTAGCCCACCTATCTTTGAGACGGAACGTTAAACTGTAGTTTTTGTACTTAAAAATGAATAAAAATGAATTAAAATTTATTTTTAATGTATTCAAAGACTATATTTATCAAGCCCAACAACTTTTATATTCATATCTTTTATGAAATCCTCAAAGAAAATGGCCAAAATAGACTTTTTCGTGGCTCCAAAGTGGACTGGCCCCTTAAAAAAACACCCCCGACATTCTCTACTAATATTATGGTGACCCATTTTTACTAAAATCCTTCGATGATCCCAGGATCAAAGTAAAATAAGATACCGGAGGCAAAACGACTATCCCCATGGTAATCGTGAAAACCCCCATAACAGTAAAAAAATATATAACGCAAAATTGAATTATGCAAAACATTTAATTGCAAAAATTTGCCAAGCAGCTTGGCCTTGGATATTAATTGTAAGATGAAATGAAAAGCCGAGAAACCAAGGCAAACGATTTTTCAACAGCGATTGATCAAAATCTTGGCACTTCTGACGATTTTTATGGAAATTTTTCTAGTATATAAATTACCTATCCAACTTTGTAACTTAGTATCTATTTAACGAAGACCCAGTTGACCCTAATATTTTTTGGTTATTATACCCTCTACCGCCCCACAAAAAATCATTTAAATCCCCGACCCACACGTCTGAGGGTCTCCTTGTAAGTATTAAGTATGTCTTGCCTATACCGTCCAAGCCAAAAGGTGTATTTAATTGAAATTTCCGTACTTCGTGATACAATAAAAATATGAAAAAATGCAGCAACATTTGGCATGCTATAAACAACAATTATCAATAATAATATTACCCAAAAGTTATTCATAAATTGTTTAGACAGATAATTATTCAACAATTTTTCGGTAAATCATTTTTTTTCTAAAATAAACCGAATGCGTTAATTTTTCTTAACGGATATGAATTTTTTCAGAATTTTCTCTGTTTTGAAATTCCCGTTTCGAAATGTTTAGAATGGCTGTATTTATGTACTTTTTGGCCTAGTATCTTTGAAAATTTTCAAAGCTGACGATAAACCGGTATGCATAACATATACAAAATTGGCAATTTTTGGTCTGTATTTAAAACGTGTTTTCAAATATTTCAAAATGGAGAGAAAATTCTGAAAAAATTCATATGTATTCAGGAAAATCAAAGGATTTGATTTGTTTAAGGGGGCGTAGGGGATTAAAATCTTTTGTTTACATTTTTTTAATTTTTTTAAATGAATGCTTAATATTTTAAGAATATTGTGTCAAAATTTCAAGTCGATTGGAGCAAAATTGACGAAGTTACGAGTATTTTTATACCTGTCGGATTGACTCCATACGCATAAGCCGAGCAGAGCAGGAAGCTGAGAGACAAACTAAAGAAGGCAGAATTCGTCGTAGACAGGGGCAAAAAGCTGCTTTAGACATCATGGATGATAGCAACATCCTTTATGGACCTGGCATTGATGATTCAGTGTGAGGTAAGCCCATAAAATTTGCTTATAAACGTTTTATACCTGATTTTTTAGTGTTCAAAACTTTTACGCGTTTTTCCCACAACTCACGTTTTCAAGGTCGGTGCCCCTCATAACTTCAAAACTACTGCACCGATCCTTTTGAAATTTTGAACACCATTTCGGTACATAATTTACGAAGTAACGCTGAAGAGTTTTTTCAAATTTGTTGATAATTTTTATTTTACAATAACAAATTAGCCGATTTTTTTCACGAAAAATTGCGTTTTCCCTTCAAAGTGTTCCAAAAAAGTGAAAAATTAAAATTTCGGAAAACCCTCCCAGCGTTACCTGGGGAAAACTATTATCTAACGAATGAACTTTGATTGTTTGATTTAAGATTATCCAGCACCAAGTTATGGGGGGCACCGCAATTCTACTTTTTTCCGAGACACGTCCGAATAATTGCTCGCATTGCCGTATTTTTTAATATTTCGTCATGACAATTTTACTTAACATTCTTCAAATGTCATACTTTAATGTGCTATTGGTTTTAATAAATAGATTTTAACTGTGTCGTCACAAAAAATTCACAAAAACATGTCTTTTTTCTTACGAATTAACCTTACCCCCCCCCCCCCTTAAGAAAAATGAGAACTTACCAAAAAAATGTTGAACAATTATTTGTTTAAACAATTTATTCAACTTTTGGGCAATATTATTATTGATAATTGTTGTTTATGACATGTCAAATGTTGCTGAATTTTTTCAGATTTTTATTGTATCATGAAGTACGGAAATTTCAATCAGATACAATTTTTTATTTGTATAGTATATCTTAGTATATCTTATGAAATCCTCGAAAACACAAAAGGGGAACTGGCAAGCCAATGTGGGAGCGAAAGAGAAGGTCTTTCTTAAAACTGAACTTCACATTCGGCTTGCATAAAAACTTTTTCAACATATGTTTTTAGAAATCGCTCAATGAAATTGAAACGAATTATTGGGCCACCTGCTTAATTAAGAATACTAACGGCTCCAAGACCCTCTTTCTTTCTGTCACACGACCGTTGCTAAGCTACCGCTCTTGCAATTCCAAGGTTCGAAAGACAAGGAAACGATTTGCATAGCATAACCATTATAATTATTATGATACATCAATGACCACCATTCACACAATGAATTATCTTTGACGGATTTAACCTTTTTCTTGGTCATTTGTATTTTATTTTTCCATTACAAAAATTTTATGGAGAAGCATTTTGATAATCAAAACTTCTTGCTTAAGTTTTTTTGGAAGACTGGTATTATGCTTCCGGTATGAGGCCAAAGGTTTTCAAGCAAAATAAGATTGTCTCAATATTGCAAGCGAAAACTGTTACAATTTTATCAATTTCAATCATCTTAACTGTATTCTTTTCAATTCTTCTTTCTGTTTGAAAGCAAATATTCTTTTATTTCGAGCTTATGGCAGGGTTTCCATGTTGGATAAATGGATAAATCAGGCCTTTCATTTTACCCTTTCTGCAAGAAGTAAATTTAGTTGAGGCAAAATAATAATATATTTTACACTACAATATACAAATTGACCTTTGAAGGAATGGATCCTGCAAATTTTTTACATCGTTTACTAATAGAAAATTCCTCAAATTGTTGAAAAATGACAATCAGTCTATAGACTTTAGGTCTCTCAGACTCGTAAGTTGTATTGGAGTATCGATCTTTCATTGTTTTAAAATTTTTATTGTTTTAATGTAACGAAAAAATATCTTTTCTTTTTAATTCATCTATCTTAAGGATAAACTCTCCAAGTAAAAAATTGTTCAAATTTTGATGGGTTTGCTCTCATGGATCAAAGACCGTGGGGTAAGGCAGAGTAAAAGAATGGTTGTGAATGTGCAAGAAAAACATGTATAGTACAAAAAAAAATCAATTTTCACTACGTTTTAGAGATGCAAAATTCAACATTATGCTTTTTCAACCATATCGACTCTTAGTAATGTTTGTTCTTCTAGGTATTTATTTGATGTTTCTTCAAATTTTTTTTTACTTATTTTCATTTTAACTTACAGTTTGATTCTATTACATCATTAATACACTTTAGTTTCATATGCAAAAAATCAAAATTCAATTGTAATTTTTCCTCATTGAATTATATAAGAATGCAGCAGAATGAGCACAGCAGATTTACTAGAAGATTTTAGGTTTGGCTGTGGCTAGTCGTCCGGAACCGGACGAATAAGTGACAATTATTCGTCCGGAAAAAAATCGAATTTAGCTGATTTTTTTTTAAATTAAAAATAAACCTTGTTTTATTGCTTTCCTCTAGTTGCCGAATGAAAAATAAATATTTCTAAACCGTAGACTCCAAATTTAACATTTTATATAGCATGGGCTTGAATACTCGAGTGGAAGTTGAGGTTAGGGTTACAACCGGACGAATAAATATATATTATTCGTCCGGATAAAACAGGCGAATCGTACAAGTTATCCGGACGAATGAAATACAAATAATCGTCCGGATTAACGGTATTAATGGTGCAATTGCATATCCGGACGAATAATTTATAAATATTCGTCCGGATAGACCAGACATCGTACAAGTTATCCGGACGAATAAAATACAAATATTCGTCCGGATTAACGGTATTAATGGTACAATTGCATATCCGGACGAATAATATATAAATATATTCGTGTGGATAGACCACACATCGTACAAAAAGTTATCCGGACGAATAAAATACAAATATTCGTCCAGATTAACGGTATTAATGGTGCAATTGCATATCCGGACGAATAATATATAAGAATGCGTCCGGATAAACGGCATTAATGGTACAATAGCATATCCGGACAAATAATATATGAATATTCGTCCGGATATACCAGGCAAAGTGTATACCCCGTTGCAGTTTCTGTCCATTTTTTGGATTTGAAAAAAAAGAAATAATAAACTTTTTATTACTTTTTTTTTATCAAACGCAAAAAAATGACAAAAATTCTACAATGGGAATATCCAATGTAGAGTAGCCAAATTCTATTTTTTTTTTTTTTTTGTAATCAAACCCAAAAAAACCATATAAACTCTGCAACGAGGATATCCATTCTAGTAGCTAAATTCTATTTCTTTTTTTTTTTCAAACCTAAAAAACTACAGAAACTCTGCAACGGAGATATCCATTCTAGGGACAGGGCTCCGGACACCAATTCGTCGATATACGGCAAATCGACGGCAATAAAGAATAACTAGGCGAATTGCCGTCGCCCGAAAAAGTTACTAGATATGCCGTCGATGTACCGTCGATGGCGGAGCAGACCATGATACTTGCCGTCGATACACAAGAAATATCGACGGTATAAGACAGTATTTTGCCGTGTCTGCACAAGACGAGCGATGGTAATTCGTTATTAATTCAAAATGAACCGTCACATGCGGCGAGTTTCTGTACAGATATGGATATACATTCATATATATATATATATATATATATATTGTCAGGGATATCTCAAGATAAATAAATAATTAGACCCAAAAAAATTAAATTTAATAAATAAAAACAAATTGAATGAATTTTATTCAGTCACGTATTAATCACAAAAAAAAACCAAACTATTCAATCGGGCGCCAGCTAGTTTTACGGTCCAGCAACCGGTACAAAAGAAAAAGGAACGCGAAGAAAAACCATGAATTATAATAATAATAAGTCCCGAAGGATTGCAAAACAAATTACACAATGATAATAATCCTTAATACTATATTAGCGCGAAGAAAACAAAAGAGATACAAAATGGACGACAAGGTTTCGTCGCGCGAACAAAGGAATGACGCAATAGGGGTAAGGGAGGGGGACGAGGGGATACGGAAGGTCAGGGACGGTAAATCTCGATTTTTCTCGCTACATTCTTACTCAATATCTCAGGGTTATATTATTCGTAGATCCACCGTCGCTACGACCTCTTAATTATTACCGCGATACACAATTTACCACGTAAAACTACAAAAATCACGGGTACGCGAACAATGCGAAAGAAGGAGAGGGGGAACTCTACGACGCGTACGCCACGACACCGCAGCAAAATCTCGATATAATACTTTCGGGGAAATAATCGTTCTACTCACTCTTTTTCTCTTTTCCTTCTCACAATACTTCTTTCGCTATTTTCTCCTTCTCTTTCTCGATATTTCCTTTCCTGTTTTCGTATTTTATTCTCCTTTCTTCACTCTCAAATTTACTACGCAAAAATCTCGAGGAAAAGCACGTGTGGCTTCGCTAAGGCGTGGTCTCGGAATGAGGCCAAGATGGCCGCGATTTCACTCGATGATCGAATCGATGGGCGAGGGGGTATAGGAGAGGAGAAAGTCGTCTTCTTCATGTCGCGTTCCGCGGTGAGGGGAATGAGGAGGAGAAAGGTTTTGTAGTTCTCCTTGCCGTCGCGGCACGGAGCTCGATGTACTTGACGGTCCGGTGCTGCCGCCTCGTGCCTTTATGCCGAAGCTGCTCGCTCGCTGACGATCGTCTGTCTCTCTCTGTCTCATGATGCTTTAATATCCGCTATCACTGGGCACAGCTCGATGAAATATTTTCTGATTTAATTTCCCGAGGCTCAGTCACCGTTTTTATCGGGACGTCACCCTGGAAAAATATAATATGGTGTCCCGGTGTCCTCAATAAAGTCTCGTACTGAATAGTGGCGGGTCCGGTGATGGCAAAATTACTGCAGATTGCTCAATAAATCGAGGATTTCTGCTCATTGGTCGCTCCTTGAATACGGCGGCTTGGCGCGGCGAGGGCAAGATTATTTCGGGAAATTTTTGGGTAAAGATATTACTGGAAAAAGGGAAAAATAATTTAGGGGTTTTTCAAGGGTAAAAAAGGACGTTTTCTGCGAGACTAATTTCTTATCTTCAATCCTTAATTAATTTAACAATATTTCCGGTTTCTTTCAGGTGTCGTGGCGGATCCCGAGACCGCCGCGATATTATTTTATATTTTTGGGACTTTTCGTCACAATATATATATATATATATATGTCCTGTGGTATTTTCAAAGACTGTCCTGGAAGTTACTTAGGAAATTCGTCTGCGTGAAACTCTGCAACGGGTCTTTTTTTATACTTACTATGCAACGGGGATCACACCGCCTAGATCTAGAGTTCTGGCGGCAACTCGATTCTGCTTGCAGAACCGAGAACAATAACATCTTTAATATCGCATTGAGGAATCAAAATGGTGAAGCTGTTCAATCTAAATATCGTGCGATTATTCTGAGAGCAATTGTTCAATTGTATTAATTCTGAATTAATAACGAATTACTCGTCTTCTGCAGAAGACTCTACAAAAAACTGTTTTGCCGTCGATATTTCTTGTATATCGACGGTAAGTATATTTCAGCGTATTTCAACGTTCTGCTTCGGCATCGACGGCACACCTAGTAACTTTTTAGGGCGACGGCAATTCGCCTCGTTATTCTTTATTGCCCTCGATTTGGCGTCGACTTACCGTGCTACAGCGACGGATTGGTATCCGGAGCCACTTCACCATTCTAGTAGCCAAATTCTATTTTTTTTTCATGAAGCCTAATAAAACTACAGAAACTCTGCAACGTGGATATCCATTTTAATAACAAATTCTATTTCTTTTTTTTTATTCGAACCTAAAAAACCACAGACACTCTGCAACGGAAATATCGATTCTAGTAGCCACATTCTATTGCTTTTATTTTTAATCAAACCTAAAAAAAAACCGCATAAACTCTGCAACGGGGATATCCATTCTAGTAGCCAAATTCCATTTTCTTTTTTAAAAATCAAACCTAAAAAAACCACAGAAACTCTGCAACGGGGATATCCATTCTAGTAGCCAAATTCAATGTCTTTTTTTTTTAAACAAACCCAAAAACCCACAGAAACTCTGCAACGGGAATATCCATTCTAGTAACCAAATTCAATTTCTTTTTTTTTTTAACAAACCCAAAAAACCACAGAAACTCTGCAACGGGGATATCCATTCTAGTAGCCAAATTCTATTTCTTTTTTTTCTTCATCAAACCCAAAAAACCACAGAAACTCTGCAACGGGGATATCCATTCTAGTAGCCAAATTCTATTTCTTTTTTTTTAATGAAACCCAAAAACCCACAGAAACTCTGCAACAGGGATATCCATTCTTGTAACCAAATTCAATTTCTTTTTTTTTTTAACAAACCCAAAAACCACAGAAACTCTGCAACGGGGATATCCATTAGGGTGGGTCGAAAATCCGTTTTTTTTTTTAAATTCTATTAGCATGAACTTCCAAGCATGTTACTCTGGTCATGGCGTTAAAAAGTCTTTCGAGCAGCCGGAAAATTGTCGACCTCATAAACAGATATGGTCATTGCTGTAGTTACAATATTATCGAAGAGCTTGCAACTGAGTTGACATTTTCAATAACGCAACAAAACAAATTTTGTCCTGAAGACATAATTCCTGCTGATGATTTGGGTACGGGTATTGCTTTTGATAACTTCGATCGGTTTGTTACTCTCACTGGAAAGGATACTCTTCACGACACTGTGGGAATAATATATCAAAACATACCCAGCGATACAAATATTGCCGCTTCAAGCGATGCTTCAGTACAAACTGATTATGCTGTTAGTGAACTGGACACGAATGATTCAGCTGCTCCGAACGATAAAACACCGCGAGGTCGTAAGAGAAGAAGATGTTTCGACGCTATTGTCAATGAAATTAAGCCTTACAAGAAGAAACCACACATCGATTCCAATTTCGCTGCTTCGAGTATTAGTGATATTGCAGTAAAACCCGAAGTTTTCCAAACGTGGAGAAGTGTGGATCTCGCCTGGCTTCTGTCGCACAAGCTGGAAATTCCTGACACCCCTATGTGGACTGGCTACAATAGCCTTATAATTGAAGACAACTCTGCTTTGCAGAAAGTATCGTATTTGACGCCGATTAATGCGTCACCTACGGATAATTCTGTAGTGCACCTTACCTTGAAAATGGCTCAGCAAATAGCTGAAGAATGCAACTCGAAATACATGCAAGGGACGTACGATTTAGCTATAGCGAGAATCGCATTCGGTATTTAATGCTAGGAAACGCCTACATTCGACAATATCTTTATCGATCTCGGAGGATTCCACATAATAATGTCGTACTTCAAAGCTGTGGGCTCTTTCATTGAGGATTCCGGTATAACTAATGTTATGGTCGACAGTGAAATTTTGGCAAACGGATCTTTGAAGGGTTTCATCTCGGGTACAAATTTT
Organism: Alloplasta piceator; assembly: GCA_946863875.1. Taxonomy (NCBI): domain Eukaryota; kingdom Metazoa; phylum Arthropoda; class Insecta; order Hymenoptera; family Ichneumonidae; genus Alloplasta; species Alloplasta piceator. The sequence continues at coordinate 35,813,993 of OX333075.1, read as the reverse complement.
AATCGTTGCAAAAGATTGCATCCTCTTATGTCGCTTGCGTTTCAAAAACTTCATTTCGATGCGTTCGTCGATCTGGAGAAAATTGAGATTGGAAAATCAGTCGAAGATTTTTTGCTTCAATTTAAAAATCATCGTTCAATTACGCCTCCAATAACGCACGAAGCTACTCTCGAATTGTTAGGAAAATACGAGAAGTTTACCGAAGAAACTTTGCGAGGAAAGCATGGAAAACGGCTCAGTTCTATGCCACCTACATACAATTTGTATCCTATTATGACATGCTGAATAAGAGTATCAGAACCGTGAATCTCAAAATGTATGTTTACATTCTTGCGAAAATCACTAATTCCTTCTTCGCTTTCAATCACCAAAATTATTCTCGTTGGTTGGTGTATTATATCAGCAAACTTTGCAGCATAGACGATCCCCATCAGGGACTGCGATTATCGTTGGAACAAGGATCATTCGGAGTACGAAGAACGGAGAAACCTTTTTCCAGAATACCTGTCGATTTGACTTTAGAACAAACAATTAACGGTGAAGCAGCTCGCAAGTTGATCGGAATTATTCACATGACAAATTCTTTGTCTGCAAGGCAACGTTGGGCAATCAATCATAGTGCTCGAGCTCGAATAATATCATATGTGCTGAAGACCGCAGGAATTTCCAAGAATCAAGATATAACCACGGAACTGAAGAGATCTCGAATTCGAAAAAGTCACCATCAAGTTCAAAACTTCATAAGAACTTTGGAACAGTATATGAATCCTTTCGACAATTCTTTAGACGCTGATAAGTTGTACAACATTACAACAGGAGAAGCTGCTCCAGAAAATGTTGCTGATTTCCTTATCAATGTTGAATCTCGAGGGGAAACTTTGCGCGATAAATTTATAATTGAGATCAAAGAGAGACCTACACGGTTTCACGAACCGATTAAAAAAAATTCTGTCTTCACATTCAGTACTGTCAAGAAAAAGAAAAAAGTTAAACTGGGTGCCAAGATCCAAGAATTGATGCTGCAACGAGATTTATTTGGACGGCTTTTAGCGTTATCCTTAGAAGAAGAAAAAAAGCATTGAAAAAGTGCTATGCTATCCGATAACCCCAATGCCGCTATCACTCTGTCATATGGACGGGACAATAAATAAAACCAACAAATCGGCATTGATGCGAGACCTTGAAAAAAAAATTCAAAGCACTGAGCCAGACTCTATGAATGTCTTAATAATTGATGGGTTTTTTTTACTGCATACCTTAAAAGACATTCCACGAACATTCGGAGATCTCTCGAAGAAAATTTTGCACATTTTGTGTAAAAATAAAGTTGCAAGGCTCGATCTGATATTTGACAGGTATTTCTGCCCCTCCATCAAGGACACCGAGCACGGACTGCGCGAAAACGTTAAATCTGCAGATTTTCGCATCTCAGGACCGCAACAAGTTAGACCTTCGGACTTCGCGAAAGAGTTGAGAAATGTAAAATTCAAAGATGCTCTGGTCAAATTTCTCATTAATAATTGGTCACAACCGGAAATGGCGCAGATCATCGCGAACAAAACGATAAATATTAATCACGACATGTGCTATGAATATTCAGTCAAAGATGGTACTGTTATCCAAATAATAAATGAAGATCTAACTTGTCAAGAACACGAGGAGGCAGATACTAAGATTGTTTACCATGCTTGTCAAATCAATCGAGGTCGAGTCTCTATTCGCTGTTCAGATACCGACATTTTAATTATAATGCTCGGAAATATGAACTTTGTAAACAGTTCCGTCAAAATCTGGATGGATGTTGGCGTTGGTAATTCCCGCCGTTACATCGATGTTACGTGCCTATATAATTCATTGGGATCGTCTGTAGCCAGATTTTTACCAGCTTTCCATGCTATGACTGGCTGCGATTATTATCCCGCATTACATCGCAAGGAAAAAAAAGACCATTAACTTTGCTGGAGAATTCTGTACGCTACCAAGAAGTTTTCGCTGCATTGGGAACATCTACTTCTGATACGGAGGATATATTCAACGTATTAGAGGAATTCACGTGCAGATTATACAACGAAAAGAAAATTTCTGACGTCGATTTGGCTAGGTTCAACATTTTTACGAAAACCTACAAAGTGAATAATGAAAATTGTACAACTCTCAATTTGGACTTACGAAATTACGATGCCTGCAGTCTACCACCATGCAAAACCGAATTGGAGCTGCATTTGTTGCGAACAAAATACATTGCGCAAATATGGAGCAACGCCCACACGAAAAATCCAACCAATCTCAAACCCACAGAATGTGGATGGTATGAAAATGAGGGACGTTTGCATTTTTCGTGGTTTTCCGGTAACCAACTGCCGGAATTAAGCGACGTTATTTTGGACGAAGATCCCAAACGTATAATTTACATGACTATTTTACTGCAGCATTTATGTAAACAATGAGTGATCTTGTCTAATTTTGACTTTTTCTTCTTGTAGAAGATGACGTTGAAAATCTCGATGACGATCTGCAAAGTGACTTCGACGACGACGACGATGACGATGATTATGAGTCTGACAGTGAATAAAAAGTTCACATATTTTATTCTTAAATAAAGAGTATTTTCTTTAACTTTATCCCAGTTAACTTTTGAGCAGTTTATTTAAGTACTTGAACTTCCGTTCGACGGTTTTGGGTAAGCTCTTTAGAAATCATCAGCAAATCATTTGAGGGTTACAACTTATTCATCGGCTTGTAATGTACACTTCAATACGCCTCAATACGATTTTTCAATGATTTCGGAATATAGAAAAGTTGTCTGATTATCAAGGTGCTACACTAAATTTGTCTGATTAAAATTGACCCAAGTTTAGTCGTGAAGGAGATATTCAGACGGATTGCTATGATACATTTTTTTTGTATCATTTTTAATTTTTCAAAGTAGTCTCCTGAGTACGCGCTACGCTACTGGCGTCTGAAAAAGTTTTTTCGGTATCTTACAGTTATCATTCAACTACATTCTCAAAATCAGACGGATTGCTACGATACAGGTCGGTAAAATTTGTTGACCTTTTTGAAAATTTGGTCAGGTCAGATGCTACGCGGAAAATGTCTGATTATAGGATTTTTAGGCTCCGGACATTATAATCTATCAATTCGATCCGGTTTTGGCCGTATTGCTATGAGTCAAAAATTTTGGTCGTGGGCTCTCGTACTACAACAAATACCCTGTTACAGAGCGACGATTTTCCATATCGTTCGCAAAATCGGAGTCTGAGTATCCTTTCAATTCTGTCATGCTTCCACCTGCACGATACATAATGCCTCAATTTTTGTTCCCTTTTCAATACGCCAAAATACGCTTAACCGCTCTCCAATGTTTATTGTTATGTTTGCTCAGAAATCAGCTTACAGAGTTTACGGCAAATGCTATATCCGGTCTTGAGACCGTGGCAAGAAAAATCAACGAGCCAACCACCTCTCGATAAGGCACATTTTCGCATACATTCTCACCCTCTGCAACCGGATACAAGATAACATTGGAATCCGCAGGAACACTAACCGGTTTTGCCTCCCTCATCTTAAATTTTTTTTTAATTCGCATAACATATGCCTCTTGATGAACAAACAGCGACTTTCACGATCACGCTCAATCTGCATGCCTACAAACATTGACGCATCGCCAATCATGATTTTGTACGCTTTATTTAGGCGTTCGAGCACACAAGCTATTGCTTCTTTTGAATTTGACGCTATACGTCCATCATCGACAAATACCACCAAGTGCACCTCATTTTCTCTCACATTGCCAACAAAAATACATTTATCCGCCTCGGCTTCTTTAAAATTAAACGCTCGAAGAAAGTCACTAAAGTTTTTATTCCAGCAACGCGGCGATTGCTTCAATCCATATCAGGGTTTTTTTAGTCGACAAACTCCACTTTTACGCGCACTCGACGAAGATTCACCTTTGACGTTCAATCCATCCGGCACCTCCATGAAGATCTCCTCTTCTAATTCGCCATGAAGAAATGCAGTTTGCACATCAAATTGTGCTATTTCCAAGTCACGTTCCGCGATACTTGCCAGGAAAACTCGAAGAGAGTCATACCGGACCACCGGTGCGAATGTTTCCGTGAAATCTATCCCGTACTCCTGTTTAAAACCTCGGGCACACAGTCGAGCTTTATAGCGGCGAATTTTCCCATCCGTGTCCATTTGGATCTTAAAAACCCACTTTGAGTCAATTGTTTTCACGTCAACTGGCCTTTTTACTAACTCCCATGTCCCATTTTCCTCGTGCGCTGTCAATTCACTTTCTATTGCTCCGACCCAATTTTCGGCGTCTTAACTCTTCACTGCTTCCTTATATGAACGCGGTTCAATATACTGGGTTATGTTAACTTCGTATCTCAGCGGACGCTTGATGCTTGCTCGATTCCTCAACTTCAAACGTGAACTCACGTGAGTATTCGGTCAATTTCAGGCGGTGCTTCATCAGCTTCCTCCGCCGGTAAAAACTCTTCCTCCTCTTCGTCATCATTGTCGCTGATGACTTCGTAAATTTCCGCTCATTTTTTTTGAAAAATTATCTCACCTTCTTCCTCGATTTTTGATGCTTCTTCGATGTTTTCAGCTTTTTCATTGAAAATCACATCACGTGACACTGATACTTTCTTCGTGACCGGGCCGTATACTCGATAATTAGTCGAGTCAGCATCATACCCCACGAAGATAATCTTTTTCGCTCGAGGATCAAATTTCTTCGTTAATTGTTTCGGCGCGTGTACAAAAACATCCGAATCGAAGATTCTTGCATGTTTAAGGTTAGGCTTTTGTCCCGTCCATTTTTCAAATGGCGTTTTCTCATCTTTAATACTGATTGATCCAGTCCGATTCATCAAGTATACTGCTGTTTTAGCAGCTTCAGCCCACAACTTCGCCGGCAGATTTTTCGCCAACACCACCGTCCTCGAGCTCTCAATAATAGTCCGATTGTCACGTTCACTTCGGCCATTCTGCTCGGGAGTGTATGAAGCTGTATTTTCTTTCGCTATACCTCTTTTCGCGAGATATTAATCCATGATTTTGTTGCGATACTCGAGTCCATTATCTGATCTGAGCACTTTGATTTTCTGATTAAATTTATTTTCGATCATTTAACCAAAAACTTGGAACGTTTCACACACGTCCCCTTTATGCTTCAAAAAATAAACAAATCTGAAACTCGTTGCATCGTCTTGAAAAGTTACCATGAATTGCGCTCCTCCAGGCGTTTGCACCGACATCGGCCCGCACACGTCTGAATGAATAACCTCGCCAGGTAGTGTTGGACCTCGCTCTCTTTTTTTTCGGAACGGCAATCTGTGTGATTTGCCAATTTGACAAAATACACAAAATATTTCACTTTTACCTCTTTTTAGCGAAACACCATTTATTAGTCCCTTTTTCACGAGTTCTTGCAAATCGCGAGCGTTGATATGCCCGAGCCTTTCATGCCAGGTTTGTAAATCGACAGTTGTCACATTAACTTCACTTACACATGAAACTTTTGTCGGGCGAAAGAGCATTCGGTATATTTCGTTCGTTAGTTTCACTCCCGACGTTATCACCCGATTTTTGCTCTTTATCAGCATCGTTGTGTCTCTAAACACGACTTCGTGACCACCTGTTGTGACTACATCGACTGAGAACAGATTTTGTTTCACTTCAGGCACGTATAGGTCGTCTTCGATTACCGCCTCGATCCATTTTCCATTGATATACACTGCGACCTCGATAATCGGAATCCGTCGGGACCGGCTCTTGCAAGAAGTGGGGTTGCGCACATTGCACAAAACTGTCTCTGCGCCGCTAGCGGCTGACGGCGGCCTGACGCGATTGGCTTGGCGCTTCTCCCACTACGCTGCAATTGCAGCGATCGAGGTACCAATTATCGAGGTCGCAGTGTACTTCTGAATAGGTACCGTCCCTCTGCCAATAACAGCGCATTGGGTATCGTCGCCGAGCTTTACTGTGCCTCCGTCGGTCGCCATCTGATAATTCTCGAACCAGTTACGTCGACAAGTTATATGTTTTGACGACCCACTGTCGGTAACCCAGACCTCTAGCGGATCCGCGTTTAGTATCGACTCTACTATACCAACCGGGGGTAGCAACGTCTCTTTTTTGCCGCACAATTCGGAGCGTTGAGGCGAGTTTTCCGAATAGAACGCGCAATCACGTGGTTCATCGGAGTCATTTTTCCCGTTTTCTTTTTTATCCCGAACCCACTTTTTACTCGGGCATTCACGGATAAAATTTCCTTTTTCCTTGCACTCAAAACAGTAGCCATTCCGTTCTATGTTTTTCCCGTTGTTTCGATTCTCGTCTCCACTCGATTTTTTATCACTGAACGTATTTTTGTTTTTCCGAATAGCGGCGAACGCACTCGTCGAATCATCACTCACGGTCAACCGTGCTTCCTCGCGGATCAATCGTTCCTGCAGATTGTCTAACGTTTGCCCTTCTGGATCAATATTATCCCACGCTGTTAAAAACGTGGCGTATTTCTGTGACAAACTCGCGAGAATTTTTGCTACGATTGTTACTTTCGACACTTTTTCACCGATATCGTTCAATTGCGCAGCCATATTTTTCACTTTCGCGATATGCGTTACTATTGAGTCCGTGGACACCATTTTGTATTCATGAAAGCTTTGTGTCATGAGAAGCACATTTTGTGCTGACTTCTGCTCATGTATTTTCATTCGAATGTCCCACATCTCTTTGGCCGTCTCACACGTAAGGAGAGGTTGCATATGTTCTTCCTCGATAGAAGTTGAGATGACAACCATCGCACGCGAATCCTCCCTCCTCCATCTTCTAGCTAATGCCGCTGACTCGGCACCGGTCGGCAATTCTTTCTCTCCATTCACTATCTCGAGTATGCAGTACGCGTTAAATAACGTCTTCACCTGAAATTTCCAGGTTTGGAAATTCGTGCCGTTCAATTTAGTTATGTTGCGCGTCGAGATGTCTTCGGTCATGTTCGATTCGATAGCCGCTTGGTTGCGACGATTTCACAACGAAAACGTGGTAGCCAATATGGCCGCTTACGACCAACCTCTCGCTCGTCCTGAACAAAAAACTTGACTTTTTCTTTTCACACATAATTCTGCTGTGTTAGGGTACTGGGCCCATAACCTATTAACGCAGTTCATGTGATTAGAAAAAGAAAATTAGGACTGGGCAACTTAATAAGCGTTTTGTTAACTGATATGAAAAATGATACTAGACTTTATTAGCTCATATATAGATATATCTTTACGAACAATGGGAGGAGATTCGTGAGCTTATTTGCATACGATATCTCCACGTAGACTCTCTCTTCCCGGCAACGCTTTTCAGAGCCTAGCGGCCGAACTCGCAACTATGCGTTCTCTAGTTCGCAATTGACGCATGTGCAAAACTATGCCACAACATTTTTTTTTTAATAAAACCTAAAAACACCACAGAAACTCTGCAACGGGAATATCCTTTCTAGTAGCCAAATTCTATTTGCTTTTTTTAAAATCAAACCTAAAAAGCCACAGAAACTCTGCAACGGGGATATCCATTCTAGTAGCCAAATTCAATTACTTTTTTTTTAAACAAAACCAAAAAACCACAGAAACTCTGCAACGGGGATACCCATTCTATTAGCCAAATTCTATTTCTTTTTTTTTTTAATCAAACCTAAAAAAACCACAGAAACTCTGCAACGGGGATATCCATTCCAGTAGCCAAATTTAATTTCTTTTTTTTTAAAACAAACCCAAAAAACTGCAGAAACTCTGCGACGGGGATATCCATTCTAGGAGCCGAATTCTGTTTCTTTTTTTTAAATCAAACCTCAAAAAACCACAGAAACTTTGTAACGGGGATATCCATTCTAGTAGCAAAATTTAATTTCTTTTTTTTTCAACAAACCCAAAAAACCACAGAAACTCTGCAACGGGGATATCCATTCTAGTAGCCAAATTCTATTTCTTTTTTTTTAATCAAACCTAAAAAAAACCACAGAAAGTCTGCAACGGAGATATCGATTCTAGTAGCCAAATTCTATATAATTCGTTCTTCCGGACGAATAATATACAAATATTCATTTGGAAGAACGGCATTAAAGGTACAATAGTATATCCAGATGAACAATGTACAAATAATCGTCCGGATAGACTACACAATACGTACAGCAAGATATCCGGATGAATAATACACGAATATTCGTCCGGATAGACGAGATAAATCGTGCAACAAGATTCCGGACGAATAATATACGAATATTCTTCCGGAAAGACCAAGTAAATCGTACAAAAAGTCATCCGGACGAATAATTTACAAATATTCATTTGACAAGTTATCCGGATGAATAAAATACCAGTATTTGTCCAGATTAACAATAACAATATTAATAATATATAAATATTCATCCGGATAGACCAGACATCGTACAAGTTATACGGACGAATAATATATAAATATTCGTCCGGATGGATCACACATCGTACAACGAGTTCTCCGGACGAATAAAATAAAAGTATTCGTCCGGATTAACAGTATTAATGGTGCAATAGTATATCCGGACGAACAATGTACAATTAATCGTCCGGATAGACTACACAATACGTACAGCAAGATATCTGGATGAATAATAAACGAATATTCGTCCGGATAGACTAGATAAATCGTGCAAGAAGATACCGGACGACTAATATACGAATATTCATCCGGAAAGGCCAAGTAATTGTACAAAAAGTCATCCGGACGAATAATTTACAAATATTCATCCGGATGAACGGCATTCATGGTACAATAGCATATCCGGACGAACAATTAATATACAAATAATCGTCCGGATAGACTTCAAAATTATTTTTTTCTTAAATTCTATTGTTAACAAAAAATTAAATACGTATATTTTTGTATTTACATAGCTCTTGGACCAATTGCGTTAAAAAAAAATTAGAAAAAAACTCAATTTTATCATTTCAATTTGATCTGTCTCCTCAGCGATTCGAACCTGCGACCTACCTATCTATCCGACCGAAGGACCTAACACGCTACCTATTATGCTACCGACTAGTTATGAATTCTCTTCATTTATATGATATATCAGTAGTGAAATCCCAGAGTTTACACGGTTTTTATATGTATTCGAACAAATTTTATCACATAGTTCATCTGGATTGTCTATTCTAGTAGCTAAATTTAATTTCTTTTTTTTTATCAAATCCAAAAAAACGACAAACTCTGCAACGAGGATATCTATTCTAGTAGCTAAATTCAATTTCATTTTTTTCTTATCAAACCCAAAAAAAAGATAGAAACTCTGCAATGGGGATATCTATTCTATACATTGGCTGAATTCTTTTTTTCCTCGCCACGCGATATATGCCACACTGTGGAATACCCTACCGGCTACTGCTAATATGCAAAGCATGGCAGCGTGCGCAATGATCATGCGCAATACAGTTTCTGGACGAATAATAGTCGTTTATTCGTCTGGTTCTGAACGACTAGACACTCTGTTTAGGTTTTTAGTGATTTTATTACTCAGTGTCTGTGCCATAGCATCATATATACTTGAAAAAAACTGAGTATCAAAGGATTTTGAAATATTTACTGTAATAGTCAACATGCACATTACATTAGTGAAGCTTCGAATAGGGAAACGACTTATGCCAGGAATCAGAAAGGACCTTCTTGCAATGAGAATAAAAACTCAAAAAATATTTGGATTGTACCATATTTGGGTACAAAGTATATTTCAGTTATGAAAACGTTACATTATTATTATTATGGTAATTTTTTTATAGAATTCCCAAAAGTCATACTTGCAGTTGCATGATTTTGGTTACTACCATTTTTAACTTATCACACTTACAGGAAGGAAAAAAATCAGTTGATCAATGAAGCCGAAAAAAATTATTTTCAGTAATCAGTGGGCTATCGCAATACTATTTTGGAAAGTCTTTCACTATCCTCTGAAATATTTGCAGAGGGGTGTCCTTTTTTCCACTGCTGTACTGACAGCAAAAATGCAAAGTAAAATGGCCTCAAATAAAGCTGCCTATGTAACAAATGGGTTTACGTTAATATTACGATATTTTGTTTAAAAAAAAAAAAGCAGATGATATGCGAGTAGTTTCTACATGCAAATATCGGTAAATATGCATCAATTGATGAAAGAATAAAACCAAAGAAAATTTTACCGGGTTAGTAGATGGACGCACAATGGAATGAAAAAAGTGATTCATAAACAGTGATTCCTTCCACTGTATTAAAGCTAACTACAAAAAAATATAACTCATATTTACTATCGATATACTTACTACTGCGAGAGCTACGCAAAGCTTAGCAAATATTTCTGTTTCACTGTACAAAAAATGTAGTGGAAAAAGATCAGGCAATCTATAATATATGCGACCATACAAAAATATATACGATGGTATATGCTTTTAGAAATATCTAAAGAAAACATCTATGATTTTTATATTTCACGTTGAATCGTCGATTAATGTATAAAGCTCTCACTCAAGTGTCCCAACGATAATTTACGAGTTAAGTATATTATTCACTTGTTTCGCGAACAAATTGTTATTTCGATTTTTTTTCGGCTCAACACGAAACTGCCATTTTTTCACATTTTGTACATGACTACAGTGTTGCCAGATCGTCCGAAGACTTTTTCCCTTTCAGGGTGCCAAGATTTCCCTTTTCGATCAAAAAATTCCCACGTCCTAATTTTGGCTCTAAATTGCGAGTTGGCAGTACCGGCAGCGCACTCACAGCTCTCAAAGCGTCCAAGACGAATGAGGCCCTTAGGGTGCCTCCCCATACAGCGTAAAGCCTGGTTTATCCAGCGGCCGTAACTTAACTTAACCGTAACTTAAGAAGTTGAAAGTATATATTGCCCTTGTGGCGTTTATGCAGCAATTAGCCGTAACCGTAACCGTGCATAAACGCTGCAAGGGAAGTATATACTTTCAACTTTCTTAATTTACGGCTAAGTTAAGTTACGGCCGCTGGATAAACCAGGCTTAACTTGCGTTCGCGTAAAGCCCGGTTTATGCAGCGGCCACAACTTAACTTAGCCGTAACTTAAGAAGTTGAAAGTATATACAGTGGACGCTCCCATAATTTGATAGGTCGGGACCAGAAACGCTCCCATAATTTAATATAACATTTAATTCATCGTTTTTAATTGTATGGAAAATTCGACAATTGAGGTTATGTTCAGTGCAGCCAGATCGGGTGTAAAATCGACCCCCACTCTGCAGCTTTGCACGGTGCCACACAATGATTGCCGCCCGTGTCTGTGAGCGAACGACGTTCGTGTCGCTTCGGGAGAGCCGAGCGCGGCCGAAGCGTCGACCCCTCGCGCGCTGTTGTTCTCCCACCCCATGGCGTCAGATATACGAACACACGTAGAAGTCGCACGTCCGTGTGCGACTACAATGTAAGCCGAAGCCGAAGCTGCCGAGGGCCCGAGGCTCCGCGGAAAAACGCGGTGAGACTCGAGGCGTGACGTCACCCGGGATCACGAGCGGGTTTTTTAAAATTTAAATGATTTTTTCCCTCGGTGCTCTCCGTTATCAATGAAAACGGAAAAATTTATCGGGGAACATTATAAATTATTTTTCATTTCATACGTCGATTGAAATGTAATAATAATAAATAATAAAAACATTTTTCGTCAAGAAATTACTTACGACTTATTTACAAGCGATCCTAAATAAATAATTTAAAATGGAATTCAAATGTAAACCTCTTTATGAATTGAATTATTTCTTTGAAATAATTTAAATTTAAATGTGAATTTAAATATTTTTACGAAAAATATTCATTTGTGACAACAAATCAAACCAAACATTTAACAATATTTTATAAATTATTGTTATTCGATTTTTCAGCACTTGAATCCAGTGTCAGAAACATGCCAGCGACGAAAAATTATTAACACCCTATTATATAGTATTCGATTTTTTTAAATTTAATATAAACAGTAAATAGTACATGCAACATTTTTCATATTGCATATTGCACGTACATACCTTATGATTCAAACAATCTTGATGTACAAGAAAATAGCATGTAATTGTAAGCGTCGGAAGAGCGGCGTGCATAGTGTGCTCGCTCACACTCTTGAGGATGCGGGTTCGATCCCATCGCCTGCAATTTTTTTTTTTAACACACATTTTTGGAATTTTTTTTTTCAAATATGGTGAACTGTTCATTTCCGGAACAACCACCATAGATGGAACATTTTTTTTTTAATTTAAATTTAAATTTCTCAACTCTTGATGAAAATAAATATTTTACTGTAGGTTAAAACGAAACAATACTATTCTAAAAATCTCAGGATCTTTTAAGATTAATAAAAGATATTATATTAAAAAAAATTAATGAAAAATGTAATGTTAATCGTGGATTTGCACGATTTGTAAAAATTCAGGAATTAATTTTTTTTTTAAATAAAAAAAACCTCTCGGGAAATTTCAGGATCTTTTAAGATCAGTGCAAGGTATTTTATTCAAAAAATTGAACCAAAAATTTAATGTCCAGCTAGGATTTTCTCGATTTTTGAAAATTTGAAATTCTCCCAATTCATCATTTTTCAAAATTTTTTTCGGAATATTTTTTTGGTTCCACCACGATTAACATTACATTTTTCATTAATTTTTTTTTTTATATAATATCTTTTATTAATCTTAAAAGATCCTGAGATTTTTAGAATAGTATTGTTTCGTTTTAACCTACAGTAAAATATTTATTTTCATCAAGAGTTGAGAAATTTAAATTTAAATTTAAAAAAAAATGTTCCATCTATGGTGGTTGTTCCGGAAATGAACAGTTCACCATATTTTAAAAAAAAATTCCAAAAATGTATGTTAAAAAAAAAAATTGCAGGCGATGGGATCGAACCCGCACCCTCAAGAGTGTGAGCGAGCACACTATCCACGCCGCTCTTTCGACGCTTACAATTACTTGTTATTTTCTTGTACATCAAGATTATTTGAATCATGAGGTATGTACGTGCAATATGCAATATGAAAAATGTTGCATGTACTATTTACTGTTTATATTAAATTTAAAAAAATCGAATACTATATAATAGGGTGTTAATAATTTTTCGTCGCTGGCATGTTTCTGACACTGGATTCAAGTGCTGAAAAATCGAATAACAATAATTTATAAAATTCTGTTAAATGTTTGGTTTGATTTGTTGTCACAAATGAATATTTTTCGTAAAAATATTTAAATTCACATTTAAATTTAAATTATTTCAAAGAAATAATTTAATTCATAAAGAGGTTTACATTTGAATTCCATTTTGAATTATTGCTTGTAAATAAGTCGTAAGTAATTTCTTGACGAAACATGTTTTTATTATTTATTATTATTACATTTCAATCGACGTATGAACTGAAAAATAATTTATAATGTTCCCCGATAAATTTTTCCGTTTTCATTGACAACGGAGAGCACCGAGGGAAAAAATCATTTAAATTTTTAAAAAACCCGCTTGTGATCCCGGGTGACGTCACGCCTCGAGTCTCACCGCGTTTTTCCGCGGAGCCTCGGGCCCTCGGCAGCTTCGGCTTCGGCTTACATTGTAGTCGCACACGCACGTGCGACTTCTACGTGTGTTCGTATATCTGACGCCATGGGGTGGGAGAACAACAGCGCGCGAGGGGTCGACGCTTCGGCCGCGCTCGGCTATCCCGAAGCGACACGAACGTCGTTCGCTCACAGACACGGGCGGCCATCATAGGCCTTTTCATCATGTGACGTGCGCAAGCGCAGCCGCCATATTGAAAGGGCGGTAATACAAAAGTTTCGTACAGTTTTGCTTGTTAATGGCTGGGAGAGCCGGATATCTACACAAAAAAATTAATTATTCGAACAAATTGTTGATGGTGCTTTACCAGTTCACAATTCAGTGGAAGCACATAATTGTGAACAATTAAAAAAATGAACCGATTGAGCATAACCTCTGTCACTTCGACCACATTTTTTCACCCGCAATTCACATTTTGCACATTTTGGACATGTTTTAATATGTAGTACTTTGCTCGATGATTTTATAATGTTTTTGCGATATTGAAGGCAAGGCTTTGGATAATTTTTGAGGTTATGTACTCTACATAGTCCATAACAACACTCTTTCGTTGTTTCTTTTCGTGAAGGTAATGTAATAATAATCGATTGAAAAATGTTGTTTTCTCAATTAGGACACTTATTATTTTATTTATTGCTTACTTTTTTTGAATAAATGTACTATTATTTGATGTTAATTTTAATTATTTGTATTCGGGTATTTTAACATGCTTGTTTACAAAAAAGTGTACGAAAAAGATGGCTGAAACTGACGCATGCGCATAAAAAAAATTGTGATGAAAAGGTCTATTGTGTGGCACCGTGCAAAGCCGCAGAGTGGGGGTCGATTTTACACCCGATCTGGCTGCACTGGTTATGTTGCCCTCTCAGCACGGCAGCTGAGTTTGGAGTGGGGAGAAAGCGCGATAGGGGTGATCAAATTATGGAAGCGTGTTGCCATGGTAACGAGTAAAATTGTGGGAGCGATCAAATTATGGGAGATGAAATTGTGGGAGCGTCCACTGTATTGCCCTTGTGGCGTTTATGCAGCTAATTTCTTAGCATTAGCCGTAACCGTAAGGGTGAATTCAGAGACGAGCGCACTGCGCTTGAGCGCTGCATAATCTGGCGTACGCGTTGGTCAATATGAATTTCGCGCGCCACAATGCCACGCCCGAAATTCATTTTGACCAATGGGTACGCCAGATTATGCAGCGCTCAAGCGCAGTGAGCCCGTGTCAGAATTCACCCTAACCGTGCATAAACGCTCAAGGGCAATATATACTTTACACTTCCTTCAGTTACGGCTAAGTTAAGGTAGAACGATACCATATATCAAAAAAGAGGGATTTTGATGAAAACTGGTAGATACGTTTGAAATTGACTAAAATGTTCGCTCGACAAATTTCAACGGATTCGGTCGAACCGTTTCTGAGAAAATCGAATTAGTTTTTTACATTGGATCTTATGGAAAAGGGTCAAAAACCGCAAAAAAACATTGAAAAAGTACCGTTAAAAAAGCCACTTTTTGATGAAACTAACACAAGTACATGAACCAACTCTCAAGATCACTCCCGCAAAGTTTATAGCAATTTCATCGTACCAATAAGCTGCAATGTGCAAAAGAAAATTATTAAACGCAGTTTTTCTCTATCTTCTTCTATATCTATAGCTATATGCGCAGCAGCCCGGCGCGGCGAACGCGCTCTCTCCGTGCTCTCGTATACCTATATACATGCGACTTATAATTTTTGTGCAGTTGGTAACACGAGACTCTCCCCATGTTTAAGCATAGGAGTACCCCTCTCACCGCCTGCCCCGCAAAAGAGGTATCGTTCTACCTTAAGTTACGGCCGCTGCATAAGCCGGCCTTAACTGGCTTATGCGTAAAATCACTAGCACATTACGTTCGTTTTTGGATCCGAATCCCCATGGCGCGTATTTTTCCGAATATTGCGTAAAGCGTATTTAGCACAACCAATGGCGGATCGTATATTATATAAATTACTATGACTAAAAGAAAGCCATTGGATGCTGCAAATCGACGTTACGCAAAATACGCGTCATGGTAAACTGGATCTTCACATGCGAGAGTGTGTGAAGCGGAATATGTGTACATAAACAATCGGACATCCGACTCATAACCTACATGATGAGCCGTCAGCGCACGGTCGTACATACAGGTCTGGAAACTCCACGGTCGTACATACAGGTCCGATATCTCCTATGGTGGGGGGTGACATAGTACTCGAAGCAGTGCCGTCAGAGCGCTGTGATCGAGTGCCATCCTAGTGCCACCATGTGTGAGAGAGAGATAGATAATAGCGCATGCGCAGTCGTTAATCAAGGAGTATTACTATATATTTCACTTTGGCACTCGATAGTAGCGACGTGGCAATAATGTAAACTAAAAACTCCTTCGAATTCTATGTCACCCCCACCACCGAAAGAACAATAGAGATATCAGACCTGTATGTACGACCGTGGGAAACTCTCGCGATTTTCGGTGGTGGGGGAAGGGCGTAACGTTCTATGATTCTCGTTACACTCTTGAAGCACCATGTTTGCTGGTAGCATAAATGTAAAAATATCACATTAAGTGTACGCTTTTTTCCGACCTCGTGTCAGTGTAGTGCAGATGCAGATGTAAATAGACATAAACATCTTCAATATCGATCTAAATATTTTTTCATAACAAACAATATAACGGTTCGATTGAAAAGATTCACAGATGAATGGAAACAAATAGTGACTCAATCCAGTCAACAATTTCATGTGAATAACCATACGACGGCAGAAAATACATTCACAATACTTCTGCTAAATAAATGCTTACATAACCTAGAAGTATTTTTATTCGAATTTTCTCAATGCTCAAGTTTCCCAGTCCTCATCAACTCAGCCGTCAAGTTTACTCGAGAATCGTAGTAGAATTTTTAATCACAATTACAAATTTTAAGCCTCTTATTATTTAGCTATCCCCGACAAAATAAAACTAAATACTCCATTTTTTTAGAAAATGGCAAGGCCGGAAAAGATAATTACGATTATAAAAATGTTTTCATTATAATTGTCTAGTGATGCTGGAGATGATGATCGTGAAGATATTAACACTTTATGCGTTATCAACAAGGAGATCACCGTACCCAAAATAAAGAATTTTTTTTCACCCATGCAAGATTTTCGTGCTTTTCACCATATGCGTAGACAGCCGAAAAGTGACTCTTTTCTGACAGCTAAGGGCGAACTCGTCTGTTTTCACTCTTAGCTGTCAAAAAAGAGCCCCTTTTTGGACCCCCGTGAACTTGGCCGGACAACTTGCGCTAAATTAATTGGCTTTTTTTATATCGTTAGGTGGTTGATAGGTAGTGTTAGGTAGTCTAATTAAAACGTTAGGTAGTCAATAGTTTTTTTTAAAATAAATAATGAAAAATGTATGTGAAGCTGGCCGACCCAATTTTTTTTCGCCGTTATATGTGTTGTCAAGACGCTTAATCGATGCGTAATCGTTAAGTGGTCATGAATATATAAATTAAAACGTTAGGTAGTCAATTAAATCCTAGCAAAATCCAAAAAACAATTTTGAGACCCTGTATGCGCAACGCCTAATGCGCAACTTGTCCAATGCGCAAACAAGAATCAAGATGGCTTCCGCTTTGCATGCGAGGCCAATAACAACCCAACTTTCCGTTGTACGAGACGGTCCGCTGACCGCAAGAATAAAAATTAGAAATTAGGACTGTCTCGACCGTCTGCATCCTTTAAAAATGATATAGATGACCACACGAGGCATTTAATCAAAATCCCGTTGGATAATTTCTATTCAAAGTGTCTAAAAGTATTTGAGATTTTGAGGTTAGGTCAATTAAAAATTTGACAGATAGCATCTTATCTTCGGTTTTCATTATTTTTTTTATTCATTCTCATATTCAGTCCCAGCAGCCCAGCTAAGCCCAGCGTCAAGGTCAAAGACGGCGAAGATGACAAGTGAGCTTTGTTAAAACTTTATGTGATATCCTTTTTCGCCCTGACTCGAATTTACGCCGTGATTTTCGTCTCGTCTTTTTTTCCAGAAAAGTCGCCGGTACCGTTGCATGTAAGAATCTGCGCGAATATCGCGTGTCTCTTAGCGTCGCTGCTCGGTCCACTCATGCCAAATACCTCGCGTCAATTGCGAGCACAACTGGATCTCGATGGAATACATTACAGTTACCCTACCAGGACGAACGACAGTAACCGACAGTCGTTTGTCTTAAATTCCGACAGTTCCCGGCGGTCCAACCGTCGGAATTCATCACTCAACCGTCGGAATTTAAGACAAACGACGTTGGTTACTGTCGTTCGTCCTGGTAGGGTACATGCTCATCAATCTTGTTTTCATTATTTTTCCGGGTGGTCACAAAATCGGCGGATCATCGCAGTTATTCGTGAAAATTACGGACAGTCGTTCGGAGAGTCAGAGAAGAAAAAACGTTGGAAAGCAGGATTCTAATGGAACAGAGAAAAATAAAAACGTTGATGTTATCAGTGACGTTGGAGTGAGGGACTCTCGAGAATGTGATTGCGAAGCAGGTGCATGGAATAACTATTTTTTCACTTTCTCAGACAGTTTCTGATTTTACTTGTCTTTGATATTTCGATATTGGATGATTGACAAGGAATGGACGATTTAGGGTTTCAAAGTTTCAATGTGGATTTAGGATCTGAAAGGACTGTTTTTTTCAGTCGAGTGTAATTTCTTAAGAAAAGAAAAGAACTTGCAAATTATAATTTGCTCGTTCCTTGTCTTCGTCTTGTACTTTTTTCCTATTTACTCGTGTAGAATTGAACAACGAAAGAATTTTTTTTTTTTTTTTTACAATTAATTTCGCGAGCATCGCTTCGAGAGGTCACGATTTTATGAAGTTTTCCTTTTTTCTGAATAAAAAATGAGAATTGTCAAATATCTACAAAATATAATGATCGTTTCAGTTTACGTAATTTTCGCGATATCGTTCGATTGATATTGAAAATTTAATAATTGCGTCCTCGTATACATTTTTTCCACTATGACATGATGACTGAATTTTAATTCGGCAATTGCCCGTTTTCAGGCTCTCTTGGTCGGAGATCAAAGCAAGGCAAGACAAGAGCGTCAAAGTTGGTAGCGCGGAATCGGAAGCGGCGATTGCCAAACAGAGGAATCTCGTGCGAGAATTAATGGTGAAGGAACAAAAAAGTGTTTGGCAACCGCAGGTCAAATTGAGCTTTTGGAATTGAAAAACCAATTGAGCGATCTCGATGGTGGAGCTTCTGATCGTCGATTAGGAGAAATCAAAGAAGAAGAGATAAATTTGGCGTTGGAGTGAGGAACTCTCGAGGTTGTGATTGCGAAGCAGGTGCATGGAATAACTATTTTTTCACTTTCTCAGAAAGTTTCTGATTTTACTTGTCTTTGACATTTCGATATTGGATGATTGACAAGGAATGGACGATTTAGGGTTTCACAGTTTCAATGTGGATTTAGGATCTGAAAGGACTGTTTTTTCAGTCGAGTGTAATTTCTTAAGAAAAGAAAAGAACTTGGAAATTATAATTTGCTCGTTTCTTGTCTTCGTCTTGTACTTTTTTCTTATTTACTCGTGTAGAATTAAACAACGAAAGAATTTTTTTTTTTTTTTTTTACAATTAATTTCGCGAGCATCGCTCCGAGAGGTCACGATTTTATGAAGTTTTCCTTTTTTCTGAATAAAAAATGAGAATTGTCAAATATCTACAAAATATAATGATCGTTTCAGTTTACGTAATTTTCGCGATATCTTTCGATTGATATTGAAAATTTAATAATTGCGTCCTCGTATACATTTTTTCCACTATGACATGATGACTGAATTTTAATTCGGCAATTGCCCGTTTTCAGGCTCTCTTGGTCGGAGATCAAAGCAAGGCAAGACAAGAGCGTCAAAGTTGGTAGCGCGGAATCGGAAGCGGTGATTGCCAAACAGAGGAATCTCGTGCGAGAATTAATGGCGAAGGAACAAAAAAGTGTTTGGCAACCGCAGATCAAATTGAGCTTTTGGAATTGAAAAACCAATTGAGCGATCTCGATGGTGGAGCTTCTGATCGTCGATTAGGAGAATTCAAAGAAGAGATAAATTTGTAACTCATTTTTATCATTTCATCTCGCACAATTATTTCGGTAAAATAACGTTTTTCGTTTCATGAAAAAAAAACCAAAATGTTTTTCTCATTATTCCAATAGAATGTGGTAAATTGTTCGTACTGACAGCAAAGCCATTTTGGTCGAGCAATAATTTATCCGTAGTTGCTAAGTTACGATCGACAAATATTTATATTTGATCGAGCATCAAATATTGTCGATATACATCGCATTTTGATTTATAGTCGCATAAATAAAACTAACAAAAAATTAATTTGATGAGTGACTAGCACAACCACTTTATTCATGTATCTTAATTTAATCCTGCACATTATGGAAGAAAGTTGCGTGAATAGAGTGACAAAATAACATGGTGATAAAATCGTCCATATTAGTAGCGAATGACATAAAAAAAAGCGACACCTTCATTTTTTTCATTTTCTTGTTTTTTTCTAAGCTCACGAATAAAAATTCGACGTTTCATTTACATAAACTCAAGTCGTAGGAACGTCGCATTGGACATTTAAAATATCTTTTTCTTAAATTGATGAATTTTCTTCTTCCGATTAATGTGAGTAGTGATCAAGCAATACAAAAAAAAAGACATGCAATATCGCTCGAAAATATAGATATGCAACAAGTTAAAATATATCTGATATATACAGATTTACTTAACTTTTGTGTCACTCACACACTCTCATACACACACATGTCCAGACAATTTTCCTAACAGAATTTTTGACATTTTTGGAATTGAATATTGGCATAAAAATGTCGGAAATTTTTTTTTTCGAGAGTCCAAGGCTTTCATAAGCCAAGAAATGAAATGGGATTTCATGTACGAAAAATGAATATAAGAAAAATTTGAAAATTATGCTTCACATTTATCATTTTTTCAACTCTATGAATGATCACAGGATGCACAGGATTGGCAGCCATAGCTTTGGAGCTATCGGAGCGTTGAAATTGAACCAAATTGAACGTAACGGCACAACGGGATCGGCATAATATATGCAGCATAATGGACGCAGAGGAGAGGCAGAGTGGAGGTAACGAGATGTTATGGCTGATCAGAGGAGTGGGGATATTCTTCAAATCGAATAATCGTAAAGAGACACGTGGCACTCGGCAGTGCTCGGACTGGCTCGGACTGCTCGGGAGTGCCAGATGGTGCCAGAGAGCCCCCTGCCCTGCCCCCGACTCCCTCGAGCCAGTTGCCTGCGCCCACCTACACTTCATGTGGCCTCATGATAATACGCAGTTGGCACTTGGCAGTAGAGCGATAGTACGTGATATACTGTGATATATTTTGTAATGGAGCACATGAAAAAGACGTGGGCCAAAGCGTCGAATCCGAATCGAACGGACGACTATCGCTATTCTGATAGGTAATTATTATAATTCAATTGAAACAAGATATTTGTTGCTAAGCGTTTATTTAAAAAAAAAAGTTATGTATCCATTTTGATTTTCCCGAGTAACGTGCTTGAAATAAAACGGAGCAACGTGCTCGAAATCAAACGGAGCAACGTGCTCCGAAACAAACTGAGCTTCGCCATCTTGATCTTAGGTCTGTTCATCCTATCATATAATACAATAGTATCCAAATATTCAAATTTACATCAACTATAAAAATATAACAGAATATTTTTCATGGGCGAAGTAATGCTAATAATTTTTAATATAAATGATTTATTAATACGTCAAACGAGTTATTTTTTTTCTATCGACAAAACGTGCTTCTAAGAATTAATTCGAAAAATTATAATTTATTTCTACGTTGTATCAGCTAGTCTTTCAGTCTTAAAAAGCACGTCATTATTTGCATCATCCCGTATCGTATTTTATTTTCCTTGGTAAAGAGCACCATTTTATGAATCTTAAGATTTATGGGATTCAAGAGACTGTCGAGCGTGCATATATATATCTTCTAAAGCCCATCCTCCATCTTGTCCTGTAGATGGAATGATACTAGAGCATATACGTATATGTATATGGGAATATGGGCATTACTTGACCACAATCTGACAATCGATTGGATGATTTCCGTAAAAACGACTGTGCTCCGTTTCCATAGGGACTCTTTAAATATCTGTTTGGTGCTGTTCACGTTATAAATCAACTTAGGTTGAAAGTTCCATAAAATATTTCTCCTCTTAGACTTATTTTTTTCATTTTGTACGTAATTTTAGTATAATACATTTAGTATTACAATGCAAATGTATAACCTGTATAACATGTATAACATGCGGTGCAGAGCAGTGAAAAGTAAATTGTTAAATTGAAACGGATCACACAATAAATAATAAAAACCCACTTTTTTTTGTTCTTAGTACTTGAATTTTAATGTGAGGGGGATTGTCGATTATAGGCATATAGTTGGAAAGTTTTATTACATATATTTGATCTTATTTAGAAAATGGTATTCAATTAGACCCTGTCCATATAATTTCTAAATGTAAAATTGGAGTATAACTTAAGGTTTTGGCAATCTATCGGATGATCGTGATTTCCAAACTAACTTGTTCTTCACAAAAAAAGTATCTCAACAATTTTTCATAGCTCTAATGTATGCCAACAAATGCAAAGAAGCTTTGAAAGTCACCAAGAGTTCTGAATATAAATCCTCGATAACTTGAACATTTTGGATTTAAGTCTAACAGGTGTTCAGATGTTATGGGTTTTTGTGGTTCTGCAAATATGACGTAAACTTTCCAACTTGAACAAATTTAAAAATATTCCACGGAAATTATATCCAAAATCTATATATAGTGACTAAAATTATTTGCTATTTGAATTTTATAAAAATCGGTCCAAGAGTTAAAACTATATTAAACTTTAATTATTTAAAAATTGCATAAACGCGCTAGCTTGTGAAATTTTAAAAATATTCCACAGAATTTGTATAATTCTTATATCATGACCATGGTTAGTTACTATAAAATTCGGTGAAAATTCATTTATTGTCCTCCGGACGTAAAAGGGCCCTTTTACGCCCACTTCGTGGGCGCCCACTCGTGTGATTGCAGCGTTCGCCTTCGGCTCATGCTGCAAACTCACACTCGTCAGAAAAAGTTTTTTTTGTCCTCGTATCATAATGTACTATAAGATGTAATAAAATTTTGAATTTTTTTAAAAGCGCTGCTAAACTATCAATATTGCAGATATCTTGGGCCATCTGGCCGTGCCAAATTAATGAAGGTACAAAATCCTGCTAACTACAAATTTGCTGATTGCTTTTTTGCATCTTTATCCATAGTTTACAAAGTTTTTACTTTTTTATAAAGGAAGCTTCATCAAATTCGAAAAAAATCAGGACGCTATGCAAATGTCTAATTTGCAAAAATTAATAAAAAAAAAAGCGCAAAACAATGCAATTTGATCAATATATTCAAGATATGAGCAAATTTGCACCTTGCATGGTTCGTGAAACTGAACCTCTTAAGGGATTTTTTCTCAATTCAATACTAATCATTTTTGTTACTTGGTGCATTGGTGCATGAGAATTGAAATCAATAGTTCCAAAACCACGAAACGTGAAGCAATCACAAACATTTTTTTTAAATTTAATAATTTTTTTCAAACTGAGCCTGTGAAACTTGTCTGTTGGGTGTCAGCATTTTTTATTTTTATTTGATTTTGCAATTAACATACATTTTACAATATCAACCGGTTTGTCATTCGCTTATTATAATAAATAGACAAAATAATAAGAAAACCCTGAAAATTTGTGCAACTCCAAAATTTATTTCAAGACGCGCTATTTATCTGATCCTCAACATGATTTTCATCATTTCAGAATCAACAACAGTTTAAATCGGTCGTATACTAGACAACACAGGACGATGAATAGGTACAGACATTTCGTCAGCAACACACCGGTATTTGCGAGAAGTGTATTCACCGTGAAAGAGCAGACGAGAGAGAGTACGGCCACGATGCCGAAAATTTCTTTCCCGTGAGTTTCGTGCAGATTGGTCTTTTGAATTAAAAGGCCTTATAACATATTTTATAATTTTATTAATTCCCGATTTCAGACTAATTACGGTTAAACATCGGGATACAAACAAATGGGTCCCGGTGAAACGTCGAAGACGGAAGTCATCTATAGTAAAATCCGAGAACGTGAATCTTTGACGGTTGTTCTAAATAGTCGAAAAAGATCCCTAAATATCATTTATTCCCTCTGTAACAATTTACATGTCGAGGTAATTATTACTACTTTTATACACGTATATTTTCTTTAGGATACCGAAGAAAAAGCAAAAAAAAGCAAAAAGAAAAAATATATTACATTAAAAAATTATCCTCCGATTTGGTATACAATGACACGTTTTTTTATTCATAATTGAATTGAAATTTAAATTTCATTCACCAGCATTTCTCTTTTTTTTACCTCTAATACTCTGCATAATGATGCTTTTGCTCCTCTTTACAGTTTTGATCTGCCCAATGGCCTTTGTTCGCTTCTTGTTTTTTGTAATTTTTTAACATCTAATATTCAGATTTTGCATTTTCAGGGCACCCTTGATTGAGCCCTCACAATGAACAATCTATCAGTCATCTCCTTGGAGTTCTGGCCTTCAAGCTGTAGGTTTTCATATACACTAATGAGTTTCTAGGAACGGTAAGCATGGTAAATACAAATTATATTCAGTATAGACTCAATATATAATTGTCCAAAAACTGAAGAAAATTTGTTGGTTACATGAATTGAACATAAATATTTGAATATATGAGCTCTTTTACAATATACTAATTTTTTCTGCACCTTTTATTGCAGTCACAGACAAATCCAGAACTTATTATACCAGATACTATTGTTTACGACCACTATTTATTCTCCAGTATACTAATCAAAATTTTCTTTTCGGTCCTTTTTAAAGCTCATGATGGAGGTCGGACTATTCATTGTCAAGACAAATCTGCAATTACACTTTTCTGTCTATACCGCTTACAACAAATGCCTGTCACAAGCGTAAGCATGGTTTACAGATACATTACTATAAGGGAAATTAGTTTACGATTAGATATATCATTTTTTAATTTAAATTTTTCTTAGTTTACACAATTACATACTATCATTTTTTATTTTGCAACGTTCTTAGATAATACAAATAATACCTGTAATAATAATTATTACTGAAAAAACATCAATCAGACATAAACACTTACGGTGATACGCAATTAAAGGACTTAACATCAGTCATCAGTTTCATAAGTTTAAAATTTGAAAATATTCCATTGATTCATAATCTTAATAGAACCCAAATCTAAGACTTCATTCAAACTTTTAAAGTAACGCTAAAGACCCTGTCTATCGCCCTTACAAGATCCCAATGGTGCATTCTGTACACTCATACAACCTTCGTGCATGTTATGCGAATGTCAATAATGCGAATATCAAGATAATCTTAAACACTTTCGTATACAGTTCCCTCAAAGATTGGATGATAGAATAAAAAATAATGAGCACTAGGGTCATCAATATCATTATTCGGTGCAGTTGCCCAACTGTCACTGTTCGATTCCATAGAATATTTTGGAGACATAAGTCAGAATTGTCACTTCCATCTTCACTTGTGCTCATAAACGTGCGAAATAGATTTAAAATTTCACTTCTTCAAAACGACTTCAGAGGATATGAAAGTAAATCAGCTGTTACATGAGTGCGAGAGACATAGCTCCTGAAATTTTCGATTTGGGTTTGGGTTTGGTTGAACTAGCTTCTGAAATTTTCGGACAGGTTTTTCTCAGCGATCAGCAACATATTCGGCAAAATAAAAGTGTCATGGATACATGCTCTGCATCAGTACATTTCGCAGGGCATCACACGATTTTTATTTTTTTTGAACATTGACAAGAAAAACCTCTTTGCAAAATCGTCGGTAAAACACAGACCTTTCACATCCTCTTAAGAGGATATGTGAAAGATTTGTTTTGCCGACAAATTTCCGAACAAGTCTCTCTCGTAAATCTCTAAGAATATCAAGAAAAAGCAACTTTCATTTGGGCTTGGGTTTGGGTTTGGATTTCATGCCCTACGAAATAAACTGATGCAGAACATGAATCTTTTATTTTGTCCCAAATGTTGCTAATCTCTGAGAAATACCTGTTGGAAAATTAGAGCTATCTCTCTCGCACCCATATATCAGCCGATCAACTTTCACATCTTAAGAGGAGGCTAAAGGCGACATCGGATCATCTCCCTCGCTCTCACACGACCCCTATCAGCCCCTCTCTCTCTCGCACTCGTACGAAAAATGTCGGTATTTAGCCTCCTCTTAAGTGTAAAAATAAGAATTTTAATTTTTACCAACCGAGTCGTGTATTATTTAAACGTAATGCTATATACTTCTTCACAAGTTTCAGAAACAAATTTTTTGATTATTCCGGCCTACCGGCATCACTATAGAATTTTATCCAATTCATTATGTTCTTTTCCTTTGTGCTTTGTTCTTGCCTGCTTCGCGCGCAATCGTCAATTAACCTACTCGTAAAAAATATTCCACAAACGTGTCGCAACTCGTCATTGTAAATTAATTATTTGTAATTTGTGTAATCGACAAAGTGTTTTTTTTTTTTAATTCAGTCTGTCACTACAGAATTTATTTAATGTTTTAATCGCGTTTCTTTTCATGTTTTCTTTATTTTCTTCTCCTATGTTTCACACGCAATCGTGAATAAACGCGTGTGGAAAATATATATTTTTTTTATCGTGTGGGAAACTGATTATCGTGCGAGGTACAGTAACAATTCTTTCAAAATGTGAGGTTCCCATTGGCACTCGTACAATGATTTCTCGAATTTCTTTTCATGTTTAACAGAATTATTAATGCAGTGTTAGCGGGGTCTTACCATTTTTTATGAAAAGAATTAATCTTGTCTATTTTTCATTTGGCTGAATGTTCGGAACTTCCAGTACATCAATTAATAAATTTGTTTCAATAATATTTAACAACAAATTTTTATTCATCACAGCATATTTTTTGGATAATTCTTTAAGGATATCAATTTCAATAAGTTCCCATATATTTAATCGTTAAAGTGAAAAAATTGCATTATAAGAGATTTTTTTAATATGTTATTATAAACTCATTATCAATACCTCAAATGTACAGAAAATATATTATTCCAGGATTATTGAAAAAATGTTGTTTGTTCGTTTTACTAGATATAGTGCAGTAGAGAATTTCTATACATTCATAATGTGTGAATTTTTATTGCGTACCATTTTTTCCTGAGTTAAATACAATTCTACTTTTGAAATTGAATTTTTTCTTCAAACGTGTGCCATTTTACGAAAAATAGTAGCATACACTCTACGATATAGCTAAGAAATGTTTCGTTCTTTGTTCGACATAATACATTGAAGTTCGATCGGTTAATTTGGTTTCATCGCTGAACTCTGCGTTTCCATTTTTTTAGATTGTTATCGCATATAAATTCCAAAGATTTATTCTATATTCCCATTAAAAATAATCAAAACAAGGCTGATTTTCTAGGCGCTAGAATATTCGCCTCTTCACGTTAGAATGAAGTAATGTCATAAGAGATTTTTTTACCATGGTCTTATAAACTCATTATCATTATCTCGAATGTGCAGAAAATATATTATTTTATGATTATTTAAAAATTTGATTTTTTTTTTCGTTTTATCAAGATATAGTGCAGCAGAAACATTGTATACATTCATAATTTACATATCATCTGAACTGCTAACTTTTGCGCATTCCAAAAGTAATGTGCAGATTTTCCATTTCCCCTACTTTTCATATTTTGGATATACTGAGGTTCTTATAAGAGAGTAATCGAATATATTTGAAAGCTATATATATGCATAATTTTTTTTCAGGAAAATATCGGATGCAATGCCACGGCCTGAGTCTGTTTCGGTAACTGACGCCGTAACTGCGATCAAGCCATATATTATCGAACACTTTGCTACGAAAGATCCACCACCTTACACCTCTCAGGTATGGCGGGATATCAGTGCAGCGCTAAAAGGGAAATGGAGTGCTCATAATGTATATACATATGTACGGGAAGATCGTAACTCGATTCTGTCGATTGCTCGTGCAAAGATGAATGTAGAAATCGGTGCGCCCGAAATGCCTTCATATGATTTGAGCTTCGATGAGGATTTGACAATAAACAATAGTTCAATCGCTTCCCACGACACACTGCCAAATTCGAGCTTAGAAGGTCCGAACGATGAAGGGAAAATTGAGACATTCTACGTGTTCATTACTCAAGAAGAATGGGAAAAAATCAAGCCAAGAAGTACAAGTACCTGCAAAGATCGCGCAAAATTAACACCAAAAGTTTGGACAAATATCGTATTCGATGCGTTTTTTAATCAGCATCGTATGCCCTGCGCGATTATGTTCAAACGGGCTGATGTAACTCTGGCACCGGATAACACGACTTACAGCTTGAAAATTCAAGGAATCTGCTCTGACAAGGAGTGCTTGAACCCTTTCATTGGTACAGCAAAAGTACACCGGGATAATCAAGGATTTTATATGAAAGTCAAAGCACGAGATACTCGACGTAAGCCGCATAAAGCAGTGAAGCGGCCACTTAATGGAGAGCGACGAAAAGAAGCGAGAGACGAAATGTTAGCAGAAGGTTGTGCTGGTTGGAAAAACGGAAAGCTCGTGAAATTATGAAACCCGGAGACATCGAGCCTGCTTGTATTCCGAACGACGACGTATGTCGTCAAGCAAAAATGGAAGGTGTCAACGCAAAAATTGGTGTAAAACGAGAGGACGCTCGAGACATAATCAGAGCGATCGAGCAGTTGTCGCGAACGAAAGAATTTAATGGCATAATCCGGGTCGTTAGTTCCATGCCATTTTTTACGATTTATTGTTCTCCTGCTCAAATGAATGCGTATAAGGAGTATTGCCGCTTGCCAAATAACTTTTCGACCATTAGTTTGGACGCGACTGGCAGCCTTGTAAAAAAATTGGACCGTCCAGATGGCACAAAAGGCGGACATATTTTCCTTTATTCGATTGTTATTAACTTCGAAAAAAAAACCTTAGCTGTGCATCAAATGCTTTCGGCGACGCAGGAGACAGAATTCGTCGTATTATGGTTGTCGCAATGGGTACGGATGGGAGCTACAACACCAAAGTCGGCCGTATGTGATTATTCACGTACTCTTCTAATGGCTTTGTGTACAGTATTCAACGACAAGACAACTAAACAGTACGTTAATACGTGTTTTGCTATTGCGACGGGTCGGTGCAACGAAATACAAAAGCCTGCAACATTCGTCAGAATAGATGTAGCACATCTTATTCACCTCGTTACTCGATGGAAATGCTTTGAGAAATCTAATCATGTCTGTATTAAAGAATTTTTCGTCCGGTGCGTATCCTTGATGGTGGAATGTGAAACACACGCCCAGCTTGAAGAGATTTTCCTTCTCGTTTGTGTAGTGGGACTGCAGACTTACGACGATGCTGAAATCTTTGGTCTTCCAGGAGGAGGGGCAAAAGGCGCCAGGGAATTATTGGAAGATCGCATTGCTATACGAGAAAAAGAAGAGCAGGAGAAGCTCGAAATCGAGATTGAAAAAAAGAAAAAAAATATCAAGCTGAATTCGAAAAAACGCGAATAAAAGATTACTTGGAAAATCCACTCGATTCGGCAACTATAACTTTGAAAAATCCCAAAATTGTGCCGGAATGGGACAAAGACCCGAAAACTGGTGAGCCGATTGTACAATGGGTTAGGCGGCAATTGCGGAAGGCCAAAGAACAGAGATCGAAAGGGACAAATCTGAATCCTTTTTATCTTCCGGATTTCATTCACTCTCTGTCACAATTGATGAAAGAATATCCGTTATGGACTGCCGTAGCTTTGCCGAACAATGCTTCTCACGCAACGTCCGCCTACGTCGAAGGGTATTTTAACAACGTCAAAACAAATATGCTGCGACAATTCCCACCACCATTGCGTGCCGATAAATTTATAAGAATCCACGCTCTTGCTTTGAACGGAGAAACGTTGCTTTTCTCGTCGAAGATTATTAATGCCGTTACCAGAGGTCACGTGACCGGTATGAAGGCCAAAATACCAAAGGGAATAAAAAATGTGGCTCATAAAGATTCATCCGACTTCGCAGTTGCGCCTACGCCATTCGATGCTCAAGTGATTAATTATAATTCAGATAAGTTGACTCGAGAAAACTGGAAAAACAAAGCTGAAAAAGGGGGTTTTCCAGACGATATTTCAAGCGAAGATGAATCGGTTGTGAACAACACTGAACATTGTTCTTCATCCTTGAACGATATGGTTCCGTTGACAGCTGATATGGAAACCACTCATTTCGACGTTTCAGAAGATATCGTTAAAGAAAGCGCTTGTGAAGATAATACCGAATCATTTTCCAGAACACATAAAAACTTAATTAATCACACGTACATCAAGAATTCAAACACGTCACCAAGTATGCCGATCGATATTATGCCTGTGAAATCAGATTGTTTGATATACTCAAATGAAGGACGAATGAAAAATTCAAGTAAATCTAAAAGTAAATACTTTGGATCGTTTCCGGAAATTCGGCAACAAAATCTTCTCCGGAAGATAAAACGGATTTCGCTACTCCCCAATGGGAATCAGTGTCACAAAGCGTTGATGATCGACGGCAATGACCATTTTGTAAGAAATACATGTGGAATTGATTCAATTGTCCAGATCTTGATGACGGCAGCAACGGATTGTCAACATTATGCCTACAACCTTCAAGAATCAAACAACCGCACGGCAAAACTGGCTTTACACATATTGAACAAAGGAGTAGACTCCAAGGTATATCACGCAAGAGCCGATATATTGAAGACTTGGTGTCCTCTGACTCCTGATTTGGCGACCGAAACTCGAATTCTATCATATACAATTGATGCGATGACTAGTATAGCAAATGTCGTTGAAAATATATTCCAATCTGCTCCTAGTGTGTATAAGCAAGAGAAATGTTCGGGATGTGTCGGTAGAGAATATACATATCCGTTGATGGCACCGAACCATAGAATCATTGAAGAAAAAGGTTTCGGTTCATTGGAAGAAGCGTTAGATTTCTACGAATACATTTCCGATCTAACATGTCGCAATCAAAATTGCAATGGAGTGTACACATTGCATAGCATTGCGTCGTTTCATCTATTTATCGAGTTGGATATTCGATCAACCAATCACGATCAGGTTGCGCCCAAGGGATTGAAATGCAAACTGACGGAATTGCCAAAGAAACTTCAGCTCCGTCAAAGTGATGAAATGTACATCGAATACTGGTGAGTATTAAAATAAATAATATTAATAGTTAAGTGAAATAAATTAAATAAATAATATTTTCGTATAATCTTCTATATTTTAATTTTTTTTTAAATATTGCATTTTCAGGCTAGCTGGAGTAGTGGCTTTCGATAACGGACACTTCACCGCACACTGCCGACGATCGAGTGGTGCTTGGGAATGGTACAACGACTTATTCAGAAAAAAAGAGAAGTGGTCTTTGGAATACACTATCGAGCCTCATCTCGCTATATATGTTCGTGCAATGGAGTAAGATGCTCACGATATTAAGAAAACCGGCGCAGTTTTTTTTAAAGTTAATTAAAAATCGAAAATGATATTCTTGGTGAATGATAAACATATTAGATGAAGCTCATAACATACGTCCGTGCAATGGAGCAAGATGCTCACGATATTAAGAAAACGAGAGCATAGTTTTTTTTGACGTTAATTGAGAATCGAAAATGATATTCTTGGTGAGCGATAAAAATATTAGATGAAGCTCATTACATAGTACGTTCGTGCAACGGAGCAAGATGCTCACGATATTAAGAAATACAGAGTATAGTTTTTTTTAACGGTAATTAAAAATCGAAAGTGATATTTTTGGTAAGCGATAGAAATATTTGATGAAGCTCATTACATACGTTTGTGCAATGGAGGAAGATGCTCACGATTGAAGCGTTAATAATTTAAGCGATGCATATTTTATTTTACGTTAATTAAAAATTGAAAATGATATTCTTGCTGAGTGACGAAGAAGTTAAGTCAAGCTGTATATATCAGATATATTTTAACTTGTTCCATATATATATTTTCGAAGAATATTGTATGTGTCTTTTTTTCATATTGCTTGATCACTACTCAGATTAATCGGAAAAACAAAATTCATCGATTTAAGAAGAAAGGTATTTTAAATGCCCAATGCGATGTTCCTACGACTTGAGCGTATGTAAATGAAACGTCGAATTTTTATTCGTGAGCTTAGAAAAATTATAAAAACGAAAAAATGGAGGTGTCGCTTTTTTATGTCATTCGCGACTGATGTGAACGATTTTATCAGCATGTTATTTTGTCACTCTATTTACGTCACTTTATTCTATAATGTGCAGGATTAAAGATAATATATGAATAAAGTGGTTGTGCTAGTCATTCATCGGATTAATTTTTTGTTTGTTTTATTTATGCGACTATAAATCAAAATGCGACGTATATCGACGATATATGATGCTCGATCAAATGTACATATTTGTTGATCGTAATTTAGCAGCTACGGATAAATTATTGCTCGTCCAAAATGGCTTTGCTGTCAGTACGAACAATTCACGACAGTCGATTGATATAATGAGAAAAACATTTTAGTTTTTTTTTCATTAAACGAAAAACGTTATTTTACCGAAATAATTATGCGAGAAAAAATGAAAAACAAGCGTTTCAAATTTATCTCTTCTTTTTAGATTTCTTCTCATCGACGATCGGGAAATCCACCATCGAGATCGCTCAATTGTTTTTTCAATTTCAAAAGTAATTCGACCTGCGGTTGCCAGACACTTTTTTGTTCCTTTGCCTTTAATTCTTGCACGAGATTCCCCTGTTTGGCAATCGCCGCTTCCAATTCCGCGCTGCCAACTTTGACTTCGCTGGTATAGTGACGAATTTCCTCTGGACTCGGACGCTTTTCCGCCGCTCGATGCTTGCAGATCGGCCAATTATTTCTTGAATTTCAACAGTATTTGCACCTCAGACTGCCACACGCTCTTGTCTTGCCTTGCTTTGATCTCCGACTAAGAGAGCCTGGAAACGGGCAATTGCCGAATTAAAATTCAGTCATCATGTCATAGTGGAAAAAATGTATACGAGGACGCAATTATTAAATTTTCAATATCAATCGAACGATATCGCGAAAATTACGTAAACTGAAACGATCATTATATTTTGTAGATATTTGACAATTCTCATTTTTTATTCAGAAAAAAGGAAAACTTCATAAAATCGTGACCTCTCGGAGCAATGCTCGCGAAATTAATTGTAAAAAAAAAAAAAAAAATTCTTTCGTTGTTTAATTCTACACGAGTAAATAGGAAAAAAGTACAAGACGAAGACAAGGAACGAGCAAATTATAATTTCCAAGTTCTTTTCTTTTCTTAAGAAATTACACTCGACTGAAAAAACAGTCCTTTCAGATCCTAAATCCACATTGAAACTTTGAAACCCTAAATCGTCCATTCCTTGTCAATCGTCCAATATCGAAATGTCGAAGAGAAGTAAAATCAGAAACTTTCTGAGAAAGTGAAAAAATAGTTATTCCATGCACCTGCTTCGCAATCACAACCTCGAGAGTTCCTCACTCCAACGTCAAATGTATCTCTTCTTCTTTGATTTCTCCTAATCGACGATCAGAAGCTCCACCATCGAGATCGCTCAATTGGTTTTTCAATTCCAAAAGCTCAATTTGACCTGCGGTTGCCAAACACTTTTTTGTTCCTTCGCCATTAATTCTCGCACGAGATTCCTCTGTTTGGCAATCGCCGCTTCCAATTCCGCGCTACCAACTTTGACGCTCTTGTCTTGCCTTGCTTTGATCTCCGACCAAGAGAGCCTGAAAACGGGCAATTGCCGAATTAAAATTCAGTCATCATGTCATAGTGGAAAAAATGTATACGAGGACGCAATTATTAAATTTTCAATATCAATCGAACGATATCGCGAAAATTACGTAAACTGAAACGATCATTATATTTTGTAGATATTTGACAATTCTCATTTTTTATTCAGAAAAAAGGAAAACTTCAGAAAGTCGTGACCTCTCGGAGCGATGCTCGCGAAATTAATTGTAAAGAAAAAAAAAAAAATTCTGTCGTTGTTTAATTCTACACGAGTAAATAGGAAAAAAGTATAAGACGAAGACAAGGAACGAGCAAATTATAATTTGCAAGTTCTTTTCTTTTCTTAAGAAATTACACTCGACTGAAAAAACAGTCCTTTCAGATCCTAAATCCACATTGAAACTTTGAAACCCTAAATCGTCCATTCCTTGTCAATCATCCAATATCGAAATGTCAAAGACAAGTAAAATCAGAAACTTTCTGAGAAAGTGAAAAAATAGTTATTCCATGCACCTGCTTCGCAATCACATTCTCGAGAGTCCCTCACTCCAACGTCACTGATAACATCAACGTTTTTATTTTTCTCTGTTCCATTGGAATCCTGCTTTCCAACGTTTTTTCTTCTCTGACTCTCCGAATGACTGTCCGTAATTTTCACGAATAACTGCGATGATCCGCCGATTTTGTGACCACCCGGAAAAATAATGAAAACAAGATTGATGAGCATGTAACTGTAATGTATTCCATCGAGATCCAGTTGTGCTCGCAATTGACGCGAGGTATTTGGCATGAGTGGACCGAGCTGGTAGGGTCCGATATTCGCCGGGACGATATTCGCCGGAATGGTATTCGCCGGAAAATCACTAGACTTCGATATCTCGAAACTGGCTTCTTGGCATGACCCACAGGGGTCATTGCAAACATATTCTGGACTGCGAGAGATTGAATAGATGATGTGAACCCTTACTTTAGAAGACGAATTAAAGGCCAAGAGCCCTTGAAGAGAGTGGTACAACCCCTCAACAGATGGCGAGGTTAACCTGCCAAACTAGGCTAAGAAAAATAATCCGGAGCTCTTTGATAAATGTACGTTATGCACTTTGAGTGACTTTGAGGTTATCGCGCGCACTGTACGCAACAATTAATCGTGAAATCAAGTAATTAATCAATGAATCACGAAATAAGTAATAATTAATTGCGCGACGATTAATATTAACTCGCACGAAGTCTACATTGTTATTATAAAGTACGCGAAAACGAGTTTAATAATGTTTATTTATAATTATCGATGAAATGTCATATTCGTCGCTGCACCGCTGTGTTTCTGTGTTCTTTCAATTGATATCAAATTGTTATTGTAAATATTAAATAGTTGAAAATAACAAAATTGTTTTCTTACAATTGTCAATGAAATAAAACTAGCCGCTGTATGTACCACTGTGTTTATTCATGTATTCTGTACATTTATTCGCTTCTTTATGTAATATATTTACATATTTATAATTAATACAAACAATCTTGATTGAAAATGTTTTAAAAAAAATACACCTTTTCGTAATACGTTGCAAAATCCTGGAGCAAGTTTGTCCCTCTGTCGAGTTAAATTGTTTCCGCTCAATTGTAACAAATTGTTGAAAAGAGTAGCGCAATAAGCGAGAAGACTATCGACGTACATACTCCTTCGTCTACTGATTATTAGGCTGGCTGCACTCATCTAGAATGGCAATATAAATTCATAATCTCAATTCCAGCTTCTTATCGCACACGTTGCTTTCTGCATGTAAATACCTCTCATGTGTTGAAAAGTTTCAAGCGGCGCTCTGTGCGTCAAAAAATTCTACTAATTACACGTTATTTAACCGATGATAGACAATCGGTGCAAGCCTCAAGCAGAACATGATCAACAAGTTCAACAGTAAATAGACCACCGTCCAAGTGTCTCAGATACGATTCGTCGTCGTTCCTGCTCGTTCTTCAGATATTTGAAGCGTAATTGCATCAGTCGGTCGATTTCATATTCATAGTGCCATTCCAGATGAGCAAGGCCAGCTCAATAATCAGTAGACGAACGAGTATGTGAATAGTATTCTGATCTTAGCAAAGAGTCCTGGCACAGAGACGAGCGCCACTTGAAGCTTGTGACGGATTTTCTTTTC
Source organism: Alloplasta piceator (assembly GCA_946863875.1). Taxonomy (NCBI): domain Eukaryota; kingdom Metazoa; phylum Arthropoda; class Insecta; order Hymenoptera; family Ichneumonidae; genus Alloplasta; species Alloplasta piceator. The sequence continues at coordinate 35,778,177 of OX333075.1, read as the reverse complement.
CTTGTTTGACGAGATCGAGACGATACCGAATCCGTCGCCTTCGGCCGTCACCCCCGCCCGGAACGTCCCAAACATTCCTGGTGGGCGCCAGTTAATTTTTGGTTCCCCGGAATTAACAAACCGGTCATACCTGGGAGTCGAGTGGGAAGGATTCGACTCCACGACTGCACTTTTTATTTCGCCGGTGGGTTAACCGGACTGAACTGGGAATAGAGTGGGAAGACCTCGATTCCCGCACCTGGGAATCGAGTGGGAAGAACTCGATTCCCGCACGGACGAAACAGGACAGAACAAACGGACGGAACGCACGAACGGGGATGAGCGGTTGCGGAAATGCGCGGCCGCTCAGGATGCGGGTTGTGGTAGAGAGGGTCGGAGTTAGATGTCAGCAAGTAGCGCGAGAACTATTTCCAACACGGGACGAAACCAAAACGATAACCGACTCACCTGAAAAAGAGTAATCCTTTCGGTGAGGTGCGAGAGCCATTCCTTGCGAAACCGGGATCCAGCGCCGGTGCATCGCACACTGCACTTGAATAATCCAAAGGATTATTCATCGAAAACGGTGCGATTCTTATTCGCAATCACCCCGCGAGAACGGGTGACAAACTCGAACACACACAGACACGAGGCGCGCGTATCACACACGCGAGCGAGAGCGAGACACTGTTACGCGAAGCGCGAACAATACAGAGCGAGACCGAGTGACAACAAGCCAACACAATAGCGGGAGCAGGAGGTCTTGCCTCAACGACGAACGGAGACCGACTCTCTTAATCTCTTGTCGAGAATTTGGATAATCGTCCAAGTTCTCTGACCGATAGCTGCTGCCTCGTTATTCTTCTTTCTTACGTTTCCGAGAGCGTGATTGGAGAATAATCATCCTCGGTAACGTGTTGAGAATCTCGGTGGCAGCTTCCCCTGGAATCCGAGCGAAAGCAAGGCTCTACTGTACTTAACGCGGCGCAATGCTTCCCAGCCATTGCCCGTAACACTCTCCGCGTGCTCTCCAGCTCGTGATTCCTTCTACGCTGGGGCGCCGGCATTACAGCCGGACCTCTGACAATTCCACCGAGACTTCTCGTCGGGCGCTCTCCTCCGTCGGGCAACTCATTACCTGGAGACATATTTTTCCGACGGATTCGAGCGCGCGATCTTTTCTGAACCTTTCTCAGCCGAATCAATACCAAAATCATGTGTCACGTGCTCGAAACGTGACTGAGCGAGAACACGTGTTCTTTACCGTACTGAATCGGGCAGCAAAACGGGAACAATACAGTTTTTGCGAGAGCGTTTCTGGCTTTGTGGCCGTGATTCCAAAAAAATCACGTTACAAGCTATTCGACACATTATGAGAGGTATTTACATGCAGAAAGTGACGTGTGTGATAAGTAGCCGGAATTAAGTACGTTGGCGTGCAGACACTGAGCCCACCGACGTATTACCATCCTCTCCGGGACGTTAACGGCACATTGAAAATATTGAACGACAAGTTTTCCTCGAACATGGACAATATCTCGAATATTTTATTTCCCGATCAGTCTTTGACGTGTCCGGTCGTACAGAGGTAACCACCGTCTTCGAAGTTTCCTGCATACTCTGCAAAAAAAAGGGCGTTTAACATGGATATTGTAAAAGAATGATCATTTAAGTCAATATTTTTCCATCGTACAGGGCGATTTGCATTATTTCTACCTCAATAATCAGACATGAAGTGACATACAATTAAAAAGTTTAAAGTATGAATATTAAACATTTACTAATAACATATTTGAGATTCCTAGTCCTCGCAGTGCGATGAAGCCGCCGTCTCGGATATCGTCGTCTACAGAACCCATTCGGATCGTCTTCATCGGGACCTTTGAACGTTCCTCGGCGCAGCATCCCGCGCCTGCAGTCATCACTTTCACACTGCCTTACAGGCATTGTGTAAACGCGAGATTTTGAAACGAATTTTTTTTTTCTCAATTTCCTCAACGTACCGCAGAAAGCGCCGAAGATATCCTGAGAAATTGTTCCGCCCACATGCAATTCGATATCGGGACATTGACCTATATAAAGTACGTCGGTGTGCAGACACTGACCCCAACGACGGATTACCGTCCTCTCCAGGACGCCAGTAAGAAGGAGCTCGACAATACAATCGTCAGATCAGCGAGAAAGCCAAATCTCGTTAACGGCACACTGAAAATCTTGAACGACAAGTTTTCATCGAACATGGAGAAGATCTCGAATATTTTATGTCCCGATCGGTGGTATTTCACGTGTCCGATCATACCGAGTCACCACCGTCTTCGAGGTTTCCTGCATACTCTGAAAAAAAAGGCGTTAAACATGGATATTGTAAAGGAATTTTCATATTGGGGAATATTCTTTCTTCGCACAGGGCAATTTGCATTGTTGCGACCTCAATAATCATACATGAAGTGACAAACAATTAAAAAGCTTCAAATATGAATATTGAACATTCACCGAGAACGTATTTGAGATTCTTCGTCCTCGCAGTGTGATGAAGCCGCCGTCGCGGATATCGCAGTTTACAGAACCCCTGCAGAGCGTCTTCATCGGGACCTTTGAACGTTCCTCGGCGCGGCATCATCACGCGTTTAGAGTAATCATTTTCATACTGCCTTGCAGGCGCATTGGGTAAACGCTAGATTTTGAAACGATTTTTTTTCCTCAACTTTCTCAACATACCGCGCAAAGTGCCGAAGATATCCTGAGATATTTGTCAGATCAGCGAGAAAGCCAAATCTCGTCAACGGCACACTGAAATCAGTTTTCCACGTGCCCGGTCACACCGAGTGACTACTGTCTCCGAGGTTTCCTGCATACTCTGAAAAAACGTTCAAATTGTAAAAGAATTATCTTTATAGCGAATATTTTTTTCCATCGTACACGGCAATTTGCATTATTTTTCTACCTTAATAATCAAATATGAAGTGATCTACAATTAAAAAGTTTAAAGTATGAATATTAAACATTTACCGAAAATGAATTACAGATTCCTGGTCCTCGCTGTGCGATGAAGCCGTCGTCTACAGAACCCGCTCAGGATATCTTCGGCGCTTTCTGCGGTACGTTGAGGAAATTGAGAAAAAAAAAATTCGTTTTAAAATCTCGCGTTTACACAATGCCTGTAAGGCAGTGTGAAAATGATGACTGCAGGCGCGTGATGCTGCGCCGAGGAACGTTCAAAGGTCCCGATGAAGACGATCCGAATGGGTTCTGTAGACGACGATATCCGAGACGGCGGCTTCATCGCACTGCGAGGACTAGGAATCTCAAATATGTTATTGGTAAATGTTTAATATTCATACTTTAAACTTTTTAATTGTATGTCACTTCATGTCTGATTATTGAGGTAGAAATAATGCAAATTGCCCTGTACGATGGAAAAATATTGACTTAAATGATCATTCTTTTACAATATCCATGTTAAACGCCCTTTTTTTTTTGCAGAGTATGCAGGAAACTTCGAAGACGGTGGTTACCTCTGTACGACCGGACACGTCAAAGACTGATCAGGAAATAAAATATTCGAGATATTGTCCATGCTCCTGGATTTTGCAACGTATTACGAAAAGGTGTATTTTTTTTTTAACATTTTCAATCAAGATTGTTTGTATTAATTATAAATATGTAAATATATTACATAAAGAAGCGAATAAATGTACAGAATACATAAATAAACACAGTGGTACATACAGCGGCTAGTTTTATTTCATTGACAATTGTAAGAAAACAATTTTGTTATTTTCAACAATTTAATATTTACAATAACAATTTGATATGAATTGAAAGAACACAGAAACACAGCGGTGCAGCGGCGAATATGACATTTCATCGATAATTATAAATAAACATTATTAACCTCGTTTTCGCGTACTTTATAATAACAATGTAGACTTCGTGCGAGTTAATATTAATCGTCGCGCAATTAATTATTACTTATTTCGTGATTCATTGATTAATTACTTGATTTCACGATTAATTGTTGCGTACAGTGCGCGCGATAACCTCAAAGTCACTCAAAGTGCATAACGTACATTTATCAAAGAGCTCCGGATTATTTTTCTTAGCCTAGTTTGGCAGGTTAACCTCGCCATCTGTTGAGGGGTTGTACCACTCTCTTCAAGGGCTCTTGGCCTTTAATTCGTCTTCTAAAGTAAGGGTTCACATCATCTATTCAATCTCTCGCAGTCCAGAATATGTTTGCAATGACCCCTGTGGGTCATGCCAGTAAGCCAGTTTCGAGATATCGAAGTCTAGTGATTTTTCGGCGAATACCATTCCGGCGAATATCGTCCCGGCGAATATCGGACCCTACCGAATATCGTCCCGGCGAATATCGGACCCTACCGTTTTTAAGAATCGATTCTTTTTAAAACATCGATTCTTTTCGAAAAACAACGATTCTTTTCGCAAAACATCGATGTTTTTTCGCCAATAGAAATAAAGAAGAATTTTGAATTAACGTGCGAAATTTAAGGAAGATGGAAGCTTCGAGAGCAATAGACATCCATTAACCATTTATTCCTCCATTTTATGCTTGCGATTCTTGCGATTTTGCGAATCTTGCGATCCTTGGTCCCTGGCAACGATTTCGGAGGACGCAAGTAAAAGAGGTTAGAAAGTGCAGTTTTTTCATGTGCTGGGACTGCTGGGCGCTGGGAATCATGAGAATTCTCATTTCTCATGCATATTAGTTAAATATTTTATTTTAAGTCATACAAATTTTAATCTACATAGTACTACATATTTGCAGTAAGAGTCTGAAGGTACAATCAATGCAATGCATTTCATCGAAAGATTATCAAAAGTTGATCTTGGAAATGAATTATTGCCTCTTTTACCCCTCAAAATAGGAAATTAACTTTTCAAACTCTACTTCTTTAATACTATACTTATTGCGACTATTTGCCAAATTTCAACTTACTATTTATTAGTATTATTATCACTATTTATTATTTATTACTATTTATTGTTATTATTATTATTACAATTTATTATTATGCCAAATTTTAACTTGGTATTTCAAATTTGGCGCGTTTTTTAACCTGTGAAAACATCGATTATAACATCGATGTTTTTCGGCAAGACATCGATGTTTTTTGGAAAGTATCGATTCTCAAACATCGATGTTTTCATACATCGATTATTTTAACATCGATAGTTTTTTTAAACATCGCCCATCTCTAGACCGAGCAGCGACGTTAAGAGACACGCGATATTCGCGCAGATTCTTACATGCAACGGTACCGGCGACTTTTCTGGAAAAAAAGACGAGACGAAAATCACGGCGTAAATTCGAGTCAGGGCGAAAAAGGATATCACATAAAGTTTTAACAAAGCTCACTTGTCATCTTCGCCGTCTTTGACCTTGACGCTGGGCTTAGCTGGGCTGCTGGGACTGAATATGAGAATGAATAAAAAAAATAATGAAAACCGAAGAGAAGATGCTATCTGTCAAATTTTTAATTGACCTAACCTCAAAATCTCAAATACTTTTAGACACTTTGAATAGAAATTATCCAACGGGATTTTGATTAAATGCCTCGTGTGGTCATCTATATCATTTTTAAAGGATGCAGACGGTCGAGACAGTCCTAATTTCTAATTTTTATTCTTGCGGTCAGCGGACCGTCTCGTACAACGGAAAGTTGGGTTGTTATTGGCCGCGCATGCAAAGCGGAAGCCATCTTGATTCTTGTTTGCGCATTGGACAAGTTGCGCATTAGGCGTTGCGCATACAGGGTCTCAAAATTGTTTTTTGGATTTTGCTAGGATTTAATTGACTACCCAACGTTTTAATTTATATATTCATGACCACCTAACGATTACGCATCGATTAAGCGTCTTGACAACACATATAACGGCGAAAAAAAATTGGGTCGGCCAGCTTCACATACATTTTTCATTATTTATTTAAAAAAAAAACTATTGACTACCTAACGTTTTAATTAGACTACCTAACACTACCTATCAACCACCTAACGATATAAAAAAAGCCAATTAATTTAGCGCAAGTTGTCCGGCCAAGTTCACGGGGAAAACTGAACGGCCTATTTCATGAGCAGCACTGCTGCTGCGTAAAGTCACTAAACTTTCTAGTAATTTCCTAGTAAGTTCCGAAACTGCTGCTACTGCTCACTGCCCATGAAATAGCACCTTTAAAACCGTAACGTAACTTAAAAATTTAACGGGCGTTTATGCAATATCGTTATTTCTACGTTCAACCAATCAAAAACGTTCGCTCGACGAGTGTATTCTGCGTGCTTTTTGAAAAAACATAACCTAAAAAGGGAATGCGAGATAAACAAAATGTCAATTTTGCTTATTTTGAGGTTATAGATACGAACAAAGAAGAAGCCCGCCCCGATATTTTTCCCACTTCAATCGGTGTGCGAGATAAATAAAACGTCATTTATGCTTATTTTGAGGTTATAGATACGAACAGGCCGCGATATTTTTTTGACTCCAATCGGTGGTGATATATTTTTCGTTAAAGCGCATGCGTATTCTTAAATTACGGCATTAAAGTTGGAAGTTGCGAACTTTCTACGGTTCGGTTACGGCTAATGCTAAGGAATTAGCTGCATAAACGCCACAAGGGCCATATATACTTTCAACTTCTTAAGTTACGGCTAAGTTAAGTTACGGCCGCTGGATAAACCAGGCTTTAGTTAGAAAGAGACAGAAGATACTACTCGCACCGGACCACGGTTGTACATACAGGTCTTGCAACGAAGCCAAATTTTGGTGGTGGGGGAAAGTCGCCTTAGCGTCCACGAATTAGTGCGTGGTGACACCACAGCAAGTCGCTAGTGTAGGGGTATTTTATGTGAAACATAGGCTATGTTCCTTTTTAGACTGCAAGTACTGCAATATGGCGGCTATAAAGCGTACTGCAAGTATTGTTCCGATATTACTTTTAGTCCTATACCGTACAATGGCACTGCTATAACGGAACGAGCTTCAGTGCACTTCAGTGTACGTCCTGACACGAGCGCACAGCGCATGTGTGCTACGAATCCAACGTTACCATTGGAGGAAATGAATTTCGCACGCCTCTCACAGGCCGCCATGTTGTTGCTGGGAGTTGCCCTACCTCGCCAGCCGCAGTGATCACAGCAGGAAGTGACAACAAAAAATGTGACGTCATATGATCCCAAGTGCGACCACAAAGCGTACTGCGGCGTATATCGAAACGCGTTTGCAGCACTGCAAGTACTTGCAGTTAAAAAAGGAACATAGCCATAACCTCACACCTTAAATCTGCGGCAACGGTGAACGGCTTGCGTGCATGATATTTTCGATTTTTGTGAGTTTTGTGATTTTGTGTGATAAGAAATAATAATTATTAATGTTAATTGCTGTATTCCTATCTTTTATTTGTTTGGAAGGATTTATGCATATTTTCATGAGAAAATAGGTTACGATTTCATGCGTAGGGCGCTTGCTCAGTACAGGACTCCGCTAGTAGCGCAGCCCTTGCGGCGAGAAGTCGAGGTAAAAAGTGGACGCTAAGGCGACGTTCTCCCACCACCGTCGTTGCAAGACCTGTATGTACGACCGTGCACCGGACACCGTGTTACGGCTATGTTCCTTTTTAGACTGCAAGTACTGCAATATGGCGGCTATAAAGCGTACTGCAAGTGTTGTTCCGATATTACTTTTAGTCCTATACCGTACAATGGCACTGCTATAACGGAACGAGCTTCAGTGCACTTCAGTGTCCGTCCTGACACGAGCGCACAGCGCATGTGCGCTACGAATCCAGCGTTACCATTGGACGAAATGAATTTCGCACGCCTCTCGTAGGCCGCCATGTTGTTGCTGGGAGTTGCCCTACCTCGCCAGCCGCAGTGATCACAGCAGGAAGTGACGACAAAAACTGTGACGTCATATGATCCCAAGTGCGACCACAAAGCGTACTGCGGCGTATATCGAAACGCGTTTGCAGCACTGCAAGTACTTGCAGTTAAAAAAGGAACATAGCCTACGTCTGCGGGCTTGCTGCGCGCCCGCTGCCGTGTTTATAGACCGCGCTAATAAACTCACGGATCCTTAACAACGCGAGCGCGGTAAACTATATTCAAACTCGATACAATATTAAATTAAAATGCAATACGATGTCACAATACATTCTCTTTACATATATAGCACATATATATAAGCATCGAACAATACGTAAGAACTGTGTATTTCGACGATACACGTTAGGCACACATAACGTGTGCCTTCGTCTCCTGTTTTCGATTCCCACGCCAGACGATCTTTTCTGGAAATATCTTTCCTTTTTCTTTTCATGTTCGTTTTTCTTTCCTTTTGAAGAAGGGTACAGCTCAAAAATTCAACTTTCAACCACTTCGATTGCGCACGCCTTGCAAATCGTAAATCTTAAAATCTCGAGTTTCTGTTTATTGCCTTTTTTTTTTTACAAACGTGAATTTTCTAGAGTTTCCCGGATTATACGCTCGGAGAGGATTAAAACCACATGCGAGTAACCTTTTTTTTTTATAAACCTACATGTGAAGACACTCGTGTAAAACTCTTGAAGAGACAGCTCGCATCCAAACCACAGGGGGGTCGCGAGGTATTTCTGGCCACCATGCTTGCTCAAGATGGAGTTCAAGTGGTTGCATGTAACTTTGGAAATCGTAAAAGAAGAGAAATTGGAGAAGAGGCAGACAGTTAGAGTCAGGGGGGTGACACTGGTAGATAAAAGTGGCACGCGAAATGTGTTTGCCGCACTGTGGCGCTGGCTGTTCTGTCAGAACGGTAAGAACAAGAACTTCTCATATATATATATATATATATATATATGTTGCACCACGCGCTCACGCGAGTGGATAGCCTCGGGAGGGGAGGGCGGTTAAATCGAAGATTCTGACAGAACAGCCAGCGCTGCTGGTGGCGATTTCAAGAACTTCAAACTCTGGCGACAAAACGCGTTTGGATTTAATGTATAGGGAGCATAGGCAGTGTCACCCCCCTGGTTAGAGTTAAGAGAAAGAGAAGGAGCGAGAACAGAGAGAGAGAGAACGAGAGGGAGCGAGAACAGAGAGAGAGAGAGAGAGAGAGAGCGAACAGAGAGTCTAGCGGATAAGCTATAGCCCATAAGAAATTGAGGGAGAGAGAGAGAATGGTGGTTTCGGACGCAAGAACCCTCAAGAATCGAGAGTGGGGAGGAAGCTCGGGGAAGCTACCCTGAGTCATCGTGAGACTTCTCAAAAAGTCAGTTTGATTTGAGACTCCGAACAGAGAAATTGCTCCGAGCTCACTCTCTTTCTCAAATAACGAGAATTTCTATTTGTGTAAAAGTTCCAAGTTAATGTTTTTAAAATAAACAAATACGAGTGTTTACCTTTGTTTATACAACATACACGAATTGCATTTTTATTTCTGCTTCCGATTTTTAAATTCAAAACCTTTCCCGGGACTCGGGACGCGAATTTCTATTCGCCACGGCAGCGACGAATCTACAACTTTCGTGGCTCTGGAGAGCCAACGATCTCGAATCTCGACCCCCAGTTCACCCCGGGTCGTAACAACCGCTCTAGCGTGGCGCACCTAGCGACCATACATTGAGCTAAAAAGGCTTTAAAAGTACGACGTTCCCCCATTACCGTCGTTGCAAGACCTGTATGTACGACCGTGGCTAAAAGTCTGACCACTTCTGTTCCGTGGAGATTCGTCTCCTTACCTCTTACTTCCTGCTTATACGACTGTGGGTGCCTTACGTGAGTAATGGCGTCATCGTCGCCATCGTGCTATGCAGCTTGGATTGCTTGGATCCAGAATGATCCAGAAGCTTCGTTATCCCCGGATTGGATTATATGGCGGATAAAGTTGTCCACCAGATATCCTATGCTTAAGACATATGATGTCCAGAGGTGAAGTAACTAGCGTCCGCACATAAATGCTGCACAATACGAAGGTGAAAATTGCAATGCCACATCAATATTTATTTTAAATTGATGCATAGCTTTCTGGTATATTAATACTATTATTTAAACTTTAAAAATAATGATGTTAACAACATCACACAATGCTATATATATATGCTATATATATGCTTGTCTGGAGATACAATTGATAAATTTCATACAAGCCCAAGAAAATCCCATGCAATCAGCAAAAATGAAGACAATATAATTATGATATCTATATAACTCTCATGAACAATGAAGTAATGGTACTTAGATGCGACAATAGATTATTGTGCATTATTCTGAACTATCATCGACAATTAATTAACATGTATTTTTAACGATTGCAATAATACTACACAGAAAATTAATATTGGATTCTGGAGTTTGTAAGTTTTCCGAAATTTTGTCTCAGAGCAATAAGGGTGGCTTCCGACGACGCGTACTTTGCGTATTGCGTAACTTGCCTTGGCCTATCATGTGTCGCCGTAAGCTTTCCGTTCTATTAAGGTACTATTTCATGAGCAGTGAGCAGCAGCAGCAGTATAGTGAATTTACTGAAAGTTACTTGCAACTTCCGTTGCAAGTTTTTGCTGCTGCTGTTCGTTCGTCCGAACAGCAGAGCAGCAACGCAGCAGCAAGCGCGGCATATTTTATGAGCAGCACTGCTGCTGCGTAAAATCACTAAACTTTCTAGTAACTTCCTAATAAATTACTAAACTGCTGCTGCTGTTCACTGCCCATGAAATAGTACCTTTATCGACCGGAAAGCTTACGGCGACACGTGGGCTATGTTCCTTTTTTAACTGCAAGTACTTGCAGTGCTGCAAACGCGTTTCGATATACGCCGCAGTACGCTTTGTGGTCGCACTTGGGATCATATGACGTCACAGTTTTTGTCGTCACTTCCTGCTGTGATCACTGCGGCTGGCGAGGTAGGGCAACTCCCAGCAACAACATGGCGGCCTACGAGAGGCGTGCGAAATTCATTTCGTCCAATGGTAACGTTGGATTCGTAGCGCACATGCGCTGTGCGCTCGTGTCAGGACGGACACTGAAGTGCACTGAAGCTCGTTCCGTTATAGCAGTGCCATTGTACGGTATAGGACTAAAAGTAATATCGGAACAACACTTGCAGTACGCTTTATAGCCGCCATATTGCAGTACTTGCAGTCTAAAAAGGAACATAGCCATGATTGGCCAACGCAAGTTACGCGATACGCAAAGTACGCGTCGTCGGGAGCCACCCTAACACGTCAACGTGACTCATTTTTACGCGTACTTTATCAGCAGCTATGCAAGGTATTTTATTTTACGAAATATTTAACACAATCCTGAACAAACAGACCGATGTGCAACCTTAACCCCTACTGATGCGATAAATAATTTTTTGCATATTTAGACTATCTTTCAAAAGCACTCTTTTTGAAAAAATTTCTATGAACCCAAATTTTTGAATGATGTGTTTATAAAAACTTTGTGCGTCAATTAAATATATTAATGAGAATTTTTTCAAGTGACGGATTTAATAAATTAATATCTGACAAAATAAGATATACGTATATATTTTATACTAGGAAAAAAGTTATTGGCCGATTGTTCAAAGTTTTGTTATGTCCGGTTCATTTATAGACATTAAAAAACAAAATCAAAATCGTCAAAAAATTGAGAATAACTCGCAGTCCAGTCGTATTTTCGCATACTACCCAGTGAACACGTTATGTTGCCGCAATGTAACATGGAAGTTACATGTAATGTTACAATGTTATCCCTATGTAACGTTGCTGTTATATAACATGCAAGTAACAATGTTATGTAACATTTGTTACATGTAGGTTACATAACTGCAATATAACTTTGTTACATTACAGCAATGTAACATATGTTATATTGCGGCAATATAAATTTGTTACATTACAGTAACGTAGCAAATGTTATATTGCGGCAATATAACATGGAAGTTACATGTAATGTTACAATGTTATTCCTATGTAACGTTGCTGTTATATAACGTGCAAGTAACATGTTATGTAACATTTGTTACATGTAGGTTACATAACTGCTGTATACCCTTGTTACATTACAGTAATGTAACATATGTTCTATTGCGGCAATATACCATAGAAGTTACACACTGTAAACATTTTTACTACGAGGGGTCAGGGGTCGCGAAATCAAGTTATGAGGGATGGCGTAAGTTGTGAGGGGTCAGGTATTTTGGAATGAAGTTTTGAGAGTTCACATGACACTAGGGGTCGGAGGCCCCCAAATTAAGTTATGAGAGGTCACTTAACTTATGAGAGGTTAGAAGCTCTGAAATTAAGTTATGAAGGGTAACGTAAGTTATGAGGGTTCAGGTATTCTGGAATAAAGTTTACATAACTTATGAGGGATCAGCGGATTGGAATTCGCAAATAAAAAAACGAACTTTCATGGTTTATTGCTCATTCAAATGCATATACTATTATTATTATTATTATTATTATTATTATTATTATTTTATTACCATTATTATACTACTATTATTTGTTCGGCACTCCAGCATTCATATATTATACAAGTAGAGAGAATTCATAAGTAGTCGGTAGCGTAATCGGTAGCGTGTTAGGTAGATAGGTAGGATGGTAGGTAGGGTCGAGGGTTCGATTCCCAGTGTCTGAGAAAAGTTAGATCAGACAATTCGTGCAGATTTTTTTTTTCTATGAATCTCTTTCGGGCAGGTAAACTATGCATATTAAATTATTTTGCGAGAGCTATAGATTTTTTATAACATGTTTAACAACAATCAATTCTAGTTACAGTAACGTAACACAATTACATAACTGTTACGTAACTGTTACATAACTGTTACATAACTGTTACATAACTGTTACGTAACTGTTACATAACTGTTACGTAACTGTTACATAACGTTACATAACTGTTATGTAACAATGTTACATTGCTGAGTAGGAAATTGTAACTTACATGTAACTTACATGTAACGTCCATGTAATGTTACATGTTACAAACGGTAACATTGCCGTTACATTGCTGCAACATTACTGTGTCCACTATATTGACCCGGCTTTTTTGAAAATTTCTCTATTGTGGAAAATATTTTGTATCAGAGTGTATCAAAATATTGGGCCCATCAGAGAAACCGTTCGAAACTGTGATGGCTTTTGATGGTCATGAAAAACGAGCGAAAAAAATCAACAGGGATCTGAGGTGGACGTTTGCCGGTTTGACCAGGAATATCTCATATCTAACAGATATAGTTCAAGCTAGGGTATAGATTGTGTGGATCGTGCACATAGCATATAAGAGATTGATAATGAGCGGTCTTATGGGATGCTGGAAGTTTAAGGGCTTAAGGATGAATGAGCGCTACGTGGTAGTCAATACACATGATCTCATTAAAGTTTTGCAGAAAGGGAACATTAGGTAGTAATATCTAGCAAAATATTAGTGAAAAGTACATAGATGATTTTCAGGGAGCATATAATATTAAAATGAATTTCGTTGTAAGAATTATTTCGTTCCGAGTAACTGACTGACTCCGGTGGTGTATCGTATGTTCCCCAGCTTTAACCTCCAAATAAAAGTGAAGAATGCCGTGTTTAGCTTGATATATCTAATTCGAATGTTCGTTGACCCCTGTTTTTCAATGGATCATCATAATCCCTGACATTCAATGGATATACCCGATGTTCTTCATCTACAGTATCATATATACAAATAGTGGAACTGTAGAAAACAAAGAGTTGCGAAGTCAATCTTGCCATAAGCTCTGTGTATAACCATGAATAATGCTACATTTTCAATTAATAATATCTTGCTTAAATAGTCGTTAAGGTGCTTTGAAATTTTTGGGGTACTGAATATTGAACCTCGACTTTATCATATAAAAAAATCAGCCTTTGATCTTATACTAAGCCTAGTGCTCATGGATCCTTAAAGGACGGAGATATGTGTCTTCGTTTTCTCTGTCTCGCAACATTGGTGGTGGGGAATGAGACCGTTGAGGAAAATGAGGAGAAATCACGCGCGGTTGCAGTGCAGCCAGATCGGGCGTAAAATCGACCCCCACTCTGCGGCTTTGCGCGGTGCCACACAATGATGGCCGCCCGTGTCTGTGAGCGAACGACGTTCGTGTCGCTTCGGGAGAGCCGAGCGCGGCCGAAGCGTCGACCCCTCGCGCGCTGTTGTTCTCCCACCCCATGGCGTCAGATATACGAACACACGTAGAAGTCGCACGTCCGTGTGCGACTACAATGTAAGCCGAAGCCGAAGCTGCCGAGCACTGCCGAGGGCCCGGGCTCCGCGGAAAAACGCGGTGAGACTCGAGGCGTGACGTCACCCGGGATCACGAGCGGGTTTTTTAAAATGTAAATGATTTTTTCCCTCGGTGCTCTCCGTTATCAATGAAAACGGAAAAATTTATCGGGGAACATTATAATAGTACATTACGATACGAGTGCGATGAAACTTTTTCTCGACGAGTGTGAGTTTGCAGCATGAGCCGAAGGCGAATGCTGCAATCACACGAGTTGAGAAAAAGTTTCTCGCACGAGTATCGTACTAAATTTTATCACACGAGTGCGTAAAGTGCCCGCTTCTCGCACGCGCAGCGAAGCGAAGCGTGCGAGAAGTGGTCACTTTACGCACGGAGTGCAATAAAGTATTTTTCAGTTCATACGTCGATTGAAATGTAATAATAATAAATAATAAAAACATTTTTCGTCAAGAAATTATTTACGACTTATTTACAAGCGATCCTAAATAAATAATTTAAAATGGAATTCAAATGTAAACCTCTTTATGAATTAAATTATTTCGTTGAAATAATTTAAATTTAAATTTGAATTTAAATATTTTTACGAAAAATATTCATTTGTGACAACAAATCAAACCAAACATTTAACAATATTTTATAAATTATTGTTTTTCGATTTTTCACCACTTGAATCCAGTGTCAGAAACATGCCAGCGACGAAAAATTATTAACACCCGATTATATAGTATTCGAATTTTTAAAATTTAATATAAACAGTAAATAGTACATGCAACATTTTTCATATTGCATATTGCACGTACATACCTCATGATTCAAACAATCTTGATGCACAAGAAAATAGCAAGTAATTGTAAGCGTCGAAAGAGCGGTGTGGATAGTGTGCTCGCTCACACTCTTGAGGGTGCGGGTTCGATCCCATCGCCTGCAATTTTTTTTTTTTAACATACATTTTTGGAATTTTTTTTTTTAAATATGGTGAACTGTTCATTTCCGGAACAACCACCATAGATGGAACATTTTTTTTTTAATTTCTCAACTCTTGATGAAAATAAATATTTTACTGTAGGTTAAAACGAAACAATACTATTCTAAAAATCTCAGGATCTTTTAAGATTAATAAAAGATATTATATTTAAAAAAATTAATGAAAAATGTAATGTTAATCGTGGATTTGCACGATTTGTAAAAATTCAGGAATTCATTTTAAAAAAAAATAAAAAAAACCTCTCGGGAAATTTCAGGATCTTTTAAGATCAGTGCAAGGTATTTTATTCAAAAAATTGAACCAAAAAAATATTCCGGAAAAAAATTTTGAAAAATGATGAATTAGGAGAATTTTAAATTTTCAAAAATCGAGAAAATCCTAGCTGGACATTAAATTTTTGGTTCAATTTTTTGAATAAAATACCTTGCACTGATCTTAAAAGATCCTGAAATTTCCCGAGAGGTTTTTTTTATTTAAAAAAAAAATGAATTCCTGAATTTTTACAAATCGTGCAAATCCACGATTAACATTACATTTTTCATTAATTTTTTTTAATATAATATCTTTTATTAATCTTAAAAGATCCTGAGATTTTTAGAATAGTATTGTTTCGTTTTAACCTACAGTAAAATATTTATTTTCATCAAGAGTTGAGAAATTTAAATTTAAATTTAAAAAAAAATGTTCCATCTATGGTGGTTGTTCCGGAAATGAACAGTTCACCATATTTAAAAAAAAAAATTCCAAAAATGTATGTTAAAAAAAAAAAATTGCAGGCGATGGGATCGAACCCGCACCCTCAAGAGTGTGAGCGAGCACACTATCCACGCCGCTCTTTCGACGCTTACAATTACTTGCTATTTTCTTGTACATCAAGATTGTTTGAATCATGAGGTATGTACGTGCAATATGCAATATGAAAAATGTTGCATGTACTATTTACTGTTTATATTGAATTTTAAAAAATCGAATACTATATAATAGGGTGTTAATAATTTTTCGTCGCTGGCATGTTTCTGACACTGGATTCAAGTGCTGAAAAATCGAATAACAATAATTTATAAAATATTGTTAAATGTTTGGTTTGATTTGTTGTCACAAATGAATATTTTTCGTAAAAATATTTAAATTCAAATTTAAATTTAAATTATTTCAAAGAAATAATTTAATTCATAAAGAGGTTTACATTTGAATTCCATTTTGAATTATTAATTTAGGATCGCTTGTAAATAGGTCGTAAATAATTTCTTGACGAAAAATGTTTTTATTATTTATTATTATTACATTTCAATCGACGTATGAACTGAAAAATAATTTATAATGTTCCCCGATAAATTTTTCCGTTTTCATTGATAACGGAGAGCACCGAGGGAAAAAATCATTTACATTTTAAAAAACCCGCTCGTGATCCCGGGTGACGTCACGCCTCGAGTCTCACCGCGTTTTTCCGCGGAGCCCGGGCCCTCGGCAGCTTCGGCTTCGGCTTACATTGTAGTCGCACACGGACGTGCGACTTCTACGTGTGTTCGTATATCTGACGCCATGGGGTGGGAGAACAACAGCGCGCGAGGGGTCGACGCTTCGGCCGCGCTAGGCTCTCCCGAAGCGACACGAACGTCGTTCGCTCACAAGACACGGGCGGCCATCATTGTGTGGCACCGCGCAAAGCCGCAGAGTGGGGGTCGATTTTACGCCCGATCTGGCTGCACTGCGCGGTTGTTCTATTCCACTGCTTCGATGTCTCCCACCATGACGCCGATTGAAGAGAGCGAGAATGAAGATACACTATCTCTGTCCTTTATATCTCGCTTCATTGTCAGTGCCACTTATTACGGAAGCGCTTCGTCTATCTTATATGTCCATGATCGAAAATCCCATCTCACTAAAAGTCAAAAATGGTAGCCTACTTGGCTTGCGTTAATTCTAATTGAATGTCAAACTTCCATCATAATCTCGTATTAAAAAAACCATTAGCGTCTCAAAAGTCATCATCGACGAAGAAAAAATTGCAACGCTTCGGAAAATAAATATAAAATAGCACATACAGCAATAGTAATCGCGTCATCGCGTCATTGTGCTGCTTTGACGTTACAAATAGATAAAGCCTCACAAAATTATGGAACGATCCACCGAATGCCTACATTTTGCACTCTCGATGACAGTGGGAAAGAATACACTTATTGCGCACACCCTTGCGTCAGCTTTCTAGTTCATTTGTTGACGAGTCATCGAGAGGCGCTCGTGTCGTGGCTGTCATGTATATAAAATCCCCGCTGTGGTCAGACTACGTCCATTCACGTCCATTACAAGCCCGTCCAAGCCCGTCTGAAGCACGTAATTCTACGCGACCGAGATACGCGAATGCGATAAAGATCTGTTCGTAATAAATTGATATTTATTTTCATCAATCATCGTAGTACTCCTGTATTTCGGGTGTTACGTCCCGACGTCGAATTTTCCCCGGTTGATCGACAACGCTTAGTACAAAGCTTGAATATATCACGAAAAAAAACAAACGGAGAAACTAAAATGGCTGGAACAGTGGGCTTCAAGGTTTATATGTCGACGGAGAATGATACCTCACCGAAGGAAGTTCGACGTTTCGGCATCGAAGCCGATGTTGTAACGAATTTCTTGTATCTTCGTGAAAAAATTCAAACGATCTTTGCTGCTCTCAGAGGCAAACACTTTACCGTATCTTGGAAAGGTATGTAACAACATATTGATAATGTAGCTTGTCATTTTTTCTCATTGTATTAATTCGCCGACAATATCGCTTGTGTTTATGTTCTAACTCAACGCGTATTGCCTGCGTAAATATATCAATATCGTTTCCTTTATCTGACACGCACGACAGGAATTAGAGCACAGCGCCATTAGAGAAAGTAAACGATGCAATTGGTAATCTAACGTAATGAGTCATTTTTGCGCGAAACAGAATTCTTGTCAAAATGTTTCGAAATAATACTTAAAATTATGTGATACATATTCGTATAGTAACCAAGGCGCGTTTCACAACTTTTTCGTTTTTTTATTTGTAAAAAACAAATTGTTTTTACACCTCTATGCAGCGTATATGAAAAATCAATATAAATTTTGCGAGAAAAATTGAAGAACCTTGCGACATACACCACTTGAAAAATGCAGTGTGCTTTGAAAAATCTTACAAGACACTCGATTGAGATCTACCTTCTTGGGACGAACTAATAAAAACATGCCAGAAACTTCTAAAAAAAGTTTCTGGCATGTAGAATACTAGAAGCTTAAAAATTGTGCACATTCAATCAAGTTGAAGTTTTGATTATTTTGCATATCCGATTAATCTAAGGTTATGTTACGTTTACGGATTGCATAGGTACAGCTCTGCCAGCTGCTTCGTTTGCATTGGAAAGAAGAATTAATATTTAATGGCAAATGGCAAATGGCATGCCAATTGCAAAAAATGATTTTTACGTGGTTGCCAAATTAAATTTTATTCAAATAATAAAATTTAGTGGAAACTTCAATATTTGCAATAAAATATACATATTTTGTACATTTGATATGAAGAGACCTTAGATAATTTGTGCTTGCATGTTTATTGCAATCTGCAAATGTAAACCATGTGTGCCTGGAGTGAATGAAACTGCGAACGGTTAAATACTCGACAAAATATATATTTTCTTATCGATAAGATATGCAAGTTCGACACAACAAACTGCCATGGCCACAAAATCTTAATGATCTGAACTCAGTGATAAATTCCTTAAGATCATCTAATTAATCATCCTCGCAGTTATTTATTGCGTGTTTTTTGTTTGTCTCCAGTGTGTCAAAAACGAATCGTTCAGAATCTTTCAGGGCCCACCAATTGGAGCTAAAAACTCTATAAAGTTCTAGAAGGGCCGATAGGTAATCTTGGCAGTCATACCCACACTCATTCTAAAAATAAGTGGAACATATTATTTTTATTGTAAATTAAATTTTGTATATATGTGTATCTGTGTGAATGTGTAGTCGTTGTTCTAAGTCATGAAGCTACAGAGAAAAATACCTTATAGGGATAGACCCACGCCAGTCCTAGAGATTCTGTGGTGTTGAGCTGTTTGAGAATGTCGCGGACTAGATTATACCTTATCTAGCCAGTAGCATTCTCAAACACCAGAAAATATCACAGAATCTCTATTTCTGTGTGTATATTTTTAGATAATATTATATATGAGGTATTCCCTCTCGTCTGAACTCCCTTTTTGGCTTATCTTTTTCGAATTACTTGAAATTTGAGTACGTTTAAAGGTTGCGTGAAAATATACTCCACACCAATTTTCAGGTGTCTAACCCTAATACTTTTTGGAATAAAAACAAAACTTATATCTCAAACTTTTTGCGTATTCAACTCTTCGCAGCTTAGGCAAAGCGCGAAACGAAATCGAAAAAATGGTTTTCCAATAGTTTTTGATCGGAAATTTCCTGCGCTTTCCTAAAAAACTATCAGCGTTTTCGAAAAAAAACCACTTCATTTAATTTTCGGCCAAAAACCGAAAAAATTGATTTACAAGAAAAGCGCATAATTTAATTGCGTGGAACTATTTTTTTTAAATGTTTTGTATATATCTAAGAAGTCACGATATAAATTTCAAGTTGAAACTCGCATCCGTTTACTAATGCCAAGTCTTTCAGTAGGATACAAATTCTTAAATATCGTGTTTTTCGTATTCAACAGTTCTCTAATATATTATATAGAGTTTTTTTTAAACGAATTTTGAATGTAATAAATTTATTTAATTCTAAATTTGTTCAAAAAAACTGTATATCAGAGAACTGTTAAATACGAAAAACACGATATTTAAGCAGTATTAGCCTACTAAAAATCTTGGCATTAATAAACGGATGCGAGTTCCAACTTGAAATTTATATCGTGACTTCTCAGATATAAACAAAACATTTAAAAAATCGTTCCGCTGAATCGAACTATGTTCTTTTTTTTGTAAATCAATATTTCGGTTTTTGGCCGAAAATGAAATCAATTCGTTTTTTGTCAAAATCACTGATAGTTTTTTCGGAGAGCGCGGGAAATTTCCGATCAAAAACTATTGGAAATTTTTTTTATCGATTTCATTTCGCGCTTTGCCTAAGCTCAGGAAAGCTGAATACGTAAAAAGTTTGAAATATAAGTTTTGGTGTATTCCAAAGAGCATATAGTTAGAGACCTAAAAATTGATGTACAATATACTTTCAGGCAACACTAAAACATGCTCAAGTTTCAAGCAATTCGAAAGAGTTCGGCCTCAAAAAGGGGGTCCATATGAGGGGGAAGTCAAAATTAGCATCGAAAAAAAATTTTCAGTTATGACAGTAACAGGCACTCGTAGAGGGTAGATTTAAGTTTCCGAAACCCACCGTTTACTCGCTGTACGATCATTAGTTCCAGAGATATCGAAAATAGTTTTAAAAAGACAAATTTCTGTTCAATCGCCGATATCTCAGCGAAAAATGGTCGTAGAACAAAAATAAAAATGCAAATCGAAGCCAAAGAATCCAGCTAAACGATCCATGGATTGGTTAAGCTCGAAAAAAATTTTTGGAGCCCAACGACTGTTTTGAAAAAAGCAAAAATTTCAAGAAAATTTTTGCCGTGATATTTATTTTGGTTGCGTCGAGGGTGAGGCTCAAAAAGTTCGTTTGACTCAAGATTCCGAAACTAAAAGATTCAAGCTTCAAAATGCTTTTTTTTTTTTAATTTTCAACCATAATTAACAAAGTTACAGCCTTTGGAATATTGCTGAAAAATCTCGCAAATTTTTCTGTTCCTTAAATTTTTGACTGAGTGTATATGACAACAGAATCGAATTATATATATATGGGGCATTCCACGCCAAATCGACCACTTCAGAACCTGACCCCTTTCGATTTGGCTGAAACTTTTTTGTCTTTTTCTACCTAATCGAAAAAAAAATTTCAGAATTTTTTCAAATTTTTTTACCCAACCGATAAAAAGTTATGAATTTTTCAAAAAAATTGACTTTTTATTTTTCAAATAGCTATAACTTTTTTAAAATTTGACTTATCGGAACGTTTTTTTTTTTCAAAATTTTTGTTTTTAATGTACTTTTTGAAAAAAAATAGTAAAAAATTATTAAAACCCATCTTCATTGTTTTTTTTTTAGATTTTTGGAAAAAATCGAAAATTTCTCGATGATTACCATTTTTGATTTTTTTTTCTTTTGATTATATGAAACTTTGACATTTTCTGCAAATCCTCAAATTTTTTTTAGAGAGGCGTTTTTTTTATTTCTATTTTTTTTTCTAATTGAAAAAAAAAAAATTTCAACTAGCCTTATTTCTCACAACATTATTCTGAAAATTTTTGAGAGCGTTCAAAGAACTTTCAAATTTAAAAAAAAATTAAAAACAAAAATTAAAAGTGGTAATCATCGAGAAATTTTCGATTTTTTCCATAAATCTAAAAAAAAACGATGAAGATGGGTTTCAATAACTTTTTTGTATTTTTTTCGAAAACTACATTCAAGAACAGTTTTCGAAAAAAAATATAAAGAAATTATTGAAACTCATCTTCAGCGTTTTTTTTTAGATTTTTGGAAAAAATCGAAAATTTCTCGATGATTACCATTATTGATTTTTTTTTCTTTTGATTATATGAAACTTTGACATTTTCTGCAAATCCTCAAATTTTTTTTAGAGAGGCGTTTTTTTATTTTTATTTTTTTTTTCTAATTGAAAAAAAAAATTTCAACTAGCCTTATTTCTCACAACACTATTCTGAAAATTTTTTAGAGCGTTCAAAGAACTTTCAAATTTGAAAAAAAAAATTAAAAACAAAAATTAAAAGTGGTAATCATCGAGAAATTTTCGATTTTTTCCATAAATCTAAAAAAAAACGATGAAGATGGGTTTCAATAACTTTTTTGTATTTTTTTCGAAAACTACATTCAAGAACAGTTTTCGAAAAAAAATATAAAGAAATTATTGAAACTCATCTTCAGCGTTTTTTTTTAGATTTTTGGAAAAAATCGAAAATTTCTCGATGATTACCATTTTTTATTTTTTTTTTTATTATATCAAACTTTGACATTTTCTGCAAATCCTCTAATTTTTTCAGAGAGGTTTTTTTTTTATTTCTATTTTTTTTTTTTTTAAATTGAAACAAACAAAATTTTTCAACTAGCCTTATTTCTCATAATACTATTCTGAAAATTGTTGAGGGTGTTCAGAGAACTTTCAAATTTGAAAGTTCTTTGAATGCTCTCAAAAATTTTCAGAATGGTGTTGTGAGAAATAAGGCTAGTAGAAATTTTTTTTTTTTTCAATTAGAAAAAAAAATAGAAATCAAAAAAACGCCTCTCTAAAAAAAATTTGAGGATTTGCAGAAAATGTCAAAGTTTCATATAATCGAAAGAAAAAAAAATCAAAAATGGTAATCGTCGAGAAATTTTCGATTTTTTCCAAAAATCTAAAAAAAACAATGAAGATGAGTTTCAATAATTTTTTACTATTTTTTTTCAAAAAGTACATTAAAAAACAAAAATTTTGAAAAAAAAAACGTTCCGATAAGTCAAATTTTGAAAAAGTTATAGCTATTTGAAAAATAAAAAGTCAATTTTTTTGAAAAATTCATAATTTTTTATCGGTTGGGTAAAAAAATTTGAAAAAATTCTGAAAAATGTTTTCGATTAGATAGAAAAAGACAAAAAAGTTGCAGCCAAATCGAAAGGGGTCAGGTTCTGAAGTGGTCGATTTGGCGTGGAATGCCCCATATATAAACCGGGTGTCCCATTTTAATCTTACAGTTGATTTATTTTGAAAAATATTGCTCTAATCAAAAATTGAGTGGGATGAAACTTTTAGGGTTCAGAGGGGGACGTTCAAAAAATTTTTTTGTTTTGGTCTAAAATTCAAAATGGCGGCGTTAAGATGACTAACATGTTTTTTTTAAATGGAAACATGATTTTTTTTTCACCAAAAATTTTTTCAGATTAAATCTAACACCTTTTGTAGGAACATTTTTTTGATACAGCCGTTAAAAAAAAATGTTTTTTGGTCCAAAATTTAAAGGGGCGGTGTTAAGATGGCCGAAAGGTTTTTTAAACAATGAAAACATGATTCTTTTTCACCAAAAAATGTGTCAAGTCAAACTAACAGTTTTTGTTGGAACATTTTTTTTATTCAGTCCATAAGAGATCACCATTTTTTACTGTTTTAGTATTATCCGGGATAACCACGAGGACGAGGAGGTAGAATCTCGTCCCTTTCGCAGTACTTTTTCCACTCCAAACTCTCCTTGTTAGTGTATCTGACCGTATGAGTGTGTGATTTTGTAAGTGTGTGAGTGTGCAATGTTGTAAGTTTGAGTGTGTGGAACACTCATAAGGATTAGGTCTCCACGGCTCGTCACGTCCGCAGTATTTTTCGACTCCAAACCCTCCTTCTCAGAGTGTGTGTGATTTTGTACGTGTGTGTGTGTGTGTGTGTGTGTGTGTGTGTGTGTGGAACACTCACAAGGATTAGGTCACTGGGCTCGTATTGTTCGGAATCAACTGGACGCAACATTCGGTCGAAGGTGGATTGGTCGAGATGGACCTGTCCATTGGCCTCCAAGGTCACCTGATCTTGCCTCTCCCGATTTTTTCTTGTGGGCTTATCTTAAAGACGTTGTCTACCGCCAACCTCCAACAACACGAGAGAATATGCGGGAGCGGATAAGAGCTGCCTGCCGTGCAATCCCGAGAGAAGTTCTCTTAAGAACAGTTGATGGTTTTAAGAGGAGAGTAAAGGCATGTTTAAACATGAATGGTGGAATCTTTGAACATCTTTAAGAAGATTTCAGAAAACTTTCACGAGGAGGATTTAGAAGACCTCCTCGTCTTCGTCATTATGCTGCATAACGCTAAAATAGTCAAAAATGGTGATCTAGTCTAAAATATCCGGGCTATAAAAAAATATTCCTACAAAAGATGTTAGATTTGATCTGAAAAAATTTTTGGTAAAAAAAAGTCATGTTTCCATTTTAAAAAAACATGTCAGCCATCTTAACGCCGCCATCTTGAATTTTGGACCAAAACAAAAAATGTTTTTGAACGTCCCCTTCTGAACCCTAAAAGTTTCATCCCGCTTAATTTTTTATCGGAGCAGTATTTTTCAAGATAATTCAGCTGTTAGATTAAAATGGGAGACCCTCTATTATAGGCTGTATCAAAAAAATGTTCCTACGAAAGATGTTAGATTTAATCTGAAAAAAATTTTGGTGAAAAAAAAATCATGTTTCCATTTAAAAAAAACATGTTAGCTATCTTAACGCCGCCATTTTGAATTTTGGACCAAAACAAAAAAATTTTTTGAACGTCCCCCTCTGAACCCTAAAAGTTTCATCGCACTCAATTTTTGATCAGAGCAATTTTTTTCAAAATAAATCAACTGTAAGATTAAAATGGGACACCCGGTATATGAGGTATGCAGCCCAAGTGTGTAAAGCCGTGACCCCGACCCTCTCGGATTTATTTGATTTTTTTTCATATGATTGCATTGAGTCTAAAATATACCCTTATAATTTTTTTAGATTTTTCCAAACATCCCTTATTTAAAAAAAAAATCTCAAATAGCCCACCTTGAGCAGATACTCAATTTGAGTACCAAAATAATTCAGTATCTGCTCAAGGTGAGCTATTTGAGAATTTTTTGGAATTTTGAGAACGTTAATAGCTTGTAAAACACAGAAAAAAAACTCTGCCCACTTCGGGTGTAGCTTGAAAATTTTTATGTATTGTCACGGTTTTTTTAGAATGTTTTTAGATTTTTAAAAAATGGTTTTTTTTTCAAAAAAAAATTTTTTTTTTAAAATAAGGGATGTTTGGAAAAATCTGAAAAAATTATGAGGGTGTATTTTAGACTCAATGCGATCATATGAAATGAATCAAATAAATCCGAGAGGGTCAGGGTCACGGGTTTACACACTTGGGCTAGAATACCTCATATATATATATTCGGGTGATTAAAAAAAAAATCGATTTTCCAACGGGCCACACCCGAAATAGTTAGTTTAGGTAGAACAAAAATGCTGTCAAAAGATGAGTATTTTAGATTGAACGGAAGATACGCCGCAATTGATTTTTCATCTTTTTTCCTTTTTTTTTAAATTTAAGACGGATAATTATTGGAAAAAAGTCTTCTTCCTCACAGCTCCCAGAATGTCAGATTGCGTCTTAAAAAAATACTTTTTGAATTTCATCATTTTTACTGATCTTTAAATTGGGTTCCAAACGGATTTCTACTATATTACTTCACTATTTTTCAAAACTATATTGTTCATAATAAGTTCTTTTTCTCTTTATTTTGCAACCATAATCTGTTCTTAGTAATAACAATGAACAGTTTTGGGTGGTCATAATAAGTGAAAAAATAATTTGCGTTCTGGGTATGCCTTTAAAAATCGAATAGAATCTTGAATAAACTGCTTTTAAAAAATGAGTTAGGTAGCTGAAAATCCTTCAATTCGATTTATTCTGGATTCCCGAAGAATTAAGGTACTAGTCTATTTAAGAAGGCCAAAAAAAAGCAATTTTTTTTTCTCTGCCCCTTTATCAGATATGACCATAAAACTGTTATTACAACATTGTTTCATCCTTCGAAAGTACAAAATAAAATTCTTTTTTTTCGATTCTTTCAATAATTCATAGAAGGCGCCATCAAAGCCGACAGTTAATCCCAGGATTGGCAAGTCTGAAACAAAATACTAAAAAAGCATATTAAAGAGGAAGGTTTCTTGCACAACAATCAACCAGCGTTAATGAAAAATCGATTTAAAAAAAATTGCGGATGTTTGAAATGATAAATTGTGAACGAATAAATTTTGATTTTCATTTCCAACGTCCGCCAATTTTTGTTTCTAATCGATTTTTCATTAACCGTGGTAGATGGTTGGGTAAAAAACCTTCCTCTTTAAAATGCTTTTTTTATTTTTTGTTTCAACCTTGCCATTCTTGAGATTAACTGTCGGCCATGGGACAAGACATTTTCAACTTAAGCGCCTTCTATAGATTATTCAAAGACTCGAAATGAAAAATAAATTCTTGTTTGGTACTTTCGAAGGATGAAACAATGTTGTAATACCAGTTTTATAATCATATCTGATAAAGGAGCTGAGAAAAAATGTTAAAAATTGGCTTTTTCGGGCCTTCTAAAGTAGACTAGTACCTTAATTCTTCGGGAATCCAGAATAAATCAAATCCAAGGAACTTCGGCTACCTAACTCATTTTTTAAAAGGAGTTTCAAGATTCTATTTGATTTTTAAAGGCATACCCATAACGCAAATGGTTTTTTCACTTATCATGAATCACCCAAAACTGTTCATTGTTATTACTAATAACAGATTACAGTTGTAAAATAAAGAAGAAAAAAACCCATATGAACAATATAGTTTTGAAAAATAATGAAATAATATTGTGAAAATGCGTTTTGGATCCAATAAAAGAAATCAATAAAAATTATGAAATTCAAAATGTACTTTTTCAGGACACATTCTGACATTCTGGGAGCTTTGAAGAAGAAAACTTTTTTCCCAATGATT